>UFQX01000330.1:460410-528397 GCA_900497675.1 Arapaima gigas | reverse complement strand
GGGGGGGGGGGGCGGCCGGGGTGGGGGGGGGGGGGGGGGGGGGGGGGGGGGGGGGGGGGCAGCGGGAAGAGGCAGAAGGGGGTAAAAAAGTGGAATCAGGCAGGAAGGCAGTCTCACGTTGGCGTTTGTCAGTCTCCTCTCCCCGGTGTGCGGCACAACACTGTGAAGGGGTGCTGGCTCTGCCTCGAGGGCGGGGCACTGTGGCTTGGGGGGGCAGGGAGTGCACAGCCCCGCCCTAGAGGTGAAGCACCACACCGGGACACCCAAGATGGGGCTGCACACTGCATGAGAACCGGGGAGCAAACCTAAGGCCGGCCACCCTTGTCCCTCCTGCCCCCACCCACACGCCACCCTCCGCTGTGAGAAAAGTCCCCTGTTCTGTCATCCCTCTGGCACATGGCTAGAAAACAGAACATCTGAGCATTCCGCGGTCATCAGAGCAGTTCCACCCACCCACCTGTAACAGGTATTCCCCTGCACACTCTTACCTTCCCCCTGAACCAGTCTAGTGTGGGGTCTACCTCCACTTCCTGTGCTACAGCTATTTGCTTTTGCATATTTTTGTTATAGGTACCTGTCAAAACCAAAAAAAAGTAGAGTACAGCCTTCCCTTGCATAATGAGTGCTATTCATTCCTAAAGATCTGCTGGCAAAGGGATTTCTCGTCCTGAATATCATAACTGCTCTGGACGAATGCAAGTCCAGGCTTAAGGCTCACGTGTTTAATATCACATTTGTGTTCCATGAATTGTGTCCCTCTTCAATGTCATTATTTAGCTTACTTTTTTATTATTTTATTGTTATTTCGCTTTGTTGTCTTTGAGCTGCATGGAGGCACAGCAGGCAATAAGGGATTTGAATCCATCTCAGGCCGTTTACATGTTCCCCGGTTTCCTCCCGCGGCCTGAAGACATGCACTGGTGACACCAAGTTCCTCAGTGTGTGTATGTGTGTTAATTTTGTTTGTGATGGAGTCGTGTCCTGTGCAGGGTGTACACTGCCTTCTGCCATATTCTTTTGGAATAGGCTCTGAATCACTGGGATGCAGCATTGCCCAAGCATTTATAAATACTACACAGGTTCATTGTTCTTTTACGGCTGTAATTAAAAAATTATATTGCAGATGATATTTACTGTAAATAATATGTATCTGTATTGTAAAGAGCTTTGAGGTGCTTTAAAACGGTCTCTAAAATTAATACACCAAGTAAGAGTAATTAATCTAATTAATGTATTCTTTTTAACACTACTAACCCCTCTCTGCTGAGCTGCTCATAAGGTATCATTTGCAATAATAAAAAAGTATATCAAAGCACTCAGATTCATTCACAATAATATTACCTTTCAAGAGAGTTCTATGCTTCCTTCACTTCGCATTTTAAACGGACAGATAAGGCTTTCCTTGCCTTTTCCACTTTTTGTTAGATATGATAAAGATTTCCGAAGGGGAGTGAATGGACAGCGTGGTTATCTGACAAGCGAGATGCCGGGTTCAGTAGTGTACAATTCAGACCTAATCAATCGAGAGCAGCTCACCTTCTCGCTTTCCGCAGGCTGATTAAATGGAGCAGAGACATAACAACATGCAGTTTGTTCACCCCCCGAATGTGATTTTATCTCTTTTTAAACCAATTAATTACACCCAAAGAGGGCAGCTTGCTCAAACCTCACAGCACTACACACCGGCACTGGTGGTCAAAGCAGAACATAATTCTTCCGTGGAGGGATAACTGTGCCTGTAACACACCTCCGACATTCGGCCGTGCGGTGAACCGTCTGGCACTTCTGCCCAGCGCAGCACGATGACCAGCATGAGAATAGAGCCAGGATTGTGTGAGTGTGTGCAGAGACAGGGATATGCATGGCTTCAAGGAGAGCAGCCATGGACATTGTGTTGGAAAGTGATGCCACCAGCAGTTAAACTCTGCAGCTGGGAGAGGGACAGTGGATGACGGGTGGCGGCTGAATGAATGGTCAATGTGGTGATGGCCGTTTTCTCAGCGTTTCATCGTAAACCCCCATAAATAACACATCCGAGCACAGAGTGGGGTGTATGTACTCTGTTAATGGCAGAAAGCAACATTTGGGAACCCAGCTGTACCCCTGAAGTGGCTGGCACAGAGACCCCCCTCTGTCCAGTGTGGGTCTGAGAGTTGAGTGGGGAGCTTCATGTAGGTGAAATATAGCAGGCTGTTTAAGTGAAGCCACTGCTAAACTTCCACACCAAAAAACACAAACCCATGTAACAGGCTGAAGATGCCTGTGGTGTATATGCAAACACACACACACACACGCATGCAGACTAACACAGTTCCACACACGAGTGCAAGAATCCAGAACTGGAGCCAAAACGCAGCCCATCAGTAGCGTGATGCTTGGGGAGGCCCTCAACATCCTGCACTAGCTGCCTGGTTCACACCAACTTTCTCTCATACGGTTCTCCCTCCTGTAAGTATGGGCGAAATCCAACCCGGTGGCTCTCTGACCATGTGAGATGTGAAGCCCTAACTGAGGGCCAGCAATGGTCAGAAAGGGTAATAAACCAGGCCGACAGGTATCTGCACAGGCTCCTTACAGTGCGTTTGAATGCAGGCCGAGTGTACACTCCTCTTTCCAGTTGAAGACCTTTGGGAGGAGCAGGGAACTGAGCGGTTAAGGATTTGAATTTGTCACCAGTTGACTGTCAGCTCAAGTCCAAGGTGGAGCCCTGCTGCTAAACTCTCAAATCGCATACTCAAAGCAAACTGCTTCAGCCAATCCTGGCAGGCACATAAATAGATAAAATGCTTAATCACAGAAAACTTTTAAATTACTCTTATTAGCAATTATTAAATGAAAGTATTTTCTGGTAAACTTCCCTATCAGTGGAGCACCAACCAATTTCGATGGGCCATGAAGTTCCTCTTTCCCGCAGAGAGCAGGGAGGCCTGAATTGAGAGCCTGCAGGTGGCTGATACAGCAAGGCAGAAGTGTCCGTGGGGTGAAATCGTGCTCTTTTTGTCTGGGTTGACCTCTACACGGTGACGCTCTCTGTGACGACACGCTCCTATACCACAAAAACCATTTGGACGAGCCACATTCCTCCTGCTGTGACGATTCTTCACCGAGGCAATTCTCCTCCCGTTCCCGCCCGACTGCCCCGTCCGCATCGCTCTGCCAGGAAAGAAGAGCATCCTGACAAAAATAATCTGCGTGGTCTCTGCTGGCTGGCTTTGAGGCTTCAGACGAGACAAGCAACATCAACAGACAACGAAATAAATAAATAAAAACCTACAAGTACGACCAAGTGCCAGCTCTTTTAATTAGGTCATTTATTATTTGTCGAGGAGAATTATCTCTGATGAAATGTGTAATCCAGTATATTCCGAGTTCCAATAAACATAATGCAAAGAGATGAAAAAATCCATCTGGAATAAAAGATGGACAAATTCCCATGATTAAATTGATCAGACTGCTGATGAATAATTCTTATTGACATAATCTTTTACAGCGGTCTGTCTAACAGCTGTGCTCGAGTGCTCTTTTGAGAAACGTACAGCACGACCACGCCTCAACTGCACAAACACAACCATTTCTGTCAGTTCGCCCACATACGTTTAAAGGCTGCACTTCAGCCATTTGTTTACATGTGGACATCATAAGCCACGGCCACCTCACCCTACTATTGAGATGGAGATGTTTACTGAGTGGCTCCCCAGAGTTTGCAGCAGCATTTGAGAAAGAGGAACATGGAGCAGCAAAGTGTCACAATAAAGCAGGGGTCCTAAGCCAAGAGGGTCGTTTCCCTTGACAGTGTGGATATGGATATGCACACGTGTGATGTTGTGTGTCACACTACATCACCTTGTATATGTATGTGCTGCAATCTAATAAGACAAATCCCATTCACAAGTGAGCTCAACTTGTCAGAGGTGTGCTGTAGACAGCATTTATCCCTTCCAATCCCCTCCACGCCATGCTGTTCATCTCCTCGTCCCTGTTGTTGCAGACTACTAGGCACTCACTTACTTGGGCTCTATGATCCTCTTATCGCCCTCAGGTCAGCTGCCCGCTGTGAGTTCCTGCTACGAGTTCAAAGGAAGGCCTGGCTCTGATTTTTGCAAAGCCTGTTAGGTGAGCACACTCCAATACTTCATTTTAATTCCTATTTTAAGGCCTATTATTAACACCCACTGCTTTTCCTGCAGCCTGGGGGGGGGGGTGGTCACGTCTGTGTGTCTGTGATCATTAGCAATGCCCCCAATACTCTACCTGTGTCCCACCGGCTGCTGATCAGCCGAAGACTGCCAACGGTGCCTGAAACACTTACCTGCGATTCCCTTCGACAAACCTCTCCCCTTCAGTGTTAGGCTGTCAAATGATGTGTTACCTAGTTACACCCTTAATTTCATGTAAAAAGCTCTGTGAAGGGAGGAAATAGGTGAAATGGGGGGCAAACTGTGTAAAAAGTAAGGCGAGAGCATAAAATCACACCCCCTTCCTCCTTAATGTTGCCAGCAGCGGTGGGAGGTGTGAATAAGTGTTTTTTTAATTTTTTTGTGCTTCTAACTAAAATGGCTCAGAATGACAATGTAAGTGAAAATGAGTTCTCCCCATTTACAGAGTCAGTCTATTTTCGCTTCACACAATCAGCCCCGGTTGCTGTTGCATTTGCCTGTCCGTTTCAAGGCTCAACTTGCCCGAATCAAAATGTGTTCGACACATTAAAGGAAAATGCAAGTCGGGATGCTTTTTTTTGAGCGGCATTGTGTCACAGCCCTGCTTTACAGGAGGGGCCCTGCAGGGGGTGCTACATGATTGGCCCCATTTGGGCCCATGGGAGAAGGAGTGTGCTCCAAGCTTTGAGCCTCACTGCAGGGTCTCCCCTCAGCTCATCCAACAGCAGGGGCAGCAAACCCTGGGGACACAGCCTGCAGCTGTTATCTTAGTTCCCTTTCTCTGTCTCGTCTGAATCGTGTCTCTTCCACTGAGACGGTCCCCATGGAGCCAAAAAAATGCAGAGCACTGCACATGGATTGTGTGTGTGTCTGTGTGTATGTGCACAAGTGCACTACTCCTGCGTAGAACATAGTTCTGGTCTATTCCTCTAAGCCATCAAGTACACAACTGGTCCACATCGATGAGACACATGACCCTGTGAGATGCAGGGGAACAGATGGACTGATGTTGTGCTGAAGGACACAGGGACCTAAGACAGGAGCTGTGTTCAGTGGCGGAGGACTCACATTGCACCAGGATGGCGGCCAGGGCGTTCTTGAACTTCTCCTTGGCCTCCTCCATCTCCTTCTCGTGGGCCGCCTTCTCGTTCATCAACCGACGGATATGGCTGTTTGACGACTGAATCATGGAGTAGAAGTTGTTGGCGTTGCGCCGGTTAACCTCGCCTCGCTCCACCCAGGTCAGCAGCACGCGGACCGCCTCGGGGAACTTGGAGTCATCTGCAGATGGAGGAAGGCCTGGTTTAGGCAAGACTGATGGGTCTGAGCTCTTTAGTGGAATGGGATTTTTCAGAGAAACTCGGGATGAGACTCTTAAACTGCAGCAAAACTGGGCGGGGATTAAGGAGATTAACAAGACAAGGAGCATTTTGGCCAAAAGATGGAGAGTGACACTATCATTGGTGGACGCTAGCACGATGCATGCTGCCTAGAGGCTTTGAGCCTCACATGGTACCTCATATGCAGTGGTCTGGAAGTGCTGAGTGTGCCAGTGTTCCATGCGATGGCACGCAAAGACCTGCCAAAGTGGGCGTGGAGGCAGTGGTGGCTCGTTGCTTCAGCACCAGCAGGAAGGGGAACACCAGCTAACAAATGGTCGTCAAACCCACTACAAAGCTTTGGCTCTCTGTCCAATCCCCGTGCCAGAAATGGAAGGATCACATTTGGCAAAGTCACTGTAACTAAGAGTATCCCGAGTGCCCTTCCATACAGTGCGTAAGGCCAACCATCTGTTTCTGCTATTTCTCGCCCGTTTTGATGAGCGTGTCAACGCAGCCGGCAGTCAGGGACCCCCGGCAGCAGTTGAGGACAGAAGGGCCGGGAAAGATACTGTACATGGCAGCACCAGCCACTTGAGTGGCCGATGGCTTTGTGCAACACTGATCCTTCGGTCAGTCAGGAAAGGAGGGAAATTAAACGTGTTTCCCCTGCTGTGGGGATGCTGGACGGGGGGAGTATTTAGCCTCCAATAACATGAGCAGTGAGAGCAGAGTGCTTTTGGACATGTGATTTATTTACAGCACACGGGAACATGGGAGCCCTGCAGGACTGTCAGGCAGCTGGCAGTAATGATCTATCAGGCCTGGGTTGTGTTGCGTGTCTGGTGAATCAGTGTGTCATGAGCTCCGACCCCTGAGGCAGGACAGTACACATTTATAGGATGTTTTGCCTTCCTGGCCTGATGAGATCCTCGGTCACCAGTGAGCTGCTCCACACGCAACCCCAGGGGCTGTTTATTAATTGACTCCAGCCAGTGGTGTTGAGGGTTCCACAATGTGGAGTGTACTCAGTTCATTATTTTACCCTATTAATTGTTTGTTTACCTTCTGCATAGTCATAGATTACATTCTTTTCATTTTCTGGCACACAAAGAACCCCTGTAACGTAAAATTCCACAAACAGTGATTTACTGCTGAAAGAGCTTGTCTAGCTTTTGTTTTAGGAACACATGGTTAAGTACATTTCAGGCTGTGTTAAAAGACACAACAGTGATGTGCACGAGACACGGGGGCTCATTGACACCAGTGTGTGTGCATCCTTTGTGTTTGTATTCGCTAGTGAGGGGTAACACTTGGTAAAATGTTGCAGTACAGTAATAAAACCATTTCAGCATCATTGTCCATCATCGACAAGATTCCAAAGAGCCTCGAATTGTCCACAACTAGATCAATTCCAACCTCAGTGCGACTACAATGGTTTATAAGTGTCATTGTTGGAGCACCGTCTGCCTCTCTCGGGCACAGTGACCGTGGCACTTCATGCTCCTTTCCTGATGACCGGGTCATTTGTCAACACAGCCAGTGACCCACAGAGCACGGAGAGACTTGCGACTCCGAGGAAGTTGACTTTCTCCAAGTCTTTTGTGGACTGTCAACGTGTGTGTACTATTTCCCCTCCCACCTCCGGGGTACGATGTGAGGTCACTTGTCACTGTACTTCAACCAGCACATAAATATTTCAAACCAGTCTGAAGGCACTTTTCAGAAGGCGTGTTTCTTTAACCCAGCAGAGCGAGGCGGGCTAGGCTGAAGTGTGTTCTCTCTCTTTATCTGTCTCCTAACCAGCATTGCTGTCCCTGCCCACCTCTGAGCGGTGCTCACGGCTCAAGATGAGACCCTGCTGTAAACGTGAGATATCTGACAGTCTCAGAAGTACATGAGTCACAGAAGGACCTTTGATCACTGTGTGAGACACAGGCAAAGACAGCTGGTGACATTAGGCCTGTGGGTAGGGTAGGGTATACAGAGAGTGGGCAGGCCTGGGTTTAAATACGATAGGGCAGTGCTGAATGCAGACATAGGTGTGGAGCTACGTGTTGACATTGGGGCAGAGTTGGTTTTATAAGTAGTGTGCACGTGCTAAGCACTAAGAGAAGACACAAGACCCACCTTTGATCTTCTCACACAACTGGCTGCACTCGTGCTCGGAGTAGTGGACGATGGGAGGCGGTGAAGGCGGCCGCAGCCGATCCTCTTCGATGCGACGGCGGTGTCGCTCCTCGCGGGCCAGCATGCGCTGCCGGCACTCCCACTCATACAGGTCATCCCGTGCCTGGGCAAAGTCCACATGCAAGCGGCCTGTGTCCTTCTTGTCAGTGCTGGAGCCCAGTCGGATCCGGTACCCTGAGTGGTAGAACAGAGGCCGGGATTAGGAGGACAAGAGGCAGACGAGTGGAAATGGGGACAACAAATAGGAAGCGGCGTGCGGAGGAACCCAGAGAGGGCCCTTCCTATTTGCAGGACAGAGAAGAGGGCCCCGTCCCAGTTTACACAGGAGGGCTTCTGGGAATCGGCTTAGGGATTACACATGTACTGTAGAGGGCCCCGTTTCCCTTGCTTTTACACCGGCTAATCTACTATTTAAGTACTGCACCACAGTGGCACACTTCCTGCGAGCTTCTAATGTGATAAACCACAATGCGACTCCCTCTTTCTCAAATGCACATTGTTCGCTGTTCAAAGTTTCATTTTCATACCTACAGCGAGCATCAACAAATAAGCTTGTTTCAATTTGCATTGTACATTGTATTTTTTTTAAGAAATGTCTTCAAAAATATGAGACCTACTTTGGAAAACGCTTCTACTACTGAAAGAGCAATGTGCTGTGACTGAGATGTGAAGTGTAAGCACGGCAGCCTTTGGCAGAGATGCGAAGAGGCACCTGGGTGCACCGCAGTCCCATCATCTCGGCCTTCAAGACCCTCTTCCACACACCGCTTGTCAGCTCTCATTCCGGGCCAGCGTCTCCATTTTCAAGACTCACTCATGTGAGAAAATGATCTGTCCATCTCCTTTGCCTGTACAACCCTCCCCCGACGGCTCTTTATGTTTTAATGTGTTTTGCGTCCCCGTCACGGCCACAGTGGTGCACTTTTGGGCCCCTTCCGGAATAACAACACCGCACAGTGACGCACGCAGCAAGGAGACGTCGCCGCAGCTAATTACCCTGGCGGCACAGAACAGAGTCCCCCCTCCTTTAGTTACCCTTCCCTGTCCTTTTATTTCCCTCTGCCTATCAATTCTTGAGCATCCAAAAGCAAAAGTACGTCTAAGTGCTGACATTTTTAATGAGTGGGAAAACATGTTAATGTCTTGAGTGAATGCAAATGAAGTACTCTGTCCCTCCCCTGTCTGCTTCCATTTAAGCAGAAGCTTGTACCTGGGAGGGTGGTGGTGGTGGTGGTGTTGGAGGGTATTCCACAGCTCTGAAGCCCCTAGATGTGGTTAAATATTTCATTGGCGCATTCTGAGTACAAAATAAATGGGGTTATTTATGGATGGGCCTGCGAGGTGCCACCATGAGACCATATAAGCAGACGGCGTTTCCGCATGGAGGAGCTAGTAAAAAAACACCTGCAGTGTTACTGGGGCTGCAGGCAGCTTCAATTCTCTTTGTGGAGTGGTGATACACGTTCTCACAGTTTGCATACAAAGCAAGGCTCAGGTTCTAGTTGTGGATAAGGGCTGGTAGATGGTGATAAGAGGCATGGCGGTAGTCATGTGACCTGTTTTAAGGACCCTTTTTATTCCTAGAAGGGACAAGTTTATAAACTCGCAGTAGATCCTAGACCAAACGCCGGCCTCTGTCTTTTGCCAGACTGCTTCCTAGAATGTGACTTGAGAGGGAGAAATCTTTGGTGGCAGTGAGGCATGCTGGGAAACGTACCAGACAGGAAAAGCGCCTTGTCTACCATGTACTCCTCAGCAAAGCGGATGTGGCAGAAGTTCTTTTTGCTCTTGCGGATGGCAGCGATCTCACCGCACTGCTCAAACACCTCCACGATGAGCTGCTCAGTTGCGTTCTCTGGCAGGCCTCCAACAAACACTGTCTTGCACCCGGGAGGACGCTCCCTGGTGGCGGGAGGTGGAAGGTCTGTGGAGAGAATTGAAAGCAAAAGTGATTTCCTTGCACGGTCCTCCTAGTTACTCTTGTGCCATTTAGTGTTCTTTCAGATGGTCAATAAACCTTCCTGATACAGGAGGGCGCACAGGACTATAACCTTGCACCAGTAACCACCATGAAACTGGCAGATCCCAGCACATGACTGGACAGCAAAGGGTCACACCCCCCCCCCCCTCCCAAGCGTCTCCTGGCACCAATCGGCCAGTGACAGCAAGTGGCCCAACTTGTGATTTGAGCCAGGCTGCACCAGCAAGAAGCCCTTTAGCTGATGGGGATAGCACTGTGTTTTCCTCCTCAAAGTTTAGACATCTGCCTTCCGATTTGCTCGTGGACACCCGCTGACAGGACCGACGCTCTCTCCCGGCTGGAGGTTTGACGGCGCCCGTCACGACGAGGGCGCGACGCCCAGTGTGTCCCAGATGGAAAGGAGAAAACATGTCAGGCTAATTACCAGCTGCCCGTTCTGTTGTATTAGACAGGGCAACTTTAATTCAAAATCACTGTCACCGGCAGCAATTTGCTGCACTAAATGATACTTTGCTTCATTTTTCCTAAAAAAATTACTTTTGTTTGGGCTTTATTTAATTTTTGTGCTAATTAATTAAAACCTTCCCTGCACTGCAGTTCACATTTTCAAATCTACTAATGAATCACACCACTTTGTGATAAATGTCATGGGGTGCGCTAATAAGCAACATTTCAAGTCTATTTAAGACGAAACACTAACCCCAAAGCCCCGGCTAAGTGTTCAGACCGTGGAAATCTACCTTATTGAGGACTGTGGAGTTTTCCAGGGACCTAAACCCACCTGCATATTGTGTCCATCAAAGCAGCCATTTAACATTCATTCCTGGCAGAAAGGTGATTGTTTTAACTGAGGTTGAGCCAAGAGAAACATTACATGATGTTGCTGTGATGACTTCAATCTTAGGCGTATGTAAAACTGTGCTTCTACCATAAACATACTGCTGGTATGATGCTGGCTCTGCACGTCATCTAAATGGTGAGGTGCTGAGCATCTGTCATGACTAAAACAGACCAGGTTCTCAGGGGACTGACGTGACAACAATTCAGCCTGTGAATGTAACAGTTTACAAAATATGTCTTATATTAGTCATGAAATAAATAGTCATGGAGGTTTTTGGTGCTAAAATAAAATAAATACTTTTTAAAGAGTTTTTCTAGCGAAAGAACTTGCCTCGTCCAACATTCAAATTCAACACATTTTTGCAATTTATTTGTTTATTCATATTCATTTTAGTTGATATATTTCTCCAAAGTGACTTACAATAATAGGCTGAACACTAGGCTACTTATCCAGTGATTTACCCATATTGCAGCACAGTAATTTTTACTGTGTCATTCAGGGTAAGTACTTTGATAAAGGGTGCTGCAACAAGAGGCGGGGTCTGAATACAGATCCTTTCAACACTATGCTTCCTGCACTGTGTGTTTTCATACAGGCCTGATGTCCAGATGACAGATGTTTTTATTTTTTAACATACATTGGTGTGGTATAATTGATACTAAAGATAAGTACTAAGATTTGAACAAGTATATGTGGATGTCACAACAACACAACTGTATGCACCATGAAGTGCAAGAACAACAGTTCAGTGCAACGGTGGTGTGTACAATGACATCTTGAATGGAAAATGAGCCAAACCTTGAACGAAGATGGGCTACGGCAGCATAAGGCCACACAATGCTCATCTCCCTGTGAGCTCAGAAAAATGAGGATCCAGCAGATAGTCATCAAGACCAGAAAAACACTGCTTGGTCAGTACAATCCCCAGTTTCAGATGTCTGAAGAATCAACATGACTGCAGAAACAGTGTGAAGCCCCTATGCATTGACCAAGAACCCTACTGAATGTGTCCAGCATCTTGTTGATAAATTAAGTATACCTAATAAAGTGGCCAGTGAGCGTGTACAGTGCAGTGTATCTGAACACAGAACAGACACAAAGAATAGCTGTCTCAGACCTCGAGACCTCCGTCTTTGGAAGAGGAAATTCACTTATGTTCTGACACTCTGGACAATGGCCTCCAAAAAGAAACCCGGAGACACGGTGGCAGGTCCAACAAGTTGTCCTGCACCGACAGCAGCCAGAGCAGAGCTTAAAGACCTCTGAATGAAAGGTTGTCTGCACGAATGCACTGTAACACTGGATGTATGAACGGGCCGAGCAGTTAGGGCCAGTAAAGTAAGACAGGTGCCAAGAGGAGATGACAGTTCACAGTGCTCGAATCAACCCTAGTAAACTCCATCACCTTCTCCTCCTGGATGAATCCTGGGATGAACCAGCTGTAAGACCCCACTGTCTTTATTTGTCTATCTTTCAGGGACGATGCTGAGCCACACAGAGAGCCACCTGGCTGAAGGGTGGCTGGGAAAGGGCTGAAGACAGGACATGGAGCAGGAGGAGAGGAGAGCTGCAGGCACGGGCTCAGACAAGGGGTCAGTGACAGATATAAAGGTCACTTTCAGGGAGGCCCCCACATGCCTGGAGCTTGGTGACGGGCACCATCTGCGCCTCGCCCTGCTGATGACAGGTGCACCTGTGACAGTGCCGTGAGTCACCCCCCTGCCCCGGCAGTGAAAGCGTAGATGTGAGTGGGGGGCTGTCACATCACCTGCTCTGTTCTTGTACCCTCTGAATTGCGAGATGACGGCTGAGATGGCCTGTCAATATCTATTTACGCAGCCCACTGGCCGACCCAGGGGTGAATGAGCTAAAGTGAGCAGTGGGCTCTGATGCCAGGGCAAGAAGGTCTGGAGAGGGGAGTCACTAAAATGTGCATTAAAACAGTTGGAGTCGACAGCAGCCACCTACAAGGGTACCAGCACCCCCCACTTGAGGCACCCTGGTATTGTGCTCGCTTTCGCTTTATCTTTACTTCGCTCTATTTAACAAAGGTCACTATTTGAAGAAAGTCATGGATGGCAGGACGAAATGATGCCTGAGTCCACCCATACACCCAAGAGCCACCATCTAAATGAGACCACAACTGGTCTGCCTACAGCTGTACATGTGTGGGGTCACTCATGGGGGGGGAGGGAACGAAGAGACCTACATACTGACCCGCTGTCACCCAAGCATTCCCTGCCCTGAGGGGCTCAATAAATTAAGTGAAATAGACTCTAATATTGCCAGAGGACATGCTTGATTAAATACAACGAAGAGGCCGAGATATGTGCAGCCACTGAACCACGAGCACACATTTTGAAGGTAGGAACAAGGACTGATGCAGAAAACTAATAAGAAATGCGGAAGTGTTGCCTTGGCAACGACCGTGCTGTGACATGTCTTTCCCGCAGCAAGGTGCAGAAGATGGTACCTCAAGAGTAACAGAGGTGTAGGAGGTAGAAAAGCTGGGACACTAAGGACAGACAGTATATTGTCCTCTGTGCGCGTCCACATTGTTGGACGGAACCCCTGCCTAACATTAACACAGCCCTGTGCTTAAAGCATCTGTCCAGATGGGTAGCGGGTGGCTTAGTGGTTTTAGCTGCCCTCTTTAGGCTCAGAGATCCCAAGTGTGAGTTCCATCTCCTGCTGTAATACCCCTGAACAAGGTACTTAGCCTGAAATTACCTAGCTGTATAAATGGGTAAATCACAGTAAGTAGTAGTGTAGCACTTGGAGAAAAACATCAGCCGAATAAATAAATGTTACTGTAAACCAGCTGACTTTTGATTCCCTTTTTAAAATAGTGCTGCACACTGTCTGCCATGTGACCGTGAAGAATTGTGATTGGTCCTATACAGGTGTGGGCCGATGAGGGAAGGAGCACGTGCTCTTCCCAGCACATTAAACCCAATGGCAGGAGAAGAAGATGCCACATCCTTGAGGATTTGTCTCTGACTCAGTCTGGAGTGCAGTGTGACAACATCATCATTACTTGTGACTGAACCTCACTTTTCCTGGTGAGTCCCTCTTGACACCCTTAAAGCCCTGTCAGCGTTGTTCACAGAGCTGTTTCAGAGAAGATGCTTAAAAAGAAGTGTAGAGAGGAAATTACCTCTGTGCAACTCCTCTGGGGGACGTGAGCTGATTAATATACACTTGCAGGAAACCGAAAGAGACTCCCACGGTCAGGAGCCACCGGTCAACAAATATGGGATGTTGGGGGCGCTCATTATGGTTGCACACAAGGACTGCTATGTTCTGCTTAATTGCTGGATTAGCTGAGCTGCTCGCCTTTAGCAAGAATGCAGAAGAAATGGTTAAACTTGCCACTGCGATGAGCACACCGGACCCTCCGTCCATAGTGGCCGCTTTAGTTCAGAAGCACTATGGAGTGAAAGTGCAGGGATTGCTCAGGGGCCAATGAGATGTGAGGCCTCTCAAGAGGGTATTAGTACAGGGTATCCATGGTGACAAGGAGCACTTGGAGGGCTCGTTTCCTGATTTGGGCACAGATGCCAGTTCTGGGGTTCTCGCACCTCTGGCTACACTGATGCCTAGCAGTCTGAAATCATTAGGGGGGCTAGACCACAACCCCAGGAGTCAAGATGGGGGGCCCTTTGCCACAGTTCCAATTACCCATCTCACCACTGGGTTGCTCATCTGACCAAGCAGGAATGCAAATGAGCCAGCTGGGAGGGGAACCGTGGGGATTAAGCCCCACCTCTGTTGTGTGCCCTCAGACCAATGCCCATTTATTGCGTACCAAGCCGGGTGGCTAGCGACCGCCCTCACCCGCAGCTTCCCTCTCCGCTGTGCTGTTGAGTTTGTATCCTGTCCAAATGTTAATGTCACGTCAATATTCCTCGCAGCGCTTCGTCAGGCTTGCCGGGGCTTTTGCAAGAGACCTTGACGGCCCTTTACTTGGCAGTGGATCCAGGTCAGGCCTGACGCAGTCAATACTGTCATTTAAAATGCATGTGGAGGGGGCCAGCTGTGGAAGGGCCATGCTAATTGATGCTTGCAGAGACCTCAGGGTGCAGGAGTTGTTTGCACCTTTGGCTACGCAAACGTCTAGCAGTGGGGAGGACCCAGACCGTGCAGTGTGTGTGTGTGTGTGTGTGTGTGTGTGTGTGTGTGTGTGTGTGTGTGGGAGTGTGAGTGAGAGAGAGTGCAGTAACTTACTGGGGTTTGGAGGGAACAGCGTACAGCTCTTGCAGTGGATGATTTCCTTGACGACAGGCATGTCCTGTGAGATGGCTGGGGGCACGATGCTGAGCCCAGGCATAAGAGGGTTCATGGGTGCAATGCTCGTCATCATGCCCAGGCTGGGGTCAAAGTCTGCGGAAGAAAGTGAGGTGAGAGAGGCGAGCAGGACGGCGCCCCAAGCAGCATTCAACACGGACGACAAGTCGACATTGATTTCATACTTTCTCCTACATTATCAAAAAAAAAAAACACCAAAACACTGAACCACTCCATTCTCCTGTACGCTGGTTTCACAAACGCCGTCAAACCAGCAACAAAATGCCAGTGCGGGCAGGTGAACATGCTCTGCTATCGGACTCAGACTGAGCTCCATCTCGCTGAATTAACCTCTACCCTCCCGTGTTGTTGGCGTGTACAATGAAGTGCTGCCGGCGTGCAGGATTTCATTTACAGCTATTGATTGAGGCTTGCAGGGCATCGCAACTGTTTGAAATGGAAATGACACCACCGCTCCCTCCCAGCCTCACCTGTGTGAAAATGAGAACCTAGAAGACAGCTCCCTATGTGTGTGTGTGTGTGTGTGTGTGTGTGTGTGTGTGTGTGTGTATTGTCATCTGACTGAAATGTATCAGGAATAAGGGGGAATATGCGGCAAATGTGACAGCAGACTGCTGGGACCTATCAGAGAGGAGGACAGAAGGGTGCAATGTGAGCACTTTTACAAATCAGGATGTGGACCAAGAAATAAAATGTCCCTGCTGTTGTACCCAACTTGGGGTTCTCAAGTGTGTGGGGGCTTTAAAACATCCAGCAATATAAATAGTTAAACTGATGGCAGGAAGAGCTGACCAGGTCCCTTCATCGGTCAGTGCATATATCCCCCAAAACAGAGATGGATCCCTATTCTCCATGAGGACAATGATATCAACCGATGAATGCTGTGACACAGTGGCCCCTGTTTGCCATCCCTGGATAGCCCACCAGCTCCATGCAGCAGCAGGCGTACCAACGACTCGCTTTGAACTTGGGAAATTGGATTGTGCTTTATCAATCACACACCCAGCGCTCCCAGGTAAGCCGCAGCCATGCTATGCACCAGGCCAGATGTGGCACCACCTGGGAAATGTGATTAAGGTGAGGATGTGATGAGCAGGCAGAGGGTGGATGGTGACGGAGGAGGATGAGGGTAGCAGAGTAGCAGGAATCCAGAGATAGTAGCCCATATCTAGCCACACGTCAGCAAGAGGGATCGATGCAGGGAGATGGGATTGCAAAACGTCTACGTCTGTGTGTTTGTGTCCATACATGTGGATGTGCCTGTCCCCACGACTTCGATCAGACCACAACAGACACGATTCCTGCGCTGCATGACCCTCCCCAAATGTTTGTCAAGAAATGAGTGGAAAGTATCTCGCACTTTTCCTCACTCTGGGGCCTTGGCGGGAGGCATCGTCTTAGTGACCTGCGCCAGTAGGTGTTGCCGTGACGCTGATGGATAACAAAGCCTCTGCTTGGCACAAAATCTCACTCTATCACTCACGGCCGTACTGTAAGTTAATAAATAACAAGAGCAAAAAGAACACACGCCCCTCGCTCATCGCACCTTCAGGGATGGTGTTATGTGTCGTGAAAAGGACGACTAGTAGAACCAGAGTTTGTTGTTTACTACGTTTCCCTTTTGGGACCCTGCGGAATGTGACCCAGGTCAAGCCATTTCTGAGTCTGCAGGCGGACGGCGCTGCTCTCCGTTGCTTTTGTTATTTACCGCTGGTAATTTCATTAGATTTTCCGAGGTGCTGGTGTGAGGAATAACGGCCAAGGAGAGAAACACGATTAGGCTTCTATGGTTTGATAAGCCATACCTCTTCAACCAGATGGGGAGGGGGGAGAATTGTCATCCTGTTTAACATGCTATTTCCTGGAACCTGTTTCCATGCAGTTACTTTAGAGTGTAGTCAGCAACCAAGAGTGGGGAGAAGAGGCTGGGGGACACAGGGGCACTAAATCTGGAGCCGGGAGGCTAGCAGACATAGCGAGGCCCCTCCAAAATACCCCCTGGGAGATAAGAAACCGAGAGCTGAAGATCTTCCCTTCCACATCTCTCTCCAACCCCCTGGATGCTGCCAAGAAGTGCTGGCAGCAAGATTGGCTCCTACACTGGAGAACTGCGCAGCACTAAGCTCCAGGCTGGACAGAGCGGCTGGGCCTGCGGTGAGTGCTGTACCCTGGCCACCTGCTGTCTCCTCAGGTGCGACGCACAGCAAGCACTCATTAGGCATGGAACTGCAGCTCAAGAGGACTGAAGGACATTTTTCTTCAAAAAACAGACATCACGAAGGAAAACAGCATGTGCTCAGAGCATCGCTTCGGTGTGCGTGATGACCGGTGAGCGGCATGTGTCTCATAAGTGGCCACAGCAAAAATAACAAAACCCGGACACCAGATCAATGACCTCCCTGCTTTGAAGTGAGCCATCTAGTTTCATTACCTGGTGCTCCTGATGGCGCTGTGAAATGTCAGGCCAGCAATGCTGGCAGCAAAAGAGAACAAAATTAATCTGTGTAAATTCAGCAATATTGACCTCAAGTAACTCACTACACCACAAATGATTACTACAGGTACAGATGTTAGCTGTCGGAGTACTGCACCGAGCTTGTTCTCCCGGAGGAAAATGCAGACACACAAATAGGACCAGTGAGTAGAACCTGCAAACACTTGGCTGCGCTGTAGCTCTCTGACACTGAGAGCAAAGGGGACAGTGGCCCTCATTACCACCGCATTACTAGCACAGGCAGAACAGAAACACTGGGGGTTATACAACACTCTGGGCCAATATGCAAATTAAAAGCAAACCCCACATGTGAACGATCAGATCATGACCATAATCAGCCCTGGGGAGTCCAGACTGGGCCTCCATCCATAGCTCACTGCAGCTGGGGCCATGAGTTCTGAGCCAGCCTGTTGACTCAAACTCTGGACTCCCGGCTCTGTCAGTGCCCTGCTGTGAAGCGAGGTGGACAGCGGTTGGCACGATGGATCGGAATGTGGATTCGTGACGACAGTACTAACTACCTCCGGCTCCTGTACCCCGAGAGAACTGATTCATCCACACCGCTTCAGAACAGCTGCACTGATACAAACAAGCAAATCTAGTATATAAAAAACAGCAGTTGGTACTGTGGCTAGAGCTGCTGACTGTTAATCAAAGCACGCAGGTTCTAATCCCCTTCCTGCTGTAGCACCCTTACACAAGGTAGTGTCCCTGAACCAATACAGTACAAATCACATAACTGTACAAATGGGGAAAGCTGCGTAAGTAGCTTAGTGCACAAACCTGCCACTGCAAGTCACTCTGGGGAAAAGTGTCAGAAAAATGAATACTGAACAGAAGTGTAAGTTTGCAACTCCTACAAGTTTAAAGCATCTGCTTCAAAATAAACTGGCTGCATTGCACGTGGAGGAACCTGACGTGCGCGAAGTGTGACGTCCTCTGTCTTCTCTACATGTCTGAAGAACAGTAAAGATACCTGGAGAGGAGACATGGCTTGGTGTGGACCGTGGAAAGAGTTGCGCCATCATGTGCGTGAGCTCTGTGATACACAGTCAACAGTCATAGAAAACAGCTGTTTCTGAGGAGGACCTCAGGAGCACGAAGTTTTCATTTTCAGTCACTTTTCCCTATCCATCCAGTTTCTCAAAGGTGACGTGTGGTTTTAGTTGTTCATTTCACAGCATTCTAGTATAATTGCCTTTTAAGCCATTCTATAAAAATGGGCTGAGCAAACAAACGAACAAAGTATGAACGAAAGTATGATTCTTACAAGAAATTTTAAGGAAAAAATTAGATTATGCTGTTTGTTCGACTTTTACAAAACATGGCTGATGCACTATTGCCACGCATTGCTTCTTAAACACTAAGAAACACTTGTGTATTCAGCCATTGTATTACAGGTAATACAAGTGCACTGTTAAAGCTTAAAAGGTTAAAAGTGTAAGTTGTTTTGAATGAAATAATCTCCTAAGTGATTGTAAACTACAAACACGACTAAGTGTGAATGTGGGACGCTGCCAACTGGTTTCACCAGCTCATCCAAAGTCTGTTGCGCTGGGACCAACTCAGAGAAGGGTATGAATATGAGAGCGGGAAAAGCTGATATTCTGATATAAGGTGATATTCCATCCCTGCGGCAGCCCTGGTTTAAGAACCAAAACACTCCACTTACAATCCCTATTAAGCTGGCCTGAATTATTTAATACTTATAGTGTGGTGTGCTTGGTTTTAGACTTACCTGTTTAAGACAAATCGGCTGCTTATGCATAACAAGAGCTTTGCCCTGGAGCCCAAACACAGAGCCCCACAGGGCTCCTGGGCTCCTGGGGGCACTGTGCGGCATACTGGTGTTGTTGGCGAGAACTAAAACTCAAATGTCTGCCTAGGATCAAGAAGCAATAAGGATTTGAGTGCTGGGGCTGCATGGCAGCCAAGGTCTCCAGGGAAGGGACCCACTCCTGTCTGGGTGAGCTGGGATTTTGGAGCTCATCCACCTGACCCAAAACAACAGAGCAGCAGCTTCAAGGAGGGCTTCCAGGAACTGGCCCCGGCCCCTCCGAACAATAGCGAGCTCAAGACAGCAAGGTCTCTGCGGTGCATCCTCATGGTAGCCTGCCTTTAACTTCAAAGATGCACGGAAAACACAGTAAATGACAGCGCTCAGGAAGCGCAGAGGACAGAGAGGGCCCCTCGTAGGCACGCCGAGAGCACAGTGCTTCCTAAACTCGACAATACGGCCATCATTTATTCAGCAGCAGCTGTGAAGCGCCATACAGCCTCTGGGCAGTGGAGAAAAGTGGCTCTAGCTATTCTTCTCAACAACTATGTTTGTCATCTATTTTAGTTAAAGAAAAGGAAACACCTTTTAAATGTTCTGAAACTGTCCGGGAAAGATGGCCCAAAGGGACAATGGGGGAGGAGAGGAATTAGAGTCTGAAAGGCGCTGAAAGTTTCTGCTGTTTTACTCGCACAGAAAGTTGTGCTGTTGTTCTAGCTGTTGTTCAGCCCGTTTCTCTGAGAAAAGTCTCGCCGCCATCATTTCATGCAAGAAGGCGCTTGGCGCTCCCCTCCGAGTCACTACCGGAGGAGCTGCAGGGCTCAGATAAGCTGAGCAACAACAGTCATTTCTGAAGGGTGTCGTCAGTGATATACGGCGTGGTAAATCTTTTGTACAGTTCAGAAACGCACACAAAAAACGGCCAGTTGCTAGTGATGTCAAATTAAACAATTGGACGTGACAGTCCAGTCTAGAGCTAATGCCAAAAAATGGATGAAAGTAAGGAAGCAGAGGGTTTTAAGGAACCTCAAATTAATTTAAATAAGAAACGACCTGTACTGAAGGTCGGTGAGGAACAGATGGGTAAACATAATGAGAAGGACCCAAGAACACAGCCGTGGACATGCATTAACCTTAAGACATGACAGAGCGCTTCAAACAAAACTAGAAATGGGGGTGAAATCACAGTTTTGAGGATGAGGACAATCGAGCGTCGTCTTAGACAGCTGGAATGCAGCGAGTGGAGTAATGAGAGAGCGCTGTGTTACGTACAGGTGAAGGCCATCGACAGTGAATGTGGGCCCTGCTTCGGTTACGATGAGGAGGTAGTGCTCGCATGTGTCTGTCTGGCTGGTCTTGTGCTGACCAGCACCATTTGAGGCCAGAGACGCATCAGCGAAGAAGGAGCGCCACTTGTCAAATGTTTCTGAAACATCTCACGCAATTTTAAATAATTACAACAATGTTTCAGGAGAATGGCGGCTGCTGAACTCCGTTTTCACGTCAGCAGAGCATTTAAGCCACTGGTATATGTCCTCCTTAAGCGCGCAGATCACTTTTTCCTCACAGCTGGCCTGAAGACGATAACAGGCGGCCAAATGGGTCGGACGGGTCCCCGTTTAAAAGCACGTCGAAAATTGAAGTCAGTCAGCACTTTGAAAAACTTCATCCATATTCCATCCACGTCGGTTCCTGGAAATTATCCAAGCCTCATCTTTCCCTACAATTTAACAGACACAATCTATATAAAATAGAATAGGTCAAAGTCTTTAATGGTCTTCAGACATAAAATTGCCCTCCAACTCAGTGTAAAGAGATTAAAAATATATCACAATCCTATATTCACAAAACTGTACATCACAAATCCATAGTGGCTGTACTATGTAGTAAATATGACAAAGTATTAACTTTGACAAGTTCAAGAGGAGTGATTTATTTAAAATCAATCATTTCAATGAACAAGACAGGTACCATATATAAGTGCCTACACTTATCTGTATAAGGTGTGTGTGTGTGTGTGTGTGTGTGTGTGCGCGCGGGGGTGAGACACACATAAACCATAGAGTGGATGTGACGTACATGAGATGACAAAAGTGTGACAAGTACTGCGTGAGATGTACAGCCCACATGAGTGAGGAGTTAGATGAGCAACACTATTACTGCTCCTTCAAAGTGCAAGGTGGGAGTCTCACTTTAAAAACCTACCTTAGCAGCAATATATGGGAGTGCTTTATTTTTTACTACACCGACAACAACAAGATCATTTTAAGATATTAAGGCTCAGTTGCAAGCAAATTAATGGGCTTGGTACTGGTACAGAGTGACTTATAATGTTGTCCTTTATAAAGTCAGATATTACGACCAGAGTAAATGAGTACCACCAGTGAACCAGTGGACTTGAAAAGGGACCCCGTGGAGCTTGTGGCTGATGAGGAATACTGACTGTGTTCTGGATCCTAGAATGATAATGACCAGACTGTGGCAGCAAAGAGGAGACCCAACAAACTGATAAAGAGAGACAGAGACAGAGAGCGAGGAGACTGAATGCCCTCCTGCTGGACCTACAACCTACAACACAAAGCAGCGCCGTACAAGTTGGAAGGAACGTATCCTCAGTTATGGGTACCTTAACCACTCAGCCTTATCTCCTTGGAATACCCTTAAGACATTTGCTTGTATCTGTGGTGAGATCAGCGTCAGATGTACGGTTGGTCTGCAGCAGAATGGCGTATAATGTGCACACCACAGCACGCACAACACATTCATAAAGAATGAATTAAAAGAAAAGCTCTACTGCCAGCACACAGAAGTGAGCTGAGACCTCATCCCTGGCTCTGCGCTCCTCTCATGGGAATCAGAAAGTAGAAACAGTGGTTGGATTCTCCAGAACTTTCCTGGATGTCAAAGCGATAACCAAGCACTTCCAGGCGGTAGGTGTCGAACTTTGCCAGTCCGTTACGGAATCGCCGAAAAGAAGTGAGGACTGAACCACAAGGACCCTGTCGTCCTGGAAACGTGCTTCTCAGCCTCACACCCCCTTCCTGTGTGAGAAACAACGAGGATCTGTTTGGTGGAAGATAAAAACGCTGGCGGCTTCCTTTATTTTCACAAACGCAATTCAGACTGAATGGTATGAAAAGCTAGAGGATTTGGTGCCCCGCCCCCACCCCCCTTCACCCTGTTGAGAGGAGCTGAAGAAGATGCTCATTCATGGTTCAGACACTGATCCTGAACCGTGCCGAAGTCCACACAGCCCAACACTTTGCTGCGGTCAACACCACAAGGACAGCAACCGCTCCCTGTGTTTACTCACATTTTGTCTGAAATGTGGAATCAGTAAATTAGCTGTGGAAGAGCATCACGATGTTCACCATTACTGGTTATTTATTTATTGTTATGTATCTTACGATTGTCTTTCATGTTGTGGTAAATCTTTTGGGCTCAGCTGTTGTACAGCAAATTTCCCAGCAGAGATCAATACATTTCTATCCTACCATATTATTATTATTTATTCATATTTATCTGATGCTTTTGTCCAAGGCAGCTTACAATGTTAAACAGACTAAATACATAACACTAACTTGCTTGGTTATTTAACCGTCCACATGTCTCAACATGAACATGGCCTAGGTTTGAACCCAGGAGCTAGAAGGCACCAGCTACCCAACGGGCCACTGTGCTGTGAAATACGCCAGGATCTTTAAGGGGAAATGGGTCAGATATAAGACGGGTATTTTTTGTAAGGCTCTTATCTGTCATGGTTCTCAACAGCCTAAGAATGAGAATGCTTAGTTTTTTAAAGCAAGAAAAAGGCCAGCAGGTTGCAGAGCAGTAAAGGTCATGCACTTAGTGTAACACTGTAAGACTGTCAGTTCAACAATATAATCCTTGACCAAGATTTTAAACTTGAACTGTTTCAGTAAAACATGCAGTTGCATTAATAGTTAAAACTGCATGACAAACTGAAGCGTTCTCTAATAAATGAAATAATGACAGTGCTGCATTCTTATCCATGAATATGCAAGAGCACTAGCTTGATTTGCGATTTGAGTATTTTGCCAAAACACATGACAGCAGCGGCTCGAGTGCCTTCTCCAAATAAATTTCCTCTACATAAATCAGTGCTCCAGCCTGAACACATTATCCATAAAATGCATGTTGAAAGATCCTGTTACTGTACTGTCAAGATCTCATGCAGCGATATCGGAAATTCGTTCACAAGCCTCACTCCACCCAGCTGTGAATGCTGTGTGTGTTTCCAGAAAGCAAACAGCCGTTTTCCTGGCAAATAAGATGAGCTTTGAAAAGCAAATGGGAAACAGCCCAGGAGTGAAGGCTCTGGTTGGGAATACCTGATCGTGCACCCCTGTCACACGCCTGTATGGGTCTGGGTCGCAGCGCGAGTCGAAGCTTATCCACTAATAAAGGCCCAGAGAAGAAGGGCCGGTGAAGCATTTCCATGGATCCGACTCACTGTTGATAAATCGCCAGGGTTGGTAAAGAGTTTAGAGAGGCACCGCAGCACCCGATTTTCAACGACAACAGTGGAATTCCTAGAAGTACAATGACGGAAATAAACAAAATAAAATCTGTATGTGTGCATTCAGTGTGTCCACTGTGTGTCTGCTCAGTGTGTGCGGGCGTGCGGTGGTTGTTCACTCTGAGAAGCAGGCGTGTTCCGTTAGCTGTAATTTATCCGCGAGCGCGAAGCGACGGAACGCTGAGGCAGCCTGTGCAATGGCAGTAATTAAGTTGCTGGAAATTTTTGCTTTTAACGTGGCAGGATCGCCAGGGACACGGCAGTCCCCAGTGTGATTAATGAGAGGGGATGCCGGGGGGGCCGGGAGGGGATTGAGCTGCCACCCTAAAGGGGGGATCTGTCGTGCTGCCAAACTCTGTGGTCCAGCATATGGTGGGAAACCATGGAACTGCGTGCGCAGTCACAGAGGGGCCAGAAAAGTGCCCCACCATCGCACCTGCATTCACCGTGTATCATCACAGGAGACACAGCAGGGACTGAAGTGGAACTTGGAGACCCAAGTGCATGGCTCAGCTCTCACCCGGCGTGCGGCTCTACGTCTTCCTGACCAATACGCGCTCGGCAAAGAATGCCATTCGCATCTGGAGCACCGTGAACTGTGCGAGACGACATTAGTTGTGAAAGTGGAGTACAGGAAGTGGGAATACCACGTCCCCCCGCACAGACGAATCCTTCTAAACCTCACCGCCCCAGCCTCGCATGTGTTATGGCTCCACTTGTGATAAGAAAGCGAGTCAGAGCTCTATGAAAAAAGTGATTTATAAAGCGGGGCGGAAAGGCGTTGGGGAGGAGTGAACGTGGCCACATTAATCATCATAGCCAGTGCATCGAATTGGTGTGTAAACCTAATGTTAAAGTGATAAATGTTTCCACAGGCTTTTAATGATACTGAAAAATAAAATAAAAATAAAAACAGGAGTGTGTCTCACAGTAGCTCCATTATTTCAAACCTTTCCCTCCCAAATTCATTAGCTGAGTGGTTCTTCATCAGTTCCATCATGGTCTGGCTCTCACCCCTCGGGTTAAAGACATCATGTCCCACTGGTCATGCTAGTTGTCCTTCGCTCTTCCCATTTGAGCTGTCTCACAGTTGTGCCACGTCTCTTTAGGGCGCAATGAGATTGTCAGACAAAACAGAGTGGCTATTTTGTCCTGCACAGTCAGCTGGAACGTGGCCAGGGGAGCCGACCGCACAGGTGACTGCAGAAGCCCCTGGCACCATTCCCCACCTCGTACCGCATCCCGAGATCTCGCCAGCATGCGGATCCACAGTTCCCACTACGCAATGCAGCGCCACCTAAAGGCACGCGGATGTGGAGATGGGCTAGAAGGAGATTCCGGCTGTGTGATGTCTGTTCACCTCAAGGCACAAGTAAGGACAATGGATGGTAGTTAGTTTGCAGTTGAGGTATCAGTTGAAACAGTAATCAATAGGCCTCTTGCATCTGGAGAATGAGTGGATGTGGTGCATGGCGAGTTACTGTATGAGAGGCAACATGCAGGGGTGGCTGGGCGGGTGGTATTCTACAGCAGGCCTACCTGACATGAGGGGCTGTCCAGTCATGCTCATGGGTGCCATCCCCAGGTTGTTCATTGCAGTGGCCCAGGCATTGGGGTCTGACATTGGCATTCCAATCTGGCCAGAATCCATGGTCATGTTGCGGATGCCTTCTGTGTAGAGGAAATGGGGAAACTGCAGGTGAGGTCAGAAGTCGTGGCTAAGACCATCAATGGATAAGTAACACTTACAGTTTCCCCTTGCAGAGTCTGACGTACATATTCCACGAAATGTTCTCATTTTCAGAAATGGCAGAAACCGTGTTTTATTGCTCCGTTTGAGTGCGAACAGCAACCAGCCGGAATGAAGAGCTGTTCTAGTATTAAAGCGAAAACTGATCGATTCAAGGAAAGTCCTCTTTTCATGGACAGGTAAAACCCACCAAAGAACGGCAGTCTATCCCCCTGAGCTACACTGATTACAAAAGACATTTAAAAGATAAGTTTTTTACAGCACACAGATTTCTGATGCCACAGTAACTGTGTGGTTATTAAATCTCACTTTGCATCTGTGAGTGAGAGTTAGTGAAATAGAGAGAAGCAGAAGGCAAAGATGCTGAATAAATTCCGCAGACAACAACCTCTGGCCAACTGCAGCATCCTGTGCAGTAAAACAAATTTTTCTCCAAACCCTCTGAAGAAGCCTGAAGCAAACAAAAAGTCAATAAAGCTGTAGCGGGCATTTCTCGGTCAACAGCAGCCCCCATGTCCCGTCTCCCGTTTCCCTTTCACGATCTGCAAATATTATAGATGTAATCAACCATTTAACGGATTGCTGCTCACTGGGCTGCTAGAATCTTCTGTTCACCTGAGAGGAAAGAGGTCCATCTTTTTAGTCTGAACCAGTGAGAAGGCAGAAAGTAGCTTGTGGTCCCAGTCCTAAGGTAACTCCTCATTTGGTGTGAAGCTCCAGGAGGAGTGAATAACTGTGGACATGGTCTGTGAGTGAACGGGTGGAGCTCGCATAAAGCTGGGTAGTGAGGCATCACGGAGTGTTTCTGTAAGAGGTCAGAGAGTTATGGTCCTGGACTGAACGCTAAACTGGTGATCTATTGGTGGTACACAGCGAAAACCCACAGCGGCTGACTGTACTGGCACAGCTCAGTCTTCACAATTGCCTTCCCAACACGTCTGCTTTAAAACCACAACAAAACGCAGTGATACCTAAGCGTCTGCAAAAAAATCTATACAAAATAATTAAAACCTCTTATTGAAAAAAGAATTTCTGTTGCCATAGAATAAACCTTTACTGAAACATGGCTTGCAGCAACAAGGGTGAGCCATATTCATATTCACTTTTTTTAAACAGTAAGAGGGATGTGAGCGGTGTTTCAGGTCAAAAGCATTGACGTATACTTCATACAGAATTGCACGGTTATTGAGCTCCGAAAGGCTCGGCGTGGGAGGGCTCATCGTTTCTGCTGGCACTTTAGAGATTTTGAAAAGCGTATTACAGTTAGCAACAGAAAGCGCAGGAACAGGGGTTCAGCAGGTTAACAACAGTTCACCAAGGCTAGAAAGAGCAGCCAAAGTCGTTTGAAGTTGGGCTCTGTCCGTAAGGTGTACTGCGTGCCTGGGGGTGTCTGGTTTTGGAGTGACACGTCACTTCATGGCTTTTATTAATCAGGACTACAAAAACAACAAAAGAAGACACTTTTTCAGCTTGATTCAAAGAGGAGGTGCTCTTTAAACCCTTTACTTAAAACTGGCCAATTAAAGACCAATAGCACCAGAGTGAAAGAGGAACCAGACTAATGATGCCAAAGACAAACATCATAGACACAAATTGTGTGGCATCCACTGACATTAATGTGAATGAAAAGAGACAGCGTGACCCTGAACCACAATGTAAACAAAAGCCACAAGTACAACAGACAAGGGACAGAGAGACCAGGACCAATCCAGTCCAGAACCAGACCAGTAAAATGACCATTTTCCAGGCCAACGCTGTCCCACATAACGTGCTACTTCTGACCACTTCTTATGACAAGCTGCCCCTTTGCATCCAGGTGCCTAAACTCCAACTTGAACGGACACACTGAAAGAAAGACAAAATGAATGGAGGGAAAAAGAAAGACTACATCGTGGACCCCGTTTTTGGTGCAGGCTGCCGCTGGAGAGCTGTTTATGTAAGTATATACAGCATCGAGGTTTTCTTCATCACAAGTGTCAACAACTTCTTCATGGTTGTGAACTGAAGCTGTAATAACCAACAAACACGTTATAAAATCCGATCCGGGTTTACCACACTACAAATTGGCTCTCACCCCTTTGAAAAAAATTAACAGCTTTGCTCATTCAAGTCCTGTCGCTTATTAAGGTCCTTGCAGGTGGCCACGGACCGGGCTTTGGATCAGAATGCTGCCGTAGCTACGGCAAATGCCATCTGCAAGCGTAGCCCGAGATCCCACCGCTCCGGCAAATCACTTAAAAGCCGGCCGGATTGTTCCATCGCAGCTGCTTGACTCGCGTAATTAAGGGGTAATACGGTTACCTTTGCTGGCCCCCACGCCTCTGCATTCAGTAATTACAGTCTCATTCTCTGGTTACCACGACACCGCGGGCCCTGTTGTTATTTTGCCATGGCGGTCCGCCGACAGAGAGGGGCATCAACCCCATTCTGTGGTAAGAGAGCCAGCCGAAACCTTCCCACCTGTAATCTATTTGCCGGGACCCTGGATTGTCCTTCATACGAACACAGGGGTTGTGGCTTGAACAGGATCGGTCACATTAACACACGCTGGATGTGAGGCGCATGACAAGTTGGGGTGGGAGGGGTATTGCCCTGTGATGACTACAGGTCCGACAGGAGGTTGATGCTTCTGCAACGTGACGCACTGCACAGATGACCTTGGAGCACCCTGTCGCATGTGGCTTCCCCTGATGGCGCTGCGTCCCGTGAAGGCAGCAGGCAGGAGGGGGCGTGTGCCTGAGTAGCAAAGATTAGCTCGTACCAAACGGAGGAAAAGAAAGTGAGGGACAGCCCAAACCAGGCAGTTTCCCTTTCTTCTTGTCAGGGCTGCGCACAGGAAAACACACACATAAAACGCTACAATCCTGAGCTGCTAACTGAGCGCTCTCGACAAGCTTGAGATTAAAGGTGAACTGGCCAGATTTGGGTTCCAGTTTCTGACAAAGTACAATAAGTAAACGGCTGCCTGCCAGTTCAAACCTCAACAGAGTCCCTCCTGTCAGACTATGAAACTGTACACCAATAAAGGCAGTAAGAGGAACAGAGAAAGACACGAAGCCTGGATGAAAGACACTGCTGGCACAAATGATGAAAGACAGTGGGGCAGAATCGGGGGACCAAGATTACTTTAATAACCAGTTCCACTAATGATCTTCTGCGCTTTCCCGAGGACCATCTTCTAGCTTCGATCAATCAAGTTATATTTATCAGAGGCCGTTCCACCCGTTAGTGCCATTTTAAATCCATTAAGAACAAACACGTTGAAGCTTCTCTCCTCTTCACATATATGTTTAACGGATGGCCGGGTTGTTTGGACCGCTTCTGTGACTTGACATCAAGTTTACTTCCTCCGCAGCAGATAGAGTGAAGCTGTTAAATGAGCACTCTCTGAGAATGGCTCAGTGTTGCCAAAGAAAACTGAAGGAAATATATTTCACGAAATACAAGGTCTTAACAGCTAACAGCCCAATTACAGGATGTTAAGAGGCTGCCGACACGCATCCAGTATGACTAGAAGGCCACAAAGCACTGAATGCTTGGGAGACACGTGAGAGAGAAACGGAAAATGTTCCTCGTGTCATTAGAGAAATCTGACGTTTTTGACAGTGCTTCTCAACAGAACCACCTCCACCTTTGGCTGTTCCATTTGGATGGAAAATAACGGGAACAAAGGATTAACCTGCTTACAAAGGTGCCACTCTGTCCCATCACTTACAGTTATGCCATTACTAACAGGAAAATAAGTAAAGGTGATGGTCTGAGATGCAGGCAGCAAACTGTTCACAGCTTTCTGGAACTGTTGACCCCTGTGGTTCGAAATCACACGCCAAAGGCAGGCTGGTGGTCCTTGACTGGTCAAGTGTCACGATATAATGGATGCTGGTGTTTCAAAATTCCCAAATTTAAACCATTTACTCAAGATTCCTTTTAAACATAACTCACCCCTGACTTCACACCTGTGCTCTCACCCCGTCTGCTTTTGTTTAGACTGCAAGTTCGCAAACCGCAGACGATACTTTCAACTCTTTTGAAATTTTGAGCAGTGAATGTGTGGAAGTGTCCCCAGGGCAACCCCTCCATGCCCACCACCATCGCCAGGCGCCAGCAGATGCCTTTATTTAGGAAAACGCTGTATGAACCAGCAAAGCATTCATATTTAGCTGCTCACTGTCATCATGCACAGCTGAAGGTGCTTCTGTCTGCTCTGCTCATCTGTGCACCTTGAGAACACAATCTCAATTCCCCAGGGTAAACACACAGCCACCCAAGTCTTGCACCCACCACTTCATGTGGCGTGCAAAACAGCTCCGTATAAATATTTATACTGAAATGTTGCGGCAACAAAACTGTTCGCATCCAAAACTTTGATAACAAAAACCAAGAGACACGTGGATCAGAGCACGATCCGCCGAGCGGCTAGTCTCCGTGCGACGAGGTCAACAATGTTTCCCTTGATACAGCGCTGCCAACTAAATTAGATAACCGTTTTGTCTGAAATTAGCAAGCACCTTTTGAAGTCCTCTGTAATTAAATTCACTTCCAGCGCGAGACCGGATTGCACACTCAACGGCTTGTCAGAAGGAGGTGCTTGAGGGAAGGATCATTTACACAGCAGAGCTGAGCTGACAATTACAACCATCAAACAAAAAAAACCCATTATACATGGTGTCTATCATTCAAAATGGAACCGCAAAAATAGAACTGCCTTCAAGAGTGTAGACTTTTTCATTCTTTATCTTTTCGTGAATAAACTTTGGCTTCTGAAAAAATATAGCAGGGCGCCGCATGATTTTGGGGACACCCTCGATCATTCGGAAACCATGAATACTTGGAAACCGTAGGACATGAATTAACAAAATATTAAATTACGAAAACAAAATGGTTGGACTTTTTTTTATCTATATGCAGCTACAGAGTGAGAGCTACACGACTATTGTTTCGCATCACATTTTCAGAAGACTTTCAGGGTGTCAAGTTACGCCGCTCTTTCCTAACCCTTTCAGGTTGCATCCACTATCAGAAGGGGTTGTGTGACAGGCAGAGAGATAACAGATCCCACGAGACAAAGCAGACCCTCTCCCACTGGCACCAGAATGCACTTGCACAGCTATGGTCTGACACACGGAGAAGAGAGCTGTTGGAATCAGGGTATACAAGTTGGTGAATTAAAAGTCTGTGGGTTTGGAGCCGCGAAGGCTGCTATCATTAAGGGCAGCCATTGAGCGCCTCTTCTGATCAATAGGTCTGAACATCATTGAAAACGCTTTTGATTATCTGCAGAATGGGGGTCTGCGAGGACAATGATTATGTGGCCATTACATGCTCCTACAGAGTCTTCTACTCATCTATCGACTGGGCAATGACCTCATTGGCTTGTCTACTGGTTGGAGCTTCAGTCCATTTGACGACACATCAGCAAGGGGCAGAGGTCCTGTCTATAAGGGTCGCTGTAAGCTATTATCAATGCTGTCATAAATCTTTCTTTGTCAATTACGCAAATTGTTTTTTTTAAATAACAAACCATATCAATAACCTGTTGGGCAATAAATGTAAAGAACAAACAGAAGTGTTCACGCCAACATCCTACTCTTTGTTTTTCACAAAGGACAGAATATATTATTTATTGCTTACAGGAGCAACATGACTGCCATTTAAGGTGGAGAGATCTGTAAATTTTTCAGTTTGAACACAGAACAGATTGAGCTGCTAACACAGCGATTAAAGGAACTGGACTTGACCAAAACATTCCACGTTTGACTAACAGAAATGATTTTGCTGTCATTCCCTTGATAAATCTGCTTACTTTTTATTGAGAAATATCAAGCTGGAGGACTAACATGCTCTGTCACTAGATTTGGCTATAATGGTCTGCTAGAGGACTGAAAAACAATCCTGATATTAATAAGAGACTCGTAACGTCTCTCATACACGCAAGATGTGGGAGACGCCAGGAGGAACTACTTGAAACAGATGCCAGCTCAGAGAGCCAGAAAGAAGCTGCCTTACAGTCGCGACGTGTTTATGAACCTCTCCCACCCCGGACCGCAGGACAAACCCAATAATTAGTTTTCTGTTCCAGTTCGGCACCACGGACTCATTATTTCCCCTGTTGTCATCCGCTCACTGCTGAACACGATGTTTGGCCCCGGGGCCAAGCGTGGCGTGTTGGGGCTGTTTTTGGCAGAAGCGGATACTGATACAAGCCACGGTACGAGCAACCGCCGCTCACCTGGCTGTGTCCGAGCCGACGGGCTCGACGCTGACCGGAACGACACGCCGCTCTTTCCAGAAACCTGCTGAAGAGACCGTCTCTTTCAACGTGATGTTGGGAAGCCGAGGAACCGCTTCGATAGACCCGCCGCTTTGCAGTATGAAATTAATCGAGGAGAAACTTGAACAAAACACTCTGACATGAAAATTAACTGGGGAATATATATTTAGATGCATTTTTCACTATCAAAGTGAGTGATTGCAGGGGAATTGACACTAAGGGAAGGAGTCTCCCAAATTCGCCGTTAAAAGGTTTTCAGGGGCTGCTTTCATGTGAGCTAATTTACTGAAATTTCCATTCTTGATGCAAAGGCATCAATTACATCAGTGAGAATTTAAAAGCACGAAAAGTCAAATCCAATAAGCCTGCAAATATATTTATGCACTTCACTCTAATTAGGTTATATTGATTAAAAATGGATCATACATAATGCATTGTGTCAAAACTTGTCAAGGAGGTGTAGTGATAAATTCCTCAAGCCCACAGAGCTGATCAGGAGATTACTGAGGGATGCAGGCCTTTTTAAGCGGCTCGCTCCTGGGGAGAGGCTGGGCGTGCTGCGGATCCTCCGAGCTTCACGGAGCAGATAGACCATCTCCACATTAAACCCTTCGGCCAGGTACACAAAAGCAGTATGTGAATGTGCTAGAGAGAGAACTGTCATATGAAAGTCAGTGACACCAGCCATGCCTGTGAGTGATGAGCCTGAAGCTCCAGCTCGGGGGCAAGCTGCTAGCTGCAATCCCAGACACGTAAAGCAAGGCGGGGTTCAGCTAATCAATACGTATGAACTGATGCGCATCAGTGTAAATGAACATACCATCAGAACACAGGTTTGTGGTACACATAGTAACACCAGGATGACAGCATCAGATTCAGTACAATACAATAAATGTTAAACTGTTTAAAAGAGACTACGATGGCCTGGTGTCCGAGCCAGATTTTGGTTTTATAGCCTAGAGGGCAGTGATTCTGGGACAGCCTCCAGATCCTGACCAGCATTCAGCAGTTAATGATAATGGATAGATGGATGTTTAACAGAGAGAAAAGCAATTGACCAGAACCTGATTTTCCCTTAATGCTTTTAGCTGTGTGTGTGTAAAAACTGTGTCCTGGAGACAGCATGCCGTATTTTGTTGAAAGGTAAGATGTCAGTGAAAACTCCCTTGTGGACATTAGAAAGAATGGTCTCCAAAGTTTGTGGTCACTGTGTGCATCTGTGAGCCCAGCTGTAAGAAGGCTGAGTTAGGCTGGTCATCATTAGGCTGGACAACAAATGGAAAGAGCTGAGGCCTTTTGAGGCTCCCAAGGGGCTGGCTACCTGACTAATAGATGAGACCTTCCCAAATCTTACTGAAAACTCACCTACAGCCTATGAAACAGAGGCTACTGTCACCCTGTGCTCCCAACTTCTGTTGCTACTGCTCTTCCACCCTGTTGCTTTTACTCCAACGACTGGAACTAGGAAGTGCCAGTCCCAATGCGTGTCACGTTCACCCCCAGCGACAACACCAAATGGCCTTGCTTTCCCAGGGCTGGGGTGGCTCATTCGACTGAAATGTTAATTCTCTGAGTCTGTGCTGATAAAATCCTGCCTTCAAAGACAGCACCCTACTGACTGATAGAGTACATGTTCAAACCCTTTTCAAACACTTGCTTATCTTCCACTCTTTCTCTTGCCATCTACAGCCTCTCCAACAGAGGCCGTATGTTCGGGGTTTCAAGCATGACGCAGGCCATGGATAGCATGCTGACAGATCGCTGTTAATGCATAAAACAGGCCGAAGTTGCTGGAGATTCATGTTATTTGATAGCTGCTTTAGATGTTTGCCGACTTGCCTATGGCAGACCCTCCATCTGCAACATCATCCAACAATCACAAATTACTGCAGTCTTTTTAAAAGAAATGAATGAGCTTCGACGTCTAGCAAAAGACACCCGCGCTTTAGGCCAATCGACTCAGCAGTGCCCCCCGCTGATCATAAACAGATGGCACTTCCTAGACAAGCTTTCACGCTTCTGCTGTGCTTTTGTCTTTATATTTGTCTCCCTTCGCCGTTTTACAGTGAATATTAGCAACACCCTTGTTAGGGTGTCATCACCCAGCCTGAGGGTGACAGTGTGATACCACCTGGTAACCTGCGGTGGAAGCTGTCGTCAAAAGGTGAACCTGGAGATCTCCGTTGCAGTTCCTGTGATATCAGCACGGGGGCTGATCCAGATGCTGATTTGAACAGTTTCTCAGGACCATGTAGTGTTGAGATTGTTTAAGAGGGGTGGACAGCCAGTTGGCCCTGGAGCCCATTTAGGTGTTTTCTCCTTTTCCAGCTTAATCTGGTTCCCTTTCCTCGACTACCGTCTGGCCATTTGCCGCACTGGTTTTTATTAACTTATTACTATCAGCACTTGTTACATGTGCAAGTTATATCTCCAGTTGCTCTGGTTCTCTCATTGCTAACACCGCTAACCAAGCACACCGTAGTGCAGTCCACACCTGGAATAGAGCACCCAGGGTGGTACCACCTGGCATCCCAGCCTGGGATTAGTTGGTAAATGGCTGTAATCCAGAGGAGGGTTGGTCTTTACTGGCAGCAGAAATGACAGAGGAGGCCCGTGGTGGGGATTCTCACTGCTTGGGGTTATTCCCACCACTGTGGACCACCCATCCCTGTAACACACTGAATGCGATCAGAACAAACTGTAGTTCTGGGACTCCCCACGCACCTCTCTGCCGTTGGTTTAATTTACTCATTTTCTGCATGAGGGATTGTCACAGTAATATGTGGCAAACTTCAATACGACCAAATGTGCTTCTACAAATCTCACGTACAGGTGCAATTAATCATTTCGTTATTACTTGTAAGTGTGTCTTCCCATTTGAGGATTCTCTCAATAAAAAGATATTACAAACCAAAGCCCAAGTCAATCGGACCCATTAAACAGGTTTAAAATCAAACATGTGAGGCACAGAAAGGAACACAGCTCAAACTATTGAGTTCAACAGCGATTTACCGGCTCAAGAAAGCGTGCCCTTGTAGCTGTTTGTACATGACTACTTGTGTTTGCATCCAGGCAGTACATCAAAAGTGGCGTTTGGAAAACATGTTACTTTAAAGAAAAACCATCAATAATTTTTTTTTTTTTTGCTTTAAAGTCATTCTTTAGAGCTTCTGCTTCACAAATTCATAGTGGATAAGCAACATGATCACACCTGGAACCTCTCATCCTTGATGCAAGAAAGTCTCCTTTGAGAAGCGTTACACAGAAAACCCAGGAGAAGAGAAAAACAGCAGGTGCGAAAGCCTCTGTTTGAACCACTTGAGGACCTGCTGGCTCCGTTGTGGGAGAGATTTAACCAGGAAGCTCCTGGCTCCACTGGGGAGCCCCACAGTACTATCACAAGTAGGGACAGGGGCACACACCACAGAGCATTTCTCCATTTTGGGGGGGGGGATGGCAATTTTATCCGGACAGGGTTTTGAAGTTAAAGTGGGCACACGAGCATCAAGCCAACACAAAACCAGATTTCCTGGTAAAGCTCCTCATGGCTCCCAGGTTCCCTTTAGCCCTGACGATCAGCACCTTGTGCCTGGGGGGCCATCCTCAACTCACTCCCTTGAAGCACAGATCCTCTTACCTCATGGACTCTGTTTTTCTTTGACTGACTGTGGTTCACAGAGCGTGAGCTGGTGGCCTCGCACTTTAGCTCATAAATGCAAGTGGTGAAGTTGCTGTGTGAACTGCTTTACAAAGCTGAGGACACCAGTCTGACAGGTGGCTGAGAGAGAAAAACTTCAGTATATTTAACTGGACATCGAGCACCTGTATGTTCTTAGTTTTGGTAGGTTTATGAGTAGATGTGGTTAGCCTACCTAGCAGCATTCAGGTTCTATATGAGGAGGGAAAGTCACACTTCCTGAGGAGGTTGTGCTGCACATGTTGAATCAGGTACAGTCTTCTATGCAGGTGTGTGCTGGGCCAATGGCACTAGTGCAAGTGCAACTGGCCAGAAAGGCTGGCTCAGTGCTGGGAGTCAGACTCGATCCTCTGGAAAAAGTAAGACAGACAAGGACTGTAAAAAAACTGCTATCCATCATGGCCAGTGACTTTCAGCCTCTGCAAGCCTCCATGGGTAAACAGAGGAGTATCTTCAGCAACAGACGGGACTAATTGTGTTGTTCCAAGAAGCTCCACCTGTGGTCATTCCTGCCAAGCACCATCATTACCAACCTGTGTAATGAGTAGTCTCACTGTTGGAGTGATGCGGACTTCGTATTGTGTAAGTCGTACTGAGCTGGCACCACTCATTTTAATTTATTTGAACACTGTCTGTTTGTACTCTTTAAATACCTGTGTAAGTGAAATATTTACTTTGCTACTACAGTGTCTTCTCAGTACTTTGTTGGTTCCATCCATCTATCCATCTAGTGAACTCCACAAAACTGCAAGTGAAGTAAAGAAAAAGTCCAGAAAAACAAGCAGTTCTGTGCAGTCCGCCTGTTCGGGATCCTCATACAAAAAGGCAATGGCACTTGACCCTCATACTGTGTGCACACAAAGTAAATGTGAATGATGCGGAGGTACCCAACAGGTGGGACTGCTTGTAATAGGTCACACAGGCTGTGCACTGTTAGCCGACAACAGTGAGACAAATTGACATGTTTACCTCCAATGTGCCATTAAGTGTGTGAAAATGACTGTGCTGCAGGGAGGGGAACAGTTAAAGCAGAACCTAAAACTGTAGTCACACAGCAGCAAGACTGCAAGGTTTAGGACCATAATGTCACTCATAAATATGAGCACTACACCTCATGTCCAGACAAGAGCAAAGCACTGTGGGGGTTTATCCAGGATTGGCATTATATTATCACACCTTTGGATCTTATCAAGTGAAAGCAATTATGAAAAGGGAGGGGGGGGGTGCTGCAGAAATGTCAGCAGCTCAGTCACCTCAAGTTTCTCTTACTCACCATCCCTGATGGCAGGGTTTGCTGGGGGAAGCCCCCTCTGAAAGGGCAGAACACCCATGCATCTGTCTTGAACCTTCCTCTCACATTAAACAAAAGTAGATTTAAAAACACCCTTTCTGTTCTCCCAGCAATTAGTAAGTGAATGCTAAGGCATTTATTTCTTATTTATCAGGGAGATGAAACAGCCTCAGCTGCTCCAGCAGTCTGTTTGACCCTCCTAGCCGGCAGAGCGCAGTATTAAAAATAAATTAGTGAATGGGGAGGAGGCGAACAGAGCCGTTTCAGACTGCTGCCTCCTGGATAGCACTGGCTGGGCAGATGGGGAAGGTGGTGGGGATTGCTTCTTACTTTGCTTATTCTCCTTGCAGCAGCCCCAACCCCCATTTCTCAGGACAACGTGCCAATCACGCTTGCTGGAGGGGTCCAAGGCTAAGGTCGCTCAGGAATGGAAGAGATGGTTTCCTGGAAAGAAAGAAATCTGGCACAGGAGAACAAAGGTCGCAGACTCCGCAGTGCCTCATTAGGCTGCCTTGGGCGAGCTGAGAAGAAATAGGCTGCTCTTGTCGCACAATTAAGGTGCAGCCGTGCGAATGGCAGGACCTCTGGGTACGACCTCCTCCGAAACAGGTGGTAGCACCGGTGAGCCATGACTGCCAGGCCTACAAAATCACCTTGGAGCAGGTGTCCTGACCCACAGTCCAATCTGGTAGTAAAATGCACTCCCAACAGGGCTGAACAATGGCCATCAGGAAATGCAGCAATGCTGTAATTGGGAGTGACGGGGTCTCCTTGGAAAGGCAAGACAACGAATGAAGATCGGACACCCCACCCCATCGGCATTGCGTGGTCACACAACTTGACCGAGCAACTGACATGCTTCTCTGTGCACAGCTTCACAAGCTGACCTATTCTGGGTCTTATGTCACCATACAGAAGATTAAGAAGTGAATCTGGAGTACTTCTGCAAGCTGCCTACCTGATCCAAGCAAGAAGGGCGCCACTGAATAAATAAAAGGGCATTCGAGCAGTTGCATGTGAGCGGCTAGTGACTGACAGGGGGCACAGTTCCACAGTGAAGCCCACCTGGGACAGCCCTGGCCTGGCCTGCTTCTGGCGGATGTGACAGGGGTGCAAACATACATTAACTGATGTACTGTGAGACCCGAATGAGGTCTATCAGATGGATTTAATTTCAATGTTTAGGTCCTGAGAGAAGAGCCTCAAGATAACAAGAGAGAAAGAGTAGCTGTGAAACGGCAACAGCAGCGAGCTGTCAGCCTGACAGAATTAGGGAGAACCGTAAAACAGCTTCAGTAAAACTGTCATGAGGAAAGTGTAAAACTAGTCAGTCGCGTCAGCCTCACCGAAAGTAGAAAGTCTCTTTTCAGCAGCTGCGAGACAATAACACTAATAAATGTAGAAAACATTCAGATGGACGCACAGTATGTTAACATTTTTCCACCCAGTTAACCAAACTCAATCAGAGGGTGGTGTATGAGCAGGAACTCCCAGTAAATTTTACACCGCCATCAACCTTAGCACTGAGGGAGATGTCTAAATTGTTCAATTAAACTAATAATTAGTTCCATCAAGAGCTTAAGAGCCTGAACAGAATGAGCTGGAACACAATAAAGTGCCTCTTACACACAACCCCACCAATCACAAAAAAAAGGAATGAACTATGAGTCACATTTTCAAAATCCAGCACGAGATGAATCACAACTGAAGGGAAGCAGAGAATCTTGCTGATAATTTGGGATTCAGTCATGAAGTTTCCTCACATTTTTGCAAACAATGACTTAGAAGCCCTCCATCAAAGCGTAACTCGACAATATTTGTGTAAATATCTAAAATAATGCTTTACTTAAGCAAGGAATGGATAAAAAAAATCTATTGTTTAACTTATGCTACTAGTTTTAATCTGAACTGAATACCATTCATTCCACTGAAGACTCAATTAAAATGTTTGAGCAAATAAAGCTCTACTTTGCTTGAAGGAAACTGTATTTTCTTTTTAAAAGAGCAGACAACCCAGTAAGGCCAAGAGAAGAGCTCTGCAAACCGATATTAATTATCTTGCAGCTCCATTTGCCAGGAATTCCACAAGATAGGGGTGGTAACATTACGACTTGGATTTTACAGTTTTGATACATTGGTTGATAATTACTTTTTAAATGATGCCCCCCCCCCCCAGCACCTCCCGAGGAAACAGAACCTTATTTACAGATATTAAATCATTTAAATTAGCCAGTTAAGGCCATTTCAGACAAAGTTCCTTGTTTTTTCTTCTGTCAAACCAGTGTCCGCACAGACTGTGGATTTCCATAAAGCACCAAACGCTGTGACGCGGTGAAAAAGAGGGATGAGGAATGATATGCTCTGCTGCTCCTCTGGAACATGAAAAGCTGTCATCTGCTGAACATCAACGCAAGGAGTGAGGATGATGTACTCAAATAGGGAGGGAGGAAAAGATGGAGCTAGAGATCAGTCACCTCATGATTCCTCTAACCCTCCTCCTTAGTGTGATAGTTTCTACTCCCTTTGTTTTCACTCAAACATTTCACATAAACTACACTGCAGCCATGTGCTTTTGCATCTTAAGATTGCCCTTTTCACACACTGATACAACATTTTTGCTTGGTTAAATTTTAATGAGAGAGGGAGAAGTGAATGTTATTTATGTTGGATAGAGAGATGTGCTGTTATTTAGTGCAATGACTGTCAGTGTCTCTTAAGAACACCCTTGTCCAAAGTCCTCTCACCGATATCGACTATAGACGAGCAGAGTGTTTTACATTTTTGCCACACTGGCCTCGATCAATACTCTTGTCAGCTAGATCAATGAAATGTTAATGTCACTAAGTCGAGAAAAAGCCGACACTAGTGCAAAGTGTATTTTTAATTAAATTTTCAGAACCTGTCGAAAACAAACCCTTCGCCCCCATCATTTAGCTGTGTCACCCTTTTTTCCCCTCCACAACCCTAAAAAGCAATGACTGTGTCCTGTGTACTTCTCGCAAGTGAGAAAGCTGCTCGCGTTCCTCTTCACTCTGGCCGGTGTCCTCGTGAGGGAGAAAGACAAATGTTTGCATTTAGTTCAATGGCCCACGCTAGCAAACCACTCAAGAATGTTGGCTTTTGTACAATAATTTTTTGCTCACCAGTGCCAATTCAGGCCACGACTCTAAGACTGATGCTGCGAGGGGCCAGAGATGACGGCCATAATGCCACGGCACTTACAAGAATCACAGGCCTCTTTTAGAATAACCTTGAAGTGCTCCTTTGATTTTTTTTCTCAGTACATGAACAAAGGTAACCAAGGTCTCCATCTATATTCTGTACTTCCTCCCACCATTTACTCTCACCTTTCATTACCCACTGCTAAGCAAGACGAAGATTAATTGGCTCCAAATGGCCCAAAATGGCATAGCAAGTGATGTGGGGGACACTGTGTCAGTGTGGAGGAAGGGAACAAACATGGATGAAGCAGTGAAAGGGTGAGAGAGGCAGGGAAAATGTAACCCGGAGTTATTTCAAATTTAAATATCCGTAACACTTTTAACATATCACCTCTAAAGACTGAAGAGTTGGCGCTGATGGTGACAGCAGTGTGACTCTCACTAAATGAGTGAGCATGTGGGTTGTGGTGGAAGGAACCGCAGTGTCTTTGTGGCACCTGGAGATTGACGAAGACATGGAAAATGTCCCTGCCGTTTCCTGGTCCAGTGGTCTAAGGCAGTGGAGCGTGGCATTGTGGATCTGGGTTCACCGCCCTGTGGTGGCATGTGACACTAATGGTGGAGGGTGATGATATGGGAGCTCAGTGGAAGTGTTGCATGTGACTCTACCATATACACTAACTTGTTCACCAAGTGGCAGATGGGCCTGGGTGCACTGAGTGGCTGTGCTTGGATGCCAGGGCTGTGGAGCCTCGCTCTTTCTTTTCTTTTTAGCCGACATTTTCCCAAGGAGATTTACAGTGCTAGTATCCTGCAGTCAGTCACCTGTTTGTACAGAAGGGTAACATAACACACAGAAGGCAATTCAGAGTGACCTGGTCATCTGAAACACGTCTCTGGACTGTGGAAGGCACCCCTTGTAAACATAGAGCGAACATGCAAAATTTCACATAGACTGAGGTGGATCTGAACCCATGTCTGAAGCCATAGCATCAGCGCTACTTGTCTTGCCACATAGGAAAGGTGAGAAAGAGTGACCTCTCCAGTGATAGCCAGACATACAGGCAGAAAGGGCCACCAGAGGGAAGGCTGTGAGCAGATGGGGTTTTACTCGGAGCTCCTAGCATGACATCCGGCATAGAGAGCAACATTCGCCACTGCAGCCCGGGTGGCTTTTCCCCATAGTAAAATCCATTACAAAAAAAATATAATTTAAAAATCAAATTATGGGAACAGAGTGACAATTATGAAAAGATGTGGAGCTCTCATCCAGGGTGAATCGATACCCTTTTATATTCTGTGTAATTAAAGCACAAAATATTCCCCTGGAGACCAGGCTGTTTCTAACCTACTCCTTCATGGGTAAACGATGGCATTGCCAAAGCCAGGAGTCCCAGCGTGACCCTGGGCAGGCTGGAGGATTTCCACTGTGTGTGTTAGCGAGGGGGTGGCAGTACTCCTTTAGGGATGGGTAAGAGGAGCCCAGAGGGAGGCCTGCAGTCCAGCTTTGATCTCCTGACACTTCTACTCAGAGCGTAATAAACGGGTTGCTTTGGCGCTGGACGGCCTGCAGGCCAGCCCCAGAACTTCTTCACAGACTGTAAACATTCCTGAGAAGTAATTCAACCCATGTGGAGAACGAAAGGCCTGGAAGATCCTGAACATGTCACAGCCCTATGAGTACAATACAAATCATGCATCTCTTACAGTTGAGTCACGGTTCAAATGACACTAACAGGAGAGCCTGACAGGGGGTATAAGTTTCTGTGAACCAATAAGAAGCATCCTAGTCAATACAGGTGTAGGTGGGTGACTGGTTGGGTAAACACAAATTCTTGTCTCTGTACTCTGTCAAAATTGAGACCCTTGTTCAAATGGGCTGAAGGTTCAACACAACCAGCTGGTTTTTCCCTCTCGCAGTACAACACCTGGATTATCTCTCTTGATGGTGTCAGTGAGAAGATGAGTGAGGAGCAATGGGGATTTCACTATCTGCTTAGCGATGAGCGATGCATTAGAAGCTGATGAGCTCCTCTCTCGACAGATGGGGACAGATGGAAAGGAACGTCCCCAGCTATGTATGCTTCAGAAGGGAGGGACGAGGGTTGGGTTGGGCAAAAGCAAATATCAGTTACCAAAAACAAACAAACAACAAAGCTGTTCGTGGTCCCAAACCTGTCAGCGCCAACGGGCGAACAGGTATTCAATTTTTAGTCTGTATTTAACTCAATGTCACAAAAGTCATGTCACATAGCGAGATCCTCAACTGGGACCACTGGTCCTCCATTTATTCCCCCCAGAATCGAAATGAGACTCCCTTGGACAACTCTTTTCATTATTGCCCTTGTAACAAAACACTGCTCTCATCCACTGTAAAAGCAGCAGGAAAGAGAGATTAACAGCAGTCAAAAAGCTTTGCAGTTTGATGAAGGTCTCACAGGGTGTTGAATCTATGATACGATATTCATAATTCAATAAATCAAGCTATTGGAAAGAGTATTATTCCCCTGGTAGGGAGTTTGTGTGAGAGACCCAATACTACATGCTTCCACTGGGTAGTACTCAGAGGCACACAAAAGGCCTTCTCATTGGTCCAACAGGATAACTCTGTGTCAAGCAGTTTGGAACTTTTTAACACAAAATATATTGAAAGAAACACATGTTGCAAACCTTTTCATGCACTAAAAAAGCTAAATGCCTGAGGTCCTTTGTCTCCAGCCAGTTTTTCTACGTTTGGCCCACATCAGCTAGTGGCCAAAGTGGTAATTCTACTCCTGGTGACCTTGTTCTGAACACTGCTGCTCCCAGAAGTCCATTTTCTCCCTCATCTTCATCTCTGTACCAATCCATTGTACCCAGGGCTGGAGCGTAACAAAGCACGACCACAGTGATAGTTATGGCTGCAGGAAGGGGCCCAGGAAACAAGACTGTTTTACTATAATAAACTGCAATGACTGGAATTGTCCACAACAAAATGTACTTCAGTCTGCCTTCCAAGAACCCCTCGAATGTTATAATTCACCCTCATCAGAGAGGTCCTGAATTTCCCTTTCCTGGTTTTTGGTGCTCACAATCAAGTGCATTTTTTCCAAGCTGAGAGCATTAAAATGATTGAATTTGGCTCGGAACATCTATCTATTCTGGAGTCGATCAGAGATTCTACTTAAAAACAAAGGAAGTGACAAGCAAGAGACCAAAGTTGTCAGCTTCAGGTTTCTGCGTATGTGAAGGCTGACAGACAAGGGAGGCACTCGTGCTACAAACGCCTAACTGTTTAGCTTCCCCCAGTTATTTGTCTCCATGGATGCATGTAAAACTAATGTCAGTCTTTCTTCTGTGGGGAAACAAAAGGTGGAAATGAAAGCAAACAGCATCTCTCGCCCTAAAGATGGAATCTGGCCCTGGCAGCATGGCCCTTTTTGGAGATGGGAACTTGCTGTCAGTCTGGGGACTTTCATGAAAATGTGTCTGGTTTCCAGCATGTTGCAAACACGGGACATTCAGGTTGGGAAGCACTACGCAGAGGATGGGGCTGGCAGGTATTCATCCGGAGAGAGATGAGATTAAAGCTCCATTGGCTTTAATGAACATGTCATGGATTGAGGTGGAGGCCTGGAAATGGTGAGGCTGCCCTTCTTCTCACAGTCCTGGATAAAAGGGAATTCCAATGTGACCTAAATGCTGGGAATACTTTATTCATGATGGGGGTTTGGTTGACACTGCAGATTGCAGGACAGCTGATCAACAAGAAAGATGGCTGTCTGACAACACTGCCACCTCCCTGTGGACCTATACACAGACACACAACCTCCTGTGATGCAACACAGACACAAACAAAATAAACAGTATGGTACAAGTAAAGATCCATAACACTTGTCTCCACCTCCTTGGTCACCGCCAAACAACACGAGTAGAGAGCGAGAGTGACAAAGTGAATCTGTTTATTTGTGTGCATATGTGTGCGTATAGATTCCATGCCCTTTATCCACCTACCTCTTAGAATAACATGCTTGAAAAGTAAAAGCCGGTAAGACGCTGGCATCCTGCAGCACTGAGTAAACGGCCAGACAAACATGGTGCAAAGTCTTACTCCCCACCCATCAGCACTAATACTGGTTGTCACTTGGTCACTGCCTGGGCGTCTGCCACATCCACAAGGAAGGGTGCCTATCCTAATATCACTCATGCTGAACGTCCATTGTGGTTGGGAATGCAGAACCCTAAAGCTTCAATCCATCAAACCAAGATAAGAACAAGCACACTGCTGAACAGATGGGCAACCGTTTACAGTTCCCTACATGTGAGGCCTCTGCACTGGCAGGCAATGCTGCAACTGCAACACACGCACACACACACACACACACACACGCGTGCAAACACAGCTCAAATGAGACAGAAACATACATAAATCAACATACACTTTGCAGCATGCTTCCGTCACCGTTCCTCACCACCCACACCAGCCGCAACAGCCCTGAGCACTGCGAGTGGGGAACGTGCTGCCTGCAGCGTCTCATTACACTCCCCGCCCTCCATCTGCATCCATCCACTTTTGTTCAGTGCCTCTGTAACAGCTCTTACATAAGGTTAATGACAAATATATGAGGAGGCATAAAAAGTCCATTTAAATCAGCACTGCTTGCCTCACAAATTCCCGTCACTCTCCAAATCTCATACGGTCATTAGGAATCTGCGCTCAGATTTATCTAACCTCAAAAGTGACTGATGACAAAACAGAGCTGTAAGAAAATAGAAATGTTATTAGTTTTTAGTTCATTTTCTTTATTTACAGTACTTTTTTCTTAGGAGAACCATAATAAGCAATGTAACGCTTTCAGACATTTCCATCTACACAGCTGGGTATCTACTCGGGCTACTCAACCTCAGGCAGCAGCACAATGATACAAAAGCAGCACAAGGAAATGACCATTATTCCATATCGATGCCTTTATTGCAGAGACGTGAGTGAATTCCATTTGCGAATGAGAGAATATTGCTTGGAGACCACCAGAGACGCTGCTCAGTCTTCTCCTGTTCTGCCTGTGACTCTCAGGTTGTTCTAACCCATTGCAAGAAACCTATGCAACGGGATGCCAAACCAACTGCTATGTGCATTTCTTGGCCTGGAGAAGACTAGCAACTTAATTTTTCTCTCTAAATTGCAGGGCTTTCATTGACAAAAATCTCGTATTCACGCCTGATATTCTGTGTCACGAGTGGAACTGAAATATTTTGTGCTGCTGGTTTTCGTTACAGAGATGATTTCGGTACAACTGATTCCTAACAGGGACAGGTCTGGAAATAAAGAGACATCTTAAAGAGAACGATGCTTGCCCAGTTCAGCGGGCCGCTTCTGCCTTCTGTCCCACTGGAGCCGTTTGTCGGCAGGTGGCGTAGTTAGCGTCCACAGCAAAAGGCTCCCGTCCCAAAGGTAATGGCAGTGCTCTGTCAGAGAAAAGAACCTCTGTGGTGGCTTGGCCACCTGGGCCTTTCAAGTGCTGGTTCTGCCAGCATCTCTCCTTCAGTGAGATCCTCCCCAGCGACTCATGGTCCCGAACCAGCCAAAAAAAAAAAAAAAAACAGAGTCCACACTGAGCTTCCAGCTCAACTCTGAGGACCGACAGGGGAAGATGAAGCCATGCACCGCTGACACAGTGAATTCTACATCAGGGCAACCGCAATTCTGTCACCATGGGGGGGATAAACAAACTTGCGTGTTTTTACTAATGAGGAAAGGATAATGTGCTAGAATATTCAATGGCTCATTCTGGTCCGCAAGACCCGAGGCTGTGCAACAGTGCTGAATTAATGCTGAATTTCCCCCCAGTTTTATACGACCACGTTACTGTATATGGGTCACGAGACAAGCAGTGGAGCTGGGAGGGTGGGATCCTCATCACCTGTTTATGACCAGCAGCAGTTGGATGAAGTGGAAGCCTCACCAACCCGCCAGGACAATTACATCCATTTACCTTGGTAAACATTTTCCGAGGCCATCAAGTGAAACGGACTCCAATTAGCGCCTCGGCTTGGCTCGTGCCGGGCGGTGGGATGTGGCGGAGCGGTGCGAATGCCTGGCCCGGCACGGTCTGCAACACAGGCCCCTCCCAGACCCTTCGCCAATGCAGCTGCATAACGGGTGCACCCAAATGCTGGGGGTAGGCGAGGAGGGGGGCTGGCAGCTAATTGAGCAGGCAAACTAATGAGATGAATCCATTCATTATAATTCCTTAACGAGGGTAAATCGACAACGGTGTTAATTAGCGAATACCCATGTGCCCTCCTCTCCATCAGAGACAGTAGGGGATGCGCTGTGTGTTTTGTGTCTCCACAGCACATTAAGGACTCATAATGCATTGTTTACCAGATGCTGAAAAATGTGACCATTTAAATGTTTTTTTTTCCATTAGAGTTGGGTTGTACATGGATAGCAATAAAAATCTACAATGTTTCAAACTGTTTAGAGGGAAGAATTAAAAAAAAAAAACCCTACCATGTACCCATTACGTGAGCGTATTAAATACAGGGTTTACGAGGAGATCGGAACTGAATCCTTCACAATGATTGCCATTGTTCATACACACGACTAAGCCTTCTGCTCTGTTGCTGGAAACACTGCAGGTGGTTATGACCCACACCTTCCCATCATGCCTTTCATCCTCTCATGCCAGCTGGGAGTAAGTGGCTTGTGTGCAGCAATCACGAGTATTAAAGGGGCTCTTGGCCGAGAGGAATCGAATGTTCCCCTCAGACAGACAGCTGAGGTCTGCAATTTGCAGCTTTTATTGCCCACATCCACCAGAGTGGTGCCAACCTCCTATTCGTGCCCCACTCTTGGCCTCCATCTGGTACAACCACAACTGGCAAAACTAAACCCAGTTGTCAGTTTCCTCGCCGATCGAAGAACTGTGGTCCTGAGCTAAAGGCAGTTCCCCCCTTTAAGGACAACAAGGGGTCCTTTTACTGCCAACATCTCTATAGCTAAGGTAGAGGAAACATAAAGCTGAACTAAAGATATGAAATAAAGCACAGTATTAAGAACACGTTTGGTAATTATTTCCTCTTTAATTACCTATATTGCTGAATCGCACAAGAGAATCTAAAGCCACAAGGCAGGAGCTGCAAACCGTACAAAGATCTTCTATCACATTCTTCAACCAAATACTAAAGCTACATCGCTACAGTAAATAACCAGCTGCACAAGAGTAAAAAAGTGTTACAGCAAACTATAAAAGTGCTTGCTAAGCAAATAAATAATGCATTAATGCAAACAAAGTAGGGCGGCTCTTTTTCGCCATCACCAGTTTGCAAAAGTTTTACAGCAGTTCTACTGCTTCGCTGCTTCAAAGACCATCCGACACCTATCATTAACAGCGCGGGAACACGGACACCGATAAGAGCAAAGGTAAATAAAACCAAGATAACCTGAAATGTGATGATAACCATTCAATAATACTGTGACAATTAATCTAGTACCATTATCGCAAGGACAATTAGGACACCTTTTCTCTCCGTCTGCGGGACCACGGCTCTCTCTTCAAGCGGTGTTAATTAAAAGCATATTTCCCAATCATTAAAAGTGGCGAATCCATTCAAAGCTGGTGACAATGGGAAAGATTTATCAGTCACTCAGGGAATATTACTTCTCCATTTGCAGGTCATCTACAGTAAATTAACTTTTTCTTATTGTTATATTATTAGTCCTATACAGCTGGCAATAACTGGTCTGCATAGGGGGCTGCAATCGGTTCAGTACACCTGTATGTCAAAGCCGCAGTCAAAGCCTTGAGACCCCTAGGCTGTTCTTATATTAAATACCATCTTAGCAAAGAATAAAAATGACAGATGCCTTGAATCTTGAACAGTGCAGGTGACGTGTGTCAAAGGAAATCATTATTGTCACTGCCGTCCAAGGCTCATCGCTCCTCCTTACCCCCAACTTCACAGTTTCCTTCGTGAGGGCTGAATGCTGGAGTCTGTTGCTGTTACCATCCATGTTATTACCATTTGTAATGATCATTATTATTAATATTAGTAAGCGATTCTATGTTCTCTTAGTATGGATTGGCTGAGCGAGCATCTCTCTGGCTCACCTGGTGGCAGGCTGGGTCGCTTTCTCTTCTTGCTGCTCTCGGCGCCGTTCTCCAGCGTGCAGTCTGACACCAGCGGCCCATTGGTGCTGTTGAACTGCAGGGGCTCATTGTTGGTCGCAGGGTTGAAGGACAACGGATTCAAACCTGCAGCACGGCACAAGCAAAGACAAAATGAAGTTAAACAGAAGAAGACATACTCAGTTTAAAAGGAAAAAAAATTTAAAGCAAAAATAAAGTAGCCTTAGATGTAACAAAGGAAAGGATTTGCACAAAAGTAGAAAGATCCTTAGAAGAAGTAAACAGTGAGAACACAAAGGGAACAGAAAACCAAAGCTTTTTAGCGGCGGCCTCCTGGCAGAAGGTGGACTGGGGAGTAATTTGATGGTGGGGCTGAGGGGGGTGACAATGAAGGAACCTTTTTTTAGAGATCTTTTGAAACTCTGTGGTCTCACTTTCAGAGTGACGTTTGCTGGGATGGAGCACAAAGGGGGGATTATGAGGTGAAAAGGCTCCCTTTTGCTATTAACCCCCTTGCGGAGTTAATAAAATTCCATTATCGAAATTGTGTGCCGTCTCAGATGCCAAAACGAAGGAGTTCGACTGAGTGCTCCGAGCCAACTATCAATTTCCAAAAGTTTACATGTTCCTCCAACAGAGAGGAGGTAAAGCAATAAAGAGACGCGATGAATTATGGATATAATAACAATCATGTGGGTATTGGCCAAAAGTCCTCAGAAATAATAAGCAAATTAAAGTGCATGCTAAGTCACACATATCAGTCATACTCGGCTCACAAAAAAGTGCATTATTTATCATCCAGAATAGGGTCGGGTAGAGAGGGAGCCCGCAGTAATGAAATATTCATCGCTTCTCTAGGTTTACACTTGTTTTGCCTTTGTTTATTTTTTTCTGAAGGAAACAACAATGAAACCGCAAAATGTCAGCGAACACTGCACCCCCCCACGCAAACACGCATAACAGAAGGCAATCAGAGGCCTTCTGGGAAATCTCCCCTAGTCTCTGGTAACGCCCTCCATCGGCGAGGCCCAGAATCTGTACAGGTGGGCATCACAATCCCTTACTGTGGCCTTGACCCTGAGAGCTTTCCGGAAAACCTGCCACGTGGCATGGTCCAAACACAGAAGAACAACACTTTTGCATAATAAATCAGCCTTAATGACGGGGTGAAAAAAAAAGTCCATAAATTGGATCCCAGTATTTTATTCTTGTTACAATAGGAAAAGTCTACGAGAACTCAAGTGTATGCAGATGAAGATTTCCTACAACATGAGCTGCTTCCGTGAGAGACGGCAGACATGAGGGGCAGCAGGGTAGTGTTTCCAGCAGGTGCGGCTGAAAACCTAAATTATGATAACCAACATTTTTTAGTCTTTCTTTTAATGTTTCTGTTCATAGTTCTACTGTTCGTGGGTACAGAGACACGAAATACTGAACTTATCTGACTGAATATGCCCTGATGTGTATACTGAGTGCCTACCATCAGTATACATATAATGCTATTTTACTAATTTGGATAAAGGGCAAAAGTGGGGGTTCGCGGATCCAAACTCGTGTTTATTTGACACTTAGCAAAAACATCTACCGTGTTTAAATGTTAAGCCCTTAATTCAGATCAACCTTCTCAGAAGTGCCGAGAGAAGACCCCTTGTTGATGTCGACTGAGAGCGTTTTGTCTCAAGACCAGGTATTCCAACATCTCGGCAGTTATGTTTATGGTCAGTTAGGCGGCCGGCGTGAAGAACCGAGCTGCTGCTGCTGGTGAACGCTGTCACCTAATAAGGGCTAGACTTTTACGGATGTGCCAAGGCAGCACTTTGATGAATGCTTCGCCATTGCTAGTCCCAAAGGCAACTGATTCTGTAATGTGTTTACATGAGAAATTTAAATGTCTTTACTCAAACCGCCCATGCAGTTCCTGCATTAGAAGAAATTGCCCGTGCTCATGTCTTTGTCTGGCTTCCTTTACTTCGTCGTACAGCGCTACATTTTCATTACAATGCACTCTGATGCCTTGGTCTCCTTTTCCTGTGGAATAATAAACTGGAATGCTTCCTCCTTGGTCTCCCTCAGAAGAAAATCCAACGGGCAATCAAGATGGAAGAAAGGTTATTTTTAGCCATTCAACATCCTCATTCCCCATTCAGTGTCGAAATGGAGCACAGAGGAGACTGATGATGACCTGAGCTCCTGGCCACTTTCACAACACACTTATTTTCCTTGTTGTGTTTTGTCCTTGGGCAGCTTCCCACGCACCATAGCAACTCACTCTCTCCTGCTTGCTTTCACTCGCTCCTCAGTTCTGAAAACAAAAAGAAATCTTCCCACTCTCGCTGTCGCCATCCATCTGCCAGAGCTGCCACAACATCTGGTCAGACACTGAGCAACAACCACCAAGAGTCTTTACGTTAAGGCAACTGGGGAGCAGAAAAAAGCACCATGACAAGTCCTGTAATTCTGAGTACAGAAAGAACTTCAAGAGGTCCTGTAAACGCTTGTGGCCTGCCATATAATCCGGCTTGGTATTTGACACACATTTGTTGTTTCCTTTCATTCTTGTTTTACCCACAGTAAAGCTTGTTATTTATCTGCAGGCAGATGCTTCCATGTATACAAACATGAATTTCTTGACAGATCTCACTGAAGGTTATAACAGCAGCCCCTTGAACCTCCAACCCTGCTGAAGTCTATACTACTGCAGGACTGTCCCTTTTCTCCCAACCGTAAAGTGAGCATGGGGCTTGCGGGATATGTATAGGGGTTGTTTCTGGAAAAGTCTAATAGAGAAGCTCTTCAGCCTTGCGTGGCCTGCAGTGTGCAGCTCAGAACAGTCTCTCCTCTGCCCATCTTCTCCGTCTGAAGAAGGATGGAAAGCAAGCTTGAACATGCAACATCTGGTTGAACTTTAAAGGACGAAACCACAGAATGTACTTGTGTTCAAAACGAAGACTCCCCAGCAGACAGACAGTGACAACAAAGCTTAACAAATCAAAACAGAAACTTAAACAGAGACTTGGGTGTGTCAGCTAAACAGGATAGTGGTTAGCATTCTGGAGAATGGGCACTGACACTTGAAGACACATTTGGACTGTGTACAGGATAAACCCAGCAAAGTGAGGCCAGATGGTGGGAGCGACTGAGGATGAGGTGATTCGGGGACAGCGCACAGCTCGTGCGGGTAGAGTGGTGACAACAATGAACACAGCACACAAGGATGCAGAGAAAGAGTGGGAATCTCATCACTGGCACTGGAGGTCCAGCCAATGGTGAGGGGGAATGAGGCGGTGTGTAATTAATACACTAACCCTATCTCAGCTACTGTGAGGGTGCTCCAAGTGCCAATTGGCACTGAAGATGGTAATGCCCTCATTGTGTGAAATGGAGTGCTGACACTAGGCTGGATTTCCCTCCTTCAATTCTGTCCAGTCCCACCCCTAACACCATACCCTCCTTATGCCTACAAGTCCAAGGTCCTCCAGCAGACTGGCATTCCTGGCTTCATGGCTCAGCTTGCACTGTCTGCTGAGTGCACTTCGCTCTCGCCGGCTTCAAGCCCACATGGCTGACACAATAAGTAACCATTGCAGTTGGAAAAGCCTGTGTCATGTCCTCTGAGGTCCCTCATCTCCAACATCTGTCAACATCACTCTTACTTTTTTCCTGGCTGCAGCACAGACCTTTCAAGCAAAAAAAAAAAAATTGAGATCATCAGTACTTTATTTTGCGTGATGGGACCTCAGTCTCTCATCCTGGACAGAAGATACCTATAGCTAGGTCAGCAATCCTTCAAGGCAAAAGGGCAGCATCCAGGGGTGCTCGGATCTTCAGTGCCCTGCTGGAGTCTGTGGGTCATGCCTGCAGTGTGCAGTGACAGTGAGTTTTCTCTGACGTTACTTACAAAGCAGGGTTTCACGGTTTCTCTGATGTGATAAGTTGGGTTTGAGCTCTCCTGGGGAAACTATGGTTTAACACACAAACACTGAATGAGAAAAACAGATGCACACTCTGGAAACTGACACAAGCAATGTGAAGCACGCTTAGAAATCTCTCCTTTGCGCTTTGAAATTTGCCTTGTTTTGATCGCTGTCCCTCAGGTACTGTATTTAGTCCAGCTGACGTCAAGTTGGTCAGGTAATGTCCCCGTGAGCAGGAGCAGGTCTAGGGGCTGCACCGAAGCCTGGAACACAGCCCAGAGCTGAGCAGCTCCTGAGTGTGACCATGTGGGAGGGGAAGCGGGCGATTAATCTTCCGCCAGTTGGAGGAGAACCTTTACAGGGAGATTAACCGGGATCCATCAGTCTCTGGGAGTACCAGGCAACACCACGGCAGAGAGCATTAGCAACCTAATGAATGGCGTTTGAGCCTCGGCAAACCTGGGAGTTGCGGCTGTCACCCCGCTAATCCTACATTACAGAGCCGTTTTTATTGGAAGGCAATGACAGCGCAGACTGTTTGCGTGAGAGGGGCTCGGTGGCAGACTGGGGCGGGGTCTACGCTCCCCCAGTACTTCCCCGGATGGTTGGAAACTTTGTAGTGAAAACGTCAGGCTGCATGCAAACCTGTGTATACTGACTTATCACATGTACTAAAACAAATGGAACAGGAATAATAAACACACAGGCAGGCAAACATTTCCACTATTAGGCGAGTCCAAACCAAGCCTGGGTTTGACTAATCAATTAAAGGGAAAATGAACTCAAGTCAAGAAAAACCTCATCTGCCAATGACTCCTGAATCTGTCTCATTCTTTAATTTCTGACGATTGAGATCTGAAAGCACACAACCAAAACTATCTCACAAAGCTTGTAACAGCCCGCGACACCATACTTTTTTTATTGAAAAGGGGGGAAAGGTCCTGCACAGAGTAACTGTGCAACCTCTGCACGACTTTTGCCGTTAAATAAAGCTAGGACAACTTAAAACACTTAGCTGGGGTTAATCATTAAAGCTGTGTGCTGTGTGTCCAGGGAGACATTAAATCCCTGTTCTGTTTTCCTATTAGGGAAATTGAGCTCGGTGGCCTGTGAACGCCCTCTAACTAGCCACCCGAACGGGGGGCTCTGCCAACTGCAGAATGCCCGGCATGCTGTGTTTACAGCTCCGAGGGCAGCCCAAAGTCGCTGCCCTCTCTGGGATTGCACAGGCCCCCATCCAGAACCCAGCCTGCGTGCTCCACAGTTCTTGTCACCAGAGCTTTCTATGGACACTAACTGACAGCCTATAAACACCAGACAAGTCATTTCCTGGCACCTTTTTTGTGTGTTCTGGTATTTCATCTCACAAACAGCCACTTGAAGCCCTTCTGATCCCCATTACTGACATATCAACCCTGGCCATTTTTCCGCATTCAGACCTTGCTGTCTTGAAGCTCCTTTCAGGTGCTTGTCCCAGCTCAGCTGGATTTGTCGAGAACATTTTCTAACGTGCTGGCTTTTGCTGTAAGCCGCCATTTTAAACAATCACGTGACAACAGAGGAGTAGAGGGTTGTAAACTGTGTCGTCCATCTACAGCCGGATCATCTTTTTAAAATTACCTCAGGTCAAATGTAGCCATTCCAGATGTCTGTCCAATTTAAACCTTTAACAGGTTCATAGCATAACCTGCCTTCAATATTTCCATGAGGAAAACTATTTAAAAATTTCATCCTCCAAATATCCCACTCATGTCGGCGTTTATGCTACATTGGGCATACAGAACAATTTTCATAAGCGAGCTGCAGCTCTTTGTTCTCATATACCTGCTAATATGTGAATGCTGCAGCCACCTGAAAAGATTCACAGCAATTGGCACAATGGCTTAATTTGTCCCCACGGCAGGACAAGCTCTGCTTCTGCTTCTCCCCTGTGTTCTGAAAATCTGCACGTCGGGCCACACTCTCCGAAATTAGGCGAGGTGACAAGCTGTATTCCATAAATGTCTGTGAAGGTGGCGATGAGACTCAGTCACAAGGGGCATAAGTGCGCTAGATAAGGGGGCAGCTGGGAGCACACGCTCTGGCAGGTGGCACAACAAGCTCTCTGACTGACACAGCTTATCGCATAAGCAGACCAACGCCCAACTCCCCGATCCCATTAACTTAACTTTCCACATCAGGTAAGAATATTTACAGCATGAGGATGGGTGACAGAAATGTAAACAATCATAAGAACAGGTTCTTTCAAAGTTCATTAATAAACAGGAGGAAGAAGGAAAGCAGGAGACGAGGACCTAGCGCATGGTTCAAAGGGCAACCGCAGCCTCTCCCGACAGGCTGTCTGTCCAGACCCCTGGCGTGGACTTCTGAGGGTCAGCCCATTGGGCAGACCGCGAGTCTTGTTAAAAAGCCATGAATTAATAAAGGCTGTAGAAACAGGTGGCCTCTTGGCCAAGTCCAGCACAGCGAGCTCCTTTCTGGGGTCTGTGAGCAGCAGCGACCCTTGGAGTGAGGTCCTGTCAATGGGCCGCTGTGTGTCCTCTGGACAGCTGCCCCTGGGCGCGAAGATGAAAGGCTTGCCAACGTGCCATGACTCACCTCACCAGTAACACCGCTGTAAACCAGACGCACAAACACACACAGCTCTCTGTAGAGGCACAGTCCCGGAACATAGCTGGCGGCCCGTCTCTCGTCATCCGTCAGCAGAAAAAGACAGGAAGACCTTGTGCTTTAGGAGCCAATTCAGTTCGGCTTACTGAAATAACGGTGGAAATACTTTTCAAAGATAAGCTGCAACGACCAGCTGAATCACACCGTCAAGCACCGGACGACAGATGGCCGAGGAAGTGCTGGGAACAGGCAGTTGGAGGATCGAGGCTCAACGTGTAGTGGTTCTGGTCCAGTTATGGAGAACATTGTGGAGGTTCATTCCAGTAGGGAGGTTCCAGAGAACAAGTGCCACATAGGCAATAGTATTTTCACACCTATACAAACTGTGCTGTTGCTAGTGGGCTGGAGGTAGCGGCATTACATGGTGCCCAGTAAGAAGTGAGCACCCTGGAGGCTGTGACCTGCTCTGCATTCCATCACTGTTCTGTCATAAAGAGGGTTTCTGGACTTTGCCATTCAACACGTTACCACTTCAGTTTCGTGTGGTTTGCCTGATTGGGGCTAAAGGCCCCTCAGCTGATTGCTCCGTCTGGAAGGCCTGTCATCCCAGGGTTCTGTGTTTCTTCTGAGGTCGAGGGTCACGAGTCTGCCCGCTGCTGGCACCTCCAAGCACATAAAAACCCACCCGCCTCTAATACACATTCACAGCCAAAAAAGATAACCCTCGCAGACAGTCTAACACACATGACAGAAGCGTGATGGTTGAGGTAAAAGATGCTCCGTGTCCAATGGAAAGACACAAACTGACATCCTGCTGTGAAAAGTTAGACCGTGTATATGAGTATATATAAAAAACAGCATCTCCCTCTCGACTCCCAGTCTGCTTTGCCACTGCTACCCCACGCAGTGGAGCCACAAACTGAGACAAACAAAACAGTAGAGATTACATTTCATTTGACCCGATTGTTAAAGGCCCCTTAAGGAAAAATTTCACATGAGAAGCAAATGTGCAAAACGTAAACCCACACAGAGCAACGGAGGAACACACACTTGTTTTAGCAACTTTCTACACGCTGTCATTTAAAAACAAATCAATTAATGCAATTCCTTCGGGACGGTTAACAGTTCCCTTTGCTGCTGTGCCGAAGAGAAGCTTGAGTCTATTAGCATATCTATGGGTGTACAGTAGAGCCTGTAATACAGCTGTAAATAAGCAGAGGTATATTTGCACTTGCTTAAGCAGCTAGCAGTCAAAGCGACCGTACAGTATTTACCCATTTGCTCCCAGTGACGCGCACAACAGCACGCTGCTGCTCGAGCCCGTGGGTCACGTGACAATGCAGTCCATGTGAAAATAATGTAATCAGTATTCATTATATCAGTGACAAGGAGAAAATTCCTGCTCACCTCGTCTGTCATTTCCCACAGCCCTCGGGGGATTCGGTGAAGGTTAATTTATTTAAATCTCCCAACCACTCATTTCAATTCCATTAAACAAAACTAATGAATCTTTGGTTTGCAGTCTAATCAGCTTACCCTGTCAAAGTCCCCAGATCTCTCCAGCGACGTGGAGACGAGGAAAAGCCTTGATAAGGGACTGACCACAAAAAAGTGTCCACTAGAAACGGCCTCAGCAGGCAGTACCTGCCTGTGTGTGAACTAGTAATACCTATAGGGAGGGACGATACTTGCAGGTGTGTGTGTATTACAAAGACGTGATTCAATTCTGCTCATCTAGTGCAGGGTTGTGGTGCTCTGGAGTCTGGAAGGACACCGAGTCATCAGAGGGAAATCTCACACACACACACACACACACACACACACACACACACACACAGCTCGACTGAGACAGAATTTGATTTGAACCCGCAGCTCAGGAACCGTATGTTTCTTCTAATACCTGCAATGTCATCAAGCCACTCATATTGTGTGGAACACTCGCTGTAATCGTGCGTGTTACAGAGACTAGTTGCAAAAGGAAACACCTGTGTACATGGTTCTCTTGACTGTTCTTCTGATGAAAGCTCCTGGAGTGGTTGCAGATGTGGGTGAAGACAGTATCATCAGCAACCTCATCCGACTGCAAGATCAATTCCCCTTCTGTCTAATCTCCCAGGGTGCTCTGCTTGATATGCCATGTAACCAGTTCGGCGTGGAGATGGCTGCACACCAGCCCAACGGCTGCAGCTATTGACTCACGGCAGGAACGCCTCGGCTGTAAACACGTGCACCATTTATTCATTATGCCCTGTGAAAAATTATGTTGGCTTAATTGCAAAATAGGGACAAGTGTCAGTTTTATTGTTAATGTAATCATTCTGAATCTGGTTAGAATGAAACTGGGACAAAGTGAAACTGACAAGGAATTAATACAGGAACATTAGCGGAGACAGGGAAAGGAAAAGGAGATCAGCCGCTTGCCTGCCTGGCTCGTTTTGAACCTTGTTTTGATGGCCACCTTGCGAGGGGTTCGATGAGATGTTTGTGGGCACGGGCCATTAGCTGCATCTATACAAGCCTCAAGGATCTTACTGCTGTACTCGGATACATTTATTCCGAGAGCTTTATTTCCCAGAAATTGTGGTGGTGAACCAGCTGTGTTGAAACACTTCTGTTGGTCATTCTCGGAAACACCGCGTAGGTAAGGGGATTGGAACACAACATACTGGTCAGCAAAGATTGTCTTAAGGGAACAGCTTTCTTTTTTGTGCCAAGAAATACTTCCAGCCTCAAACAGTAGTTGGATTCAATTAAACCAGCTAGTGGTCTTTACCACCCATCAGTAAAGGTCTGGAAGACTATCCACTGGGAAGACCCTAATGGCAGACGCTTTTAGTGACACGGTAATCTGGCTTTGCTCTTCAGGGTGACCGCATATCAGTATTCCCTTAATCCACGACAGCAAATAACCAGTTTAGGAAACCCGCTTTAATAAAGTTTGTGCTGCACACTGTACTTATCAACACAAGTGGATATTTTTATTGAGGGTACAACAGCCATTCCTTCCTACAAGCCCACTTTCTGAACCCATCTGCTCCCCGAGGCCCCTGACGTTGTTCTTTTGTTCCAGCTTCAAGTCTTTGGTCACTATTCTCCCTTGAATCCTTCATCAGTAGAAACTATGAATTGTTCCAGAACTCTACTTGAACAATCCTGTCAATACATAATGCAAATGTTACCTTCATTTCACAAAAATAAGACATTAAGAGAGACACGGGCCCCTTGAAAACGTTTCCACTCGAGAGAACACTGATCATTCATCCGCACAAGATGCCATCCAGCTAAGCAATTGATCGAGGGAAAAGTGGGACTGAGGGTTCAAGGAGAGAGGAATAATAGATTGTTGGTGCTATGAGCCAGCTCATTTGCCCCAAAAAGTGGAGCAGTGCTGCTGCTGTCTCCTTCCATCACTCCTTCCTTTTCCCCTCAACATCCCCAAACCCATTAAGAGCTCCTTAGCAAGCCTGCAGCATAACCTTTCAAAAGGACCAGTGCCAATGTTTCTTCATTCCCTCTCAAAAATTTCACGGTCTATTTATCCCATTGATCTGTTTTTCTTTTTTTCCTCAAAAGACGCATAAAATAGGGAGGGAGCGCCACATGAAGCCCCCAGACATCCGGCGCCGTCGATGAGCTGCATTGCAAGTGGCGAGGCAACGTGATTAGCGCTTACTCTAATTAAACAACCCCGTAATCCCATGTGTGTGACTCACAAGACGGACGAATGAATGAGTGCAAAGCGAGGATCCTTAGTTTGGAAAGCCAGCGCTGACTGCTGCCGCTCTCTCCTCCGCGTGGGCTGCTGATCCGCTCACGGCTCCAGCGTGAGGGTCTCAGATTGTGGAACGCGGGAGTGCAATCCCCCTCCGCAGCAAAGTGAAAAATTACTGCTTGACAAATCAAGGAGACAGGCGAGGAAGTATAATTTTCAGGACAACAATGCCCTAATAAGGACACCAAAAATCTACCGTGCCTTCTGTGACAAATGCCGGATCAGAGGGAGCAGAGGGTGGGATGGGTGCGAGACGGGCTGCACAAACGTGCTTAGAGGAGCACAGATCTGTGCCCAAAGATGTCTGCGCACCTTTTCGCATCTCTGGGGCAGGAGAGACGTTTAATGTGCAGTCATTACTTGGGCATGGGTTTTAATTGGTGTCTCAGAGGCAGCCCGACAAAACAAATTAATGAATGGCAAATGGAAATTCCTTAAGCCACAGCCTGTTTGACACTTTGATGTCTATGGAAGACCACTCAAGACCTTAGTCGCTGCTCCTCATGTGATCCCCCTTCTCCACGTTGAGAGCAAATAGTCTCTGAATGACGAGGACCACCCAAGTGACTGTGCGCTGAATAGCTCCCTCCTCACTCTCAGAAGTCTTTTTGAAAGGGAAAGGTTTTCTGCTTTGAAGCTATTTCAGGATACAGCTAGCAGCCCACAAGGGGAGGAAAAAAAAAGCCTGCCAGATGCCTGGTATTCTGTCTATATTTACCTGGGCGTTCAGTTTCAGCCACCACAGCACGGGCCCTTGCCATGGGGACAGTCATCAATCGATGGCAGTGTCACATTCCTTCATCTTGGGACGTGTGCAGCTAATGCCAGGGAATGCCAGGTTTTTGGCAGGTTTCAATGGAAATGGACCTCACCACTTATCAGGGTGACTGACGGGAGGCTGCCCGAGAGGGAGGAGACACACATGGCTGACAGCCAGTAGAGGAACAGGGCCACCAGCCGTAGCTCCCTCATGCTCAATGAGGGTCACAGTGAGTATGGATCTCAACTACTTCCTGATTTGAATTGTCACAAAATGACTTTCTGTTAGATGGTCATTCATCCCTTTGAATGAGTTCAACCTTTTTTTCTTCTCCTGGTGCTACCTGAGTGGTTTCTGGTAACAGGAGGTCTGTGTGTTTTCATTTATTTTTCTGTTTTGTTCCTTTTCATTTTTTAGGGTTTCTGTCTGTTTTTAGTTTTCAGTAGTGTCTGTAATTTTTATCTTTTCTTTGGGTCTTTGTTATTCTCAGCTAAAGCTATGAAGCGGGACACCCCTGCACAACCCGAAAGGGAACAGAACGCGTGTTCAGTTCATCTTCCGACCGCTACGGACAAAACTTGGGATGGAGACATTGCACTCGATGCATCGAAACAACAGCTGCTTGAACTGCGCCCTCTGTCCTCACTGTCATCACCACCTCAGTGGCGGGAGTTACAGATCCAATGGCACACACTGTATCTGCCTACAACACCCAGCGAAAACCGTGTCGTAGAGACTGTAGTTTAATGTGCTTCACGGAAATGTAGCTGAGAGAAGAAATTACAGACTCTGTGGTGTCTTTGGATGGCTTTTACATGACCTGGGTGGACAGGAACAGGGAACAGAGTGGAAAAAAGAGGGGAGGAGGACCAGCTGTGTTCGTGAATGAGAAGGGTTGCAACAAGGGGGACACATAAGTTAAAACTCAGGTATGTGACTGTAATGTTGAACTGCTCACAATCAGAATGAGGCCACACATCTCCCGCGGGAATTTTCAAATGCTACTGCTGTTGCCGGATACATCCCTCTGCTGACATCACAGCTGCGACGGAAATGATACACACCGTCTGCAGCCCTTTACAGACCCGACACCCTGATGCAATCGATGTAATTTCCAGGGACTTCAGTCATGTCTCCCTCACCTCAACTCCGTCTGCATCTGTCAGTTTGTGGGCTGCAGTACAAGGGACAACAAAACACTACCTCCATATTGCCACACAAGGACCTGTGAATAATTAGATTGTATCAACTATTGTTACTGATCGGTAATTTATTTAATTCGCCTTTTGCTATTTTTTATTCATTGTTATGCGTATTATGATTGTCTTGCGTTGTGTTCCGTTTGTTTCAGCTACTGTACACTGAATTCCCCCATGGGGATCAATAAAGTCTTATCTTATCCTATTTGACTTTGGGAAACATGGGAGATCCAGCTGCCTACCCCCAAAGCTCTACGACCCAGTAGAACAGATGCCGGACACCGATGCAGGGCGCTCATTTCCCAAGGTCAGATGACCATCTGTTAGATCTGATTAAGCCAGTTATTCATTCCCAGCTGTTGACGGTTTATGCTTTTGTGGCACGGACAGCTTTATCAAAGGGAGGTAGAGAATTAAAACAAATGTGTGAGAAACCGCATTTTCTCATAAGCATCGGTGGCTCTGGGATACAACTGACCGATGCCATAGTGTCCTGTTAGGAAATGGACCTTGACTAGCAGCCAACAAAAAACAAGTTCATAAAGCCTGTTAGGGAAGCAAAATTAGGGATGCAACTATGTTTTGTCTGGCCATTAAGTGAAAATGTGCATGTCTGAAATGTAACTAAGCCACCACATTCACCGCATCTGTGATCAAATCAACACAGACAGGAGCTACTGAAAAAGTACATGGACTCAACCTGTTGAAAGATGTTCGGAAGCATGGATAACGTTTTTTAAAAAATCTCAGATGAATTAAGTAGCCTGCCTTGCCACAGCTACTCCCTCCACTGTGATCATATTCCTCTCCACAAGAAGCCCTGGTCCAGCTGACAGCTCCCTGCTTTTGTGCCCAACTCAAATAAGGCCTCTTGGGTTGGAGCATCCAAAGATCACAGAAGGGCAAACATAGCCGCATGTATTAGAAAACTGTAAATCATTTTAAATTTACATTTTAATCTTCTCACAGGCTTACACACTAATACGTACTGCCTGGAAACATGAAGTATTAAAATACTTCAACAAAGGTGAGCTGCAGTAGAAAGCGTACCTAGGAATGGTACGATCACAGCAGGCCTCTCTCTCCTCAATTCCTGAAGAAAACACTCAAAGTCCATCAGTACAGAACCCATCTGGGTCATATTTAGTCTGAGTAGTACTGAAGGGATTGGGAAGAGGGGGTTGCAGAAAGACAGGCACCTGGCATTGCTGCTGTTTGTCAGTGAACACAATAAACACATTTTCACGTAACGGTTATATGCTTACAAGGAGTGTACAGCAAACTAATATGGATTAGGGTAAATGACACGTGATGAAAAGGTCATAAAAGTACAAAAACACCTTGTTTGCCAGTTAGTGGAACCATTTTTTGTGAAATAAACATGGAAGTAGAAGGGAGGAGCTTAATAACATAGTATGCCATTCCTTCAGTAAGCTGAACCTATGGCAACCCGTAAGCCTGGATTTGGATTGATACGATAGCTGCAGCTATGGACGCCCCACTATAAAATATTTGACATCTGGCTTAAGACCAAACACAAGTCAAGGCAGCTATCTATAGTGTTGACAGAGTCGACAGCACTAAACATCAAAAACAACAACTTGTTTCTGGAAAAGTGAATTCTTTTAAAATCAGACTGATACGAGTTCTGCGCATCAGCAGGACACCAACAGGAAAGTGGATGGGAAAGAAAGGATGGCTTTATTGTGCTCTCTTTAGCACACAGCAGTCTAAAGACTAGAGCACAGGGCCCTGACACATCTTAAATTTCACCGATATTTTTCTAAAGGCTTAATTTGTACCCAGCACTACTTAAGAGTGAGGCATAGCTGAAGACCTTTTCAGTGCCGTTCTCCTGCTTAATTTCCCACAGTGATGGCTGCTGTGGCACAAATGATTCAATTTCCCTAAATCTGCACCACGGAACTAACACGACAGTCAAGATGTCCGAACAACATTCCCTTTTTCCTTCAACCCCAACCTTTAAATATGGTGCAGAAGATTTGTCCATTCAGATCAGTCCTGTACACCATGCAAATGTGAGGCCTGGTTGAAAGAAGAGCTCTTCTAGAGCTTCACAGGGGTAATAAAACAGCTCCCGTCTACCATAGCAGGGGCTGTCTGAACGATGCAGCTGGGATCACAGGAAGATTAACGGCCGGCGGCCCGGCTCTCCTGGCTGGTTGTCCCTTTACAAGGAGTGGGGAGGGTGGGATCGGGATCCTTTAATTGATTTTCCCAGCTGTGGAGGCACTCGCAGGGAGAAGGGCCAGAGTCACGCTGCCAAATGCACATAGTCTGCCATTTAATACCTTTTTAAGGCACAGTGAGGTGGCGTTTCTGCAGATTGCCAGTGTCGTGGAATGATATCTTGCCGTGAGCATAAATTGTATCTGTATCACAACTATTCTGTTACAGATAATGACTAAAACAGCGGTGGGACAAGGGAAGGTTAAAGTCCCACTGGTGAACCCTTCGGTGGTTTAATCTGTTACTTAAAACTGTGGTCACGACCCCAGATATTTCAGTGTCATTGCAGGGATGCGTTACCCTAAATAGGCCACTGCCATGCTGTCAATAAATCAAACCACTGACAAGAAATGCATTAACAGGTCACTTCCACAGGTTTTGTGGGCAAACATGCCACAGGCAAAATATGGTGACATTGAGGTGGGGTGGCACAGCAATGAAGAGAATGTATCATGGCATTCGTGTCCTCTGTTTGATGTAGCTGCGCTCTTTTAGGACAGGTACATGGAGGCACCAACATAGAGTGACACTGGAATAAACCACACAGGGTGTAACAGGCATTTTTTTTATTTTAGGGCCAAATAAATGTAAGTAGTCACAAACACCCAAATGAGGGTGGGAGTGGAGGAAACTGATAAGAAAAAAATCTGTCCTGAGTGCAGAATAGCTTGTAGGACGAATTTTATGTCACAGAAGATCTATGAATTATAAACACTGACAATGTAATGAACTACAGAAACACTTCAGTCACACTGGCCTTCTGGTACTTGGGCCACCGCTAATGTGCAAACTGTGTATGATATAAAAGTCAAGGATCTCTACACCAGTTAAAGAAACTGCTCTGTGAGATGCAACTTAGACAATTTGTCCATAGTTTTTAGAACTGCTGCTTTAACAGAAAATGACTATAGCAGGCAGCCTCAACCTGCCCTCACCTTCTATTCGAAATGTTCTTAATGACAATTGCTATAAGATACGTGAAGAAAACACATTTAAAATCAAGCTGCCTCTGTCAGCTACAATCTTCCGCTTAAGCAACCAAATGAAGCTCTATTGCTGGGGGCATCTTAGTGAAAGACATTTGTAGGACCAATTCAAAAAAAGAAAAAACAACACTGATTCAATGGGGCAGGTCAAAAGAAGAGGGGTTGCTGCTCTGTTCCTCTGCCAAAGATACGCATGTAAAGAGGACCAGCAGGATGCAGGACGTAGGACCCCCCCTCCCCAATCTCTTCACCAGCAGTTGAGAAACCAACAGACACCTGCCCTGGATCACCTGCTATCCATTTCCATCCACCTCCTGGGAATCCCTTACTGAGGCACCGCTCAGCAGCCTTCAGCATGCCAAGGTTTCCAAATATCTCTTCTCGGTATGGTGGAAACATTGTGGCTACAAGAGAACCAGCTATTTAACAACAGCAAACATGAAACAAATAAATCTTCATATCTTTCTGATGTTAAAGGCTACCGGAGGGAAGTCTCTAGTCTTACACTGCATGTGTGTACCTGGGCTACCTCCAAAGCAGTACTTTTTTCTGCGGCCGCCGCATTCTGCTTACATACCCAACACCACATCTCAGCACTTCAGTCTGCAGTCTTGACACAATCATACCTTTTTTTAAAAAAAAACAAGTAAGTCTGTCTGACAGAGCTGTTGCACTGTCCCTGGAAACTGTTCTTCTGCCTTCAGTGTGCTCAGGTTACACAAGAACCGTAGACAATGGTACCTGACCACCCTCCCCAAAACCAAATTCCACAGAGCCTTGATTCCTTTCTCTCGTTCATCTGTTGTCCTCACTCACCTGCCAGGGTTGAGTGCATATGTGCCTTGAGCCACACAGAGAGTGCTTGGTTCAGGATGTTTCAAACACCCTGTCGTCCTGGAGCACACACAGTTAGTAAAGAACTCGAGAAGGAAAGGAGCAAAGGAACGGGATCATATTAATGAACTCGATTTTCCTCTGCTTTTCCCCACAGCTTCGAGAGACTCAGAAAAGTGCCAAATTTAGGCCAAATCAAAACTGGCAAATGCAGTTCAGTCCCCTCAAAGTGAGACTGATCATTATGTAAATTACCCAGCATTTCAGAAAGCCTGTCCACTGGTGTTTTAACTGGAGCACTTTAACACACTTGCAAAAATAATGTACTAATTCACTTATAAAGTGGCATAAACATACAGAGGTGAGATAGCTGGGTAATTAGGCTTCCTGACAAACAGCAACAACAACCACCACCTTGTGCGAAATTCTCCATTTGCTTGCACAGCAGATGACTGGTTAAGAAGTGTAACATAAGTAACTGGTGTGTATTTTTAAATTTGTTTTATTGTTTATCAGCTCAGCGCTGGAAAACAGTCTGACAGTTGCCCTTGTGTTGCCTTCCGCTGCACTGACCCATTGCTGATTTGTGTTGCCGGGGGGCTCAGAACTGCGTCTCTCTGCAGGAGGTAAGATCTGGTTATGAAATGTCTTCCAGCTGGATCGCCTGGTCAATAATGTGGGACAGAGACAAAGGCAGCTGGGTGTGTATGCTGAGCGTGTATGCTGAGCTGTGTCTGCAAGCAAAACTCACCCTGACTCTGGTGACCGGCTGTTAATTATCTCGTCTTACAAGAAGGCCAGACAGACAAAAAACAGAGGGAAAGACAAGAGCGACACACAGCAAGTTGCTGCGGAGGCTTTGTGTTTTAATTGCATGTCCAAGAAAAGCAGGACGGAAAAGGGGAAAACAAAAGACCAATGTAAAACACACGCACACGCATGTGCGATGCATCTTGCATCTGACAGCTCTGCACCACTCCTCCCGCTCCTGCCTCCGCCGACTCGTATTTGCTGGCATCACACTGAGAGGCGAGCGCGAGGCTCGGTGCTGGGTGTGCAGAAGTGTGCGGCAGATGTGCGATCAGCGTGATCGGGATGCCTGCCTGCGTGCACTGGGACGCCCTGCATGACGAGTTTGTTTGCCCACCCTGCCACCCCCCCACTGTGTCCCATGCTGATGGGGACTGCTGCAGGAGGCAGTCAGGCCATCAGGGGTCCACTACTGGCTGTCATTAAAGTTTAATTCCTCAGAGCTGGATAAAGCAAATGTTTCGGGTGGAGAAAGGAGATTGATGTGCGGCTGTCACTGGCCCAGCAGTTTACATTAGCGACGTCACACACACACACACACACACACACACACACACACACACACACACACACACACACAAATGAGAAGGTCACTAATAATGTTCTAGCACAGAATCTTGATGGAAGCAGCTGACTGAAGGCTCCAAATGTATGAGCAGTAAAATAAAATTGCAAAAGCCTCTGAGAAGCTTAATGCATCTGACGGAATGGGAATTTTTACTGTAGAAAAAGTGGCCAAGCCATTGAGAGCTCAGGATGGCCAGCCTTCGGACACCCCTTTTGCATCTAGCCCATCATATTTCTATGGAGTATATTATTATTATTATTGTTATTATTACTACTAATACTGCTACTATTACTACTATAACAACAACAACAACAACAACAACCACACAGCTGAAACCATTGTGCAAGGTGCCCAATATGTCAGCTATGTTTCACTAATCTTACAATTATGTACCCATACACACACACAAAGAATCTGTCACACACACACACACACACACACACACACACACACACACACACACACACAATCATAACCTGTTTTAGGATTGATGGGTACAAATGAAAAACTGAAAAGTAAATAAACAAACACCCTATGAAATATTAAAAGAATAAGTACAGGTAACATACAGGTCGTGCAGTAACAATATGCCACAGTTATTCACTGCCATAATATAAGAAATAATAACAGAAACTAATTCTAATTTAACTGTAGGAAGATATTTCAGCTTGATGTGACTGACAGATCCTTCTAACACTGTGTAGATAAACTCATCCCCTATAAATTTAAGGGCAATTTTACATTATTTAAAATTGTAGCAGTATCTGTATTAATGAGTAAATTTTGACTTATTGTGCCTTGGACAAGTTGATACCAACTGATGAAAAGTGATCACTTATTGAAGATCAGGCAACTGCTGCATAAACAAAGGAAATGATGCAAAACAGATGGTACAGATTTGTTTATTTCAGCTTAATCATTCATCATGTCCGGTACCAGAATAAAAGAAAGGGCATCTACTCAAAAAATGCATGTCTGCTGCAGTAAAGACTTGACTGAAAAAAATAATGCCTATAATTTAAGACAGTCAAGCCAAGACAAAATTACTGACAATTTTGTGGCACATCTTGGTGCTGTCAGGGGCACCACAGTTCATATACACTGGCACATCAGGTAGGGGTAAATCAGTGCTTTCTTTTTTGAACTGGAATCTTGGTTGGTTCAGTCACTTTTCCCTCCATCCAATTTATGGAATAAAACAGAGAGCGGAAAACTGGGCAAAGGTTAAGTTCCTACAGGAGCCAGAGGCTGTAAATTGACCCGTCAAACAAGCAGGTGCCTTGAGACCTGCAGCATCAGAAGCTGCAACAAGAAAACCCAAAAGACCTTCAATACATAGTAGGAACCTCACATACGTTAACAATTGCAAAGAGGAACTCCTACAGCTTAGTAAGAAGATCTTTGTTTGAAGGCCACAGTGAAACATGAGTTCATGACACAAGATCATACAGGGTTCTTAGGTTTCAACCTGTCAGTGAGTGGAGGCGAGTGCATTTTGAGATGCTAGACGGGTTCCTGCGCCTGTCAATAACGTTAATTAGCCACCCATTAAACAACCCAGAGGCTGCTGACCTCATCCCTTCAAGGAAGCTTCTTTTCAAGCATTAGCTGCATTGTGCACAGGATTCAATAGGGAGCAGTGATGGTTTCTTCACATCACAGAAAGACCCGTCACCAAAGCTTTAAAAACAGGAAGGGAACGTTCTCTTATTCCGGAAATCCACCAGCACAAGGCTGAAACATTTCAGCATCCTCCTCCAGGTGGAACAAAGGCATCTCTCGGCTAATCAAATATAAAGTTTCTGAGAGAATCCCTACATTGTCCATTACTGGCAGACTGTCGGGCTGAGAGCTTCAACACACTCCAGAGTCTACGCACAGCTACGCTACATAACGGCTGCTTTCATCTACTGCGGGTGAGGAAGGCGGAAAAAATTCAAATACCTTCAAACACTCATAATTTGTAGAGGCACGCTTAAATATTTCATTTGTGAAGAGTCGTGTCGAACATTGCTGAGAAGACGATAACATACAGGAGTTCCTGCGCTTAGCCTGGTATGCTACAAAGCCATGTGTTTATTTGGGTGGGATTTATATAATTTGCAAGGGAGTCATGGAAGTGTGTGTTTGGCTTCCTTCGGGGTACAGGGTTCAGCTGCAGAATCTCTAAAAAGCCTTGCAGACAGACTCGTCAAACCCCCAGCTGCGCTGCTCCTTTTTACTTAACTGCTGTTTCCTTATTTTTACCGGCATCCGGGTTCGGCAGACTCAAAGGAGCCCCAGGAGTGACAAGCGCCAGACATCTGTCAGTTTGGGCTGCTGCCGTTTGTCAAAGCACAACCCCCCCCCCCCCCCCCCCCCCCCCCCCCCCCCCCCGCCCCCCCCCCCCCCCCAGG
>UFQX01000330.1:447507-460402 GCA_900497675.1 Arapaima gigas | reverse complement strand
CCCCCCCCCCCCCCCCCAAAAAAACCTTAATACTTCAAAGATAAATAATCAGCTGAAAAAAAATTAAAGGTACAATGACCTTGAGGGGCTTAGTTTTATAACATTTGTGTTAGACAAATCTTGTAGAGCTTGCTCAATAAAGAATTATGTGTGAGGTAAAACTGCACAGAAAATGAATTACTGGGATACTGGAGGATTTACCTACATAAAATCCCACTCCATTTTATTGACATTAATCCATATATTACTGCCTTTCTCAGGCGTGACAGACATGGCACTCATTTACACAAAGAAAAAAGACAAATATGTCAGATGGCTGTAACAGCAAAAATTGAGTAAATAAAAGTATAGACATTCATGTCCTCTTCTCTCAGTGACCTCAGACCTCAAAATCTACTGATACAAGACCTTCTAAATTAGCAGGCAGAGCCAGGTTCTGAGATGCTTCGCTTCTGGCCAACCATCTCACCATTAACTACTTCGAGTCGCTGATGTAGGCTACCTCTTGCAGGGGGTGAAACTGAAAGGTGCTCGCAGCCTACGGTTCTCCTGGAGTCATCCCTGGCACATCTTTAAACTCGCTGAGAGAAGATTGCACTTGGCATATGGGCACTCAGTGGGCACCAAATAAGCCGAGCTGCTGGACGTGCCCCTCATCATCCTTCCATTACACCACCAACAAGCGAAAGAGCTAAAGAGATGGAAAGAAGGCCTACGACTGATGTTACATAGCCTCTGGCTCTGTTAGGCGCATTTGCTTCTCTCCAACCACAGCAGGGTAATGCGCCACAGCCTGTCTGTGTCCTTCAGGTCTTCCATATGACCTTCATACAACAAAAAAGGAAAAACTGAGCTTTAAAGCAAAAACAGAGAAAGAGAGAGTGTGTGTAAAAAGGTTTTACAAAGCAAACAGAGGATTGCCAGAGGACAGGAACATACACATAAATGGCTTTCTCGTCCACTTCACTCCAGCTGGGCTGATGCCTCCATTCAAGCTGCAGAGCTTTAGCTATTTCATGGTCATACGTGACGGTCATGCAGGGCAGGCAGTGCCAGCCTCTACTGGCCATACTTTCCACTTGACATTGAGTGATGCCCAGATCCTTCTCCTCTTTTGGGTCCTTCTCTACAGCTTGTGTAGGAAACTGCTCAATCTATCATGGCTAACCCTGAAATCAAGCACCACCAACCCACAGCAGACTTCCCACCTCAATGAACATGATTCATGGAATGGAGAGAAACTAAAGCCCACTCCACTGAAAACACACAGCCAGCAAGTTTTCTGACTGCTTTTACAACTGACCTGCAACACCGCCCCAACAAATACTTCACATCTCTTACGGAATCACACATTTTTCTCACAGGATGTGGACATACGAAGGTGAGGTCCCTGTGCTTAATCCCGGATTGAAACAGAGTCATTATTTCCGTTATCACCGACACACTGACCGGGGGTCAGGCTGCTCACAGGACAGTATCTGTGCAACGTGCATCAAACTCTACCCCGGCAGTCTCCCCAGAGGCTGTGAAATATGGCACCATAAAGTGCTGCACAACCATAAACCTGTAACCACTTACTGATTTGTGGATCCAATTACTTCCGTTACTTAATGGCTGTGTTGAGGGTGATGATATGAAGTAGACTGTCACTTGTGTCTGTCCCAGAGGACTAGGATCTGTTCCTACCCCTTCCAAAACAACAATATGAGCAAAATGGGCTCAAAACGGCTCAGCTGCCAACGTCACAATGAAAAAAAAAAGAGATGAATGAGGCACAAATGATTTAGGGACAAGAACTCGGGGCTCAGAACAGAAGCAAGCAGACTAAGAGTTGCTGATTTATAGTAAATTACTGGTTATAAATGGTTTTGCCACTAGACATAGGCATTTAACCATTTAGCACAATAAATTAATACACTTTGATACCGTACATGCAATAAAACAACAGTATTTGGCAAAAAGATGGTCATTAAAACACGCTGTAATATGGTTATGCAATACTGCACAAATGTCTTGGAACGTGCATAAGAACTTCTTTTTCTGAAGTTTTACGATGAAAATTGTAGACAAGCCAGCACTGAGCTGAGCTCACACATCAAAGCCTTTCTCCTGTGTCTAAAATGTCATTAATGGTGGACACATGGACACATAGCTTTCGCACTGGTCTATGGGTTTCTCAAAGCCGTGAACCAGGGTTACAGTGACGTTTTTAATAAATACCACAGGGCACAAATCAATGTGTATAATCATGATGACAATTTTCAACTTAGTTAAGATACAGATGTGCAAAAAGCGACTTGGTTGGCAACCGAAAACACCCTCAAAAAACTTAATTTATTGGACATTTGGAAGTTCAGAAATATGAAGTGATACAGCGAAAGCCACTGAAATGTGAATTTATGTAAGGGCCAATACTGCTTAGCTGTACATTTTTGCAAGTTAACACAACTACCTCATGAAAAAGGGATTCACCAGAAATACAGCCACCTGTACAAGTGGCCTATGCAAAACACCATTTTTAAAGATACATCAAAGCGACCTGTATAGATTTGGTTGACAGCTACAGTGTTCTACATCATGTCTGCAATGTTCAGCATGTTAGCACTTATACAGAATTCACACCTGAATTGAGATGTACACCTCAACAACCAACAGAGGTCATGTGCAAGGTTAATGCAACAGGCTGCGCTTGAGCATGGAACCGACAAGGTTGTTCCTATGTGGCCGTTATCACCAAGTTGTTCCAACTCTGGGCACAAGCCAGAGGTACCTGTCAGTACTCAGCCTGAGCCACTGTGTAGCCTCCTTGCAACAAGCTGATCACCTGTGAAGGTCCAAGATGCTACCCTGGCAGCAGGGAACAACTGTGCTCAGAGAGGCTGCTCCACTTGGTGAGCGTACGACTAGAACTGCACCCTGCCTGGCTGGGCACTGATCACTGGGTTTTCCACAAAGATGCTTACGCAAAAAGTGCAGACTTCCACCGAGACATGAAAACATGCCACTGCAAGGCAAAAAAAAAAAAGTGGATCTCAGGGAATTTCCTGTCTAACTGGGGAAGAAAACGACAAAGGACATAAAAGGAGGTGCCATTTCTCAGAGAAGCTTTCATTCAAGTCCCTCAAACAGCAAACCAAATGTCAGCTGGGTCAGACTCCCATGGTTAACTGTTCACCCTTCCTGCAGCAAAACAGATGACACACTTGTTAGAGCCACTCTGGCATTTTTTTATTCCCCAGGAACAAGCAAGCCCTTGGTCTCTGGGTCCCATAAGGGGGTCTCCTCGGCTCATCTAGTGAGCCACTCAGAGCCTAGGGGGAAACTGCTGGAAAATCCAACATGGGACTCCAGAAGCAGCAGTGAAATCTGGCAGCAATCAACCCTCATCATCCGCACAAAACCCTTGGATGTTCTAAATGGGGCATAAAAACCAAAAAAATCCACCTCTTCGTGCTGCACACAAGTCCTCTGCATTTCAGTGAGAACAATATGGCTATTCGTCCCCCCTTTCAAACTCCTGCTATCCTTTCTCTTCCCAGCAGCCCATATAAGTCCTATGACTTTCACCTAGCAGACTGGCCATTGTGATTTTGGACATTAAAATGTTGGACCAAGATCCACTGCACACTGAAAAGCACATTGTAGTCCATGGTCCTCCATCTCGAGAGGAGAAACGATGCTGAAGGAAAGGACTTTATCTGGAGTTTAGCGCTTCTGCTGTCATGATAACCAAAAGGCACAAAGGAAACTGTAACACAGAACTGGATTTCAGATCACTGTTGCTAGGGGCTCCATACACATCACAGCATCCATGGCTCTTTTCTAGCATCTTTTTCAATAAGTGTATTTTCTGCAGAACTGAAACAGGGCTTTGGTGCTGTAGCAGAGGTTCAGTGTGCCTCTGTTACCGAAGGGAGACTATCTGGTAACTACCTACCGTTTTGTCCTGCTAAGCCCCCAGCTGGAGGAGCTATAAGGCAGGAACATTTAAGAGATAAAATCCAGAAAGAATCGCTACGACTACCAGCCTCAATGTTTTGTTATACTAAAAGTGATTAGATACAAAAAACACTCAATAAAAATAAACACCTGTAGTATCTGATAAATTTAAACACTTTTGAGTTTGACATTTGCAACAGTGCTACAAGTGGAACATCTAAATTCTGCCTTTAATTCTGAGTTTGTGTTCAATGGAATGTGTGTAGAGAAGTCAGACACACAATCCACTGGCAAAAACAGTTATATTAAAATCAATAATAAATCAAAAACTCTCTTACTGGTGAAACTGTACACTTAAATGTACGGACTGCCAACAAACGCTAACCTGCGCAATGAAAAGGGATTTTCAAACTCAGTGAAGTCCTGTGTGTGCCTGGAGCGAGATTTGGAGTCAGCCTCTGTGGGGCCAGGCCAAGCAGCCGAGTTTGGAAACCGCAGGAGTCCGACGCCGGCTGCTCAATTGACTGCGTGGAGACAGCCATAAACAAGCAAGTACAAACCTTCCTTTGATGCACACTTGCCTCCAATCACACACTGCACTGCTTATGCCTCCCTGCACCTCCCATGTTTATCGAAAGATCCCAGTTTAAAACCATCACACAGTAGGGGGACTGTTTGGCCAAACAGGTAGGAAAACGATTGAAAGAGACTCAAAAGTGGTGCAAGGCCTCTTGAAGGAGGAAAATTACTGGTCACACCCCACAAGCAAGCTGCTTATAGCTCAATATCCTCAAGAGACAAGCAGAAAAGAAAGAGACAGTACTTTTTAAACTCTCATAAACAGGAACTTAGAAGGGTACTGAACAGTAATTTAGGTTTAACTGAAGAAACACTTCAGCTACTTTTTATGAGGGCCTTAGCAGATAAAGCTGCTAAAGCTGAAGTTCTCTACACAGAACTCATTGTGGTTGCTGCATCCATTCTACCCTGACTGAAACGCAAAGCAAATGGGGTATGAGGAGAACAGACTGCACACACACGACAGCTCCTCTGCAGTGCCACACCTCAGTGTGATCCTTGCTGTTCTCAGGCCTGGGGGGGGGGATTTAAATCATCCACCCCACCCTCGGCAGATCTTCACACCATAGCTGGTTTTTCACCGCTTGAAACTTGGTGTCCAGCCTCACGAATCACGGTCCCTTCCCCTGCATTTGGCCAGGAGATGGTGGGAGTGGAAAGGACACAGGAGTGAAATCCTGTGGGTTCTCCTCAGGATGAGAATAAACAGTAATTAGATGTTAAGATTCCACAAAGGGACAAGGGGCAGGATGACATGTTGAATATGTTAAGCCCATCCAAACGGGATCCTGTGGCTTGGAATTAGACTCAGTAGGGTTTGGGTAGGTGGAGCAGCAAGGAAGTGGTCCTGCAGCTCATCTGAAAAGGCTTACTGGGTTTTCCCAGGCACACGTCTGCAGCGCTTGTGCTCCAGGGAACCCAGAGAGACACATTTTTCCAATTATCTCCTGCAAGAGGCAGCACCGAGGCTCCGCCTGCTCCTTGGTGGCTCAAGTAGGAGCAGACGGGCTCTGAGGAGGAGCACCATACAACTCTCTGGTCATCCATCATGCTGCGCAAACTGCTACTTGCGATTGTTTTTCCTAGGAGCGCTGAGAGGTTTGTTTGTGCCTGTGTGTGTGTTGGCGGGTGCAGAAAAGGCCAGGAACAACAAGAACTCAGGTTCATTTTATCTCGCCGGAAGACCTCGTGTTCTGGAAGTGATACTACATTTTCGCCACAATTTCACTTCGAGGAAGTCCGTCTTCTGCATTGCAGTCAGGAACGCCTATGTGCTACAAGTGCTCCTCCTCAGAAGACCAGCTGGGATGAAGACTGGATGTGATTATTGGAAAAGCTCTCATCTTATTACTCTTGCCACTTATGGGACAACCACACCTTTCTACAGATGTGTCAAGCCACCCTAATGCCAGACGGACAAATTAAACACCTGATCAGCAGTTTCTGAGAAGAAAAAGAAAAACTGAGTCATTTCTGTGGTTATGTGTTTCACAAACCAACAGGAGAGCAAGATGATGTTCCGTCAACCTTTACACGCTGTAGTTTCAGCCAAACCCCCTATTTCAACACTCCTGACATGTGGCCCAAATAAGCAAAGGTCCATCTGTCTAAAGGGACTTTCAGAGCCCGTATTTTGCTCACAACCAGACATTTTTACTGAAGGAATTTTGGTAGAAGCGCTACAGCCCTTCTTCGAAACAGGCAGTCACCCAGTCCACAGTTCAGCTCCTTAATTGCAACACGACCTGCTGCCTTGACTCTGCGATTCTCCACGTTGTTCCTTGTTCACCACATCTGTTCAGCCAGAGCTTGAGCCACTGCACACACAGCTCTTTTGGTCTGAAACAAACAAGCCCCCTCAGCAGCTTCTAACTAACAGCAAAATATGAAGAAAGATGGGAACGTCTGGAAGAAGAAAATTGCAAAAAACTTCAGCAACAACCAAGGCATCCTGCCGCGTGGCTGTTCTGAAATGAACAAAACAATAATAGAACAAAACAATTATGTTACAAGACATTCAGTCTTTGGTACTGGTTTTCGGGTCTACCCCTCCTGAAGAGTTTAGCAACACAGTCACTTGATACAACTAAAACAACTGCTTTCTGACAAGACAGTTGTTGGTAGAAGACTGAAAAAACAAAAGGAAATCAAAATGAACCATTTACACGTGTAGAGTTATGCGTAAATCGCTCTGACCTTGAGACCAGAGGTGTTGACCGCACTTGGAACACTACCTGTGAAAAGCATACGAGACCTCAGAGCACCAAAGGACTTGGCACACGTGTCAGGGGTATTCACGGGTCATGTTTTTCATTAGCAGCAAGCCACCATACCAAATAAATACAACTCCTATTAATCCAGAACCTTCTTTATTCCTCATAGATGTGCTTAGCTGAATACTGTTACACAACTTGCTGTGAATCACACCCATTTCTGTGAAATTTCCAGCTTCTTAACTACTTCACCCCAGTGCTGCCTTTATCACACGGCTGTTTCACTAAAGTGATCTCAGTGGTTTCAAGCCAAAATAAAACCATCATGGAATAAAACTGTGCTTCTGTGGAACCTGGGGCTTGATGCAAGCAGAGCAGTGGGAATGAGGGAAAGACGGCTGTGGAACACAGCAAAGGCAAACTTGTTTCATCTTGTCACATTTAGATGCACTTTGCACTCTGGATCTTTGGGACGTTTCCAGTGATCAAGAGGCACATAGAGAGGGAGGGGGGTCAGACAAACAAACAAAGAGCAGCCATGGAAACGACACACAAAAAAGTGACAACTGGAAAACAACATAAATCATAGAAATTGCTTTCACATAGCAATAGAAATGTCACGGCTCCCAATTAGCTGACATACCAGAGCCCTATGTCAGAGAGCCCCGAAACGAGACATAATCCCATAAAAAATGCATTATTGTGCAATTAAGCGTTGGCATGTCACACGTGCTCTTTGGGGAAAGTGCCGGATGTTGCGCGAGCTCTCTTGGTGCACCATGCTGTTAGTGGAGCCGCAGACTCGTGTGACACGCATTACCATGAAAGGGGATCCCGGCCATGCGTAAAAGAGGGGTTTCATTTACTGTCAAGCTACATCAGAAGACAGGCTTCACAGCGGATGTTAGGAGCCATCAAGAGACCGTCAGCGGCCCTTCATTATGAAACAATCATTACAGCGGTTAAGCTCATTTTTGAGCAAGCAACTGAAGAAGCAGTGGCTTCGGTGTGCCTAGAGCAGGTTCTGGAAATGTTGGCCAGAAAGAACTAGAAACTCTGCTCTTCCTTAAAAGACATGAACAAATTGGCTCTCTGAGAACCTCGGGGTTATTAGTGTCCTGGAGGGACAGGCCACAATTGATGGCATTTCGATAGGTTTTTCCACTCAGCTACCTGTCGTAGGAAAGTACGATTAATCCTTGCTGTCCCTCTGATGGCTGGGGGTGGGTGTCCACTAGTTAATGACCACATGCTCAGACTGAAATATGGCGGGGCTCAAAGTCTTGTAACCATAGCAACCCAACATACACTCATCATTATTAAGAGCACCAGGCAACACACTTGGTCTCGTGGGTCTTGTGGCCTCTTGCGAGTAATCAGTTACGTGTCACACCTGTTTGAACGCACTCCATTACCCCACTCAGAGCTCCAACACTCACACAGAGGCTCACTCTAACATGTGACCGCTGCTATTGTTCATCCAAACCCTGCATCTGTGAATGAGTGGCCCCGCTAAATCATTTACATAGACCGCACGTCCTACTGTAATCACTGTCAGTTTAACCTTACTCTTATGTCTGCTTTTGGAAACAGTTCCTGAATAATTCCAGGGGACCAGTTTCTCAGACGGGACGTAGCCCAAAAGATACACAGATCATCTCTTTTGCAGTCCGCCACCCTGACACCACTATCCTGACTGAGGCAAATGCGTCTGCTCTCTCTGCACCTTCTGTGCAATTTAAAATCCGTGTAGCCCGCAGGCTGGAAACAAAAACGACAGGGATGAAAGCAAATGGCAACCGTATCCCACAAGACCCCGCCCCCCAGCCCTCGTCCAGGTGGACAACAGGGAGGGAGACCAGGCTTCATTTGCCCAGACAGTTGTTCAGACAGCTGCAGGCGCCGGCCATGGAAGCAGAAGCAGGAGGAGAAAGAAAAAACAGTTTACAGTGCGCTGGGCCTCCACAGTCAGACGGAGAAACACAGAGCCCGACAAACACAGGGGATGAAAGAACCGAGGCAAAAATCCCAATTCCCCTTCACCTCTCGACACGCACTTGCTTGCATGGCAACGAGGAAACCGTGGGCTTTATGCCGACTGCAGGATTATTCCTATTAGTCTGAAGATACTTGTAACATTTTTTAAAAATAAATTTGGACTTTAATATTAGATTTTGACAGCATTCTGGCACAGCCTTTCATCAACAGGCACTTCTAATTACCCAATTACAATAGTGGGTTCAGAGAGTCCCTTTGCTGATGTTAATTTTGCCACATGAAAACAGTATCGGAGACCTTGTTATTAAATCCACTTAATTACACTGTGACTGCGAATAAATGTACCGATTAACAAGTAGTGTTTATTTTAGATATTTATGCAAATTATAAATAAATGAAAAAGAAAGCAAACGGCAAACTCAGCTGGAGAAACACAAGCACACGTAGAAACATGGAGATGGCAGCGCTTCCCGAGTTCCACACACACAACCAACTGTAGACACGTCTATGAATTTGACGATAGAAAATATTTACATTTGCAAAGCACACATTCGTATTAACTCGGACTTTAAATCCATCCATAATGAAATCCCAGAAGCAAATGCACATAAAAGAGACCAGGCTAAATTCTTGAGGTTTAAAAATAAATAAGCAGGGAAAGGGGAAGGAAAGCAGGCCACAGGACACAGGAGACCACGGTGAAAGACGTGTCGTTCTGGGCACGGGCAGCGAAACGCACGCAGGTCCAACCGCAGGCTTCGCGTCCAGTCAATGGCTCGCTTTCACTGCGCAGGAAGTGGCGCAACAGAGCGGCCATTCACCGGCCACAGTCACCTCCAGGAAGCGCTGCTTTGGGGGGGACATGTCAACAAGCTCCAGCAGGACTGACGGGACATGAAAGCAGGGAGCAGCCGCCATAGTGCGCACTTAACTACTCTGGGGGGGGCACAGAGATGGGGGAGGGGGGCTTTGCATTATTGAGGTCCAGCTGTTTCCTTCAGCGGTCAGCTGGGGACGGACAGCAGGCCAGACCCAGTTCAAGCAAGCGGAGGTGGAGACCTGGAGAGGTGCGAATGCAGCCAGGTGGCACTGAGAGCAGAGCTCCTTGGAGGCAGCAAACTGGGGGTCAGCCTCCCTGCTGGGGGCCAAGCAGCCAGACACCACGCTGGGGGTGCGTTGTTGCGGGCTGAATAACCTCTGAGTAATATCCGAGTAATGCTTGAGTAACGGTTGTACTGAGGGGGGACAGGCTGTGTGTGTGTGTGTGTGTGTGTGTGTACAACAAAAGCCACAGAAAGGCGAGGAGTAGCTGAGGTGGCACCGAGCCGCTGGTACAGCCCAGCCGGGAAAAACAGACAGTATGGCCAGAGGGATAAAGTGATTTCTTTCTCTAATACCCGCATTAAAACGCAGTCCCGTCAGTAAAAACCCGGAGAAAGAACGAAAAAAGAAGAGACATGACAAGCGACGAGAAGAGGCGTCCAGACGCACGTTACTCACCGTTCACGTTAAAAACACTGCTGACATTAAAACAGGCGCCGGAATCGGTAAAACACACGTCAGAAACATTAAACACACACACAGGCGCGCGCGCCGGCGCGTCTCCGTACCTGTGTACTGCACGAGAAACATGGTCCGCGGAGCTCGCGCCAAACGACTGAGCAGCTCGTCGTGCCTCTTATCCCGGGCAGGACGAGCGGAGCACGCGCCGCCGGTCTCTGGCACCTCTTCTATTCTCGCTCTCCTGCCGATCTTCTCCGGATCTCCTGCCGATCTTCTCCGGATCTCCTCCTGCTCCTCTCCGCTCCGCGCGACAGTCTGAGCTGCTGCTGCACGGAGCCGTTCCGTTATAACCACAGCGCGCGGCGCACGCGAGTCGCGCGCTCAGCCGCGCGCAGGAGAGAGGCGTGAGGACAGGACGGGCGCGCGGCGAACAGCCAGGAACGCATTCGGGTTGGGGTTTGTGGGGGGGGGCGCTGCAGGGGGCAACGGGGTTGGGTGTTCAGATATAAACCCCAGTTAAAGCAAACAGCTGAACGTGTAAAGAAAACAAAAGCGACGCGTCAGTAACAGCGAAGGCGGCGAAGTTTATTGTCTCACTGTTAACTGTTTGTTACTCAGCGAAACAGGCGCCGCAGAGATCAAAGTGACTGCTGGCACCGCGGGACAGACAGACAGGCAGACAGACAGTGAAGGTTAAAAGCTGGGAGCTCCACGCAGCCCTCTGTCAGTCGGTGTCTGAACTGGGATTAACGAAAAACGGCATCTCCTCTCTAGCTCGCGTGTCATCATCATCATCATCATCCCCACCACCATCATCCCCACTGTCACCAACATCACCCCCATCATTCCCACCATTACCAATACCATCACCATCATCATCATTCCCGCCACCACCCCCATCAAACCCTACCACCCCCACATCACCACCATCGTCACGGCCATCGTCCTCATCGCCGCCAACATCATTACCATCACCGTCACAACCCACGTGCCACGTTTGTACACCTGTAGGACGGTGAGACAGTTGACAGTGGGCAGTCGGAGCAGCTGAGGTTGAGGTCACATCCCTAAGCACCCAACATCCAGGGGAAAGGTGGGCGCAGTCCAAGCAGAAGCCACGAGAGGGCGATGCTAATCACAACCACAGCTACAGGGAGTCTGATGGGTTTCAGTCCCATTTCACTCAAGTGCCAGGAGATACAGTACAGTAGACTGCAGGATCCTACACACACACACACACACACACACACAGAGTCTGGAAGTCAAACACTTTCAAAGTGATGTAACACAGGAACAGCAATTCCTGGTTTTTTATTCAAAAAAATGACACCAAATATTAATGCGTCATGATTGAACTCCAAAGCTCCTGTGTGACGGTCTGCCAAAACATCTTCTGCCCTCCTGAACTCAAACAACATTTCAGCCACATTTCAGCTCCCACAAGTGCACAGAGAGCATTCTTTTATTATTATTATGAATTCATTTAGCTGAGGATAACTGCGCTCATCTATCCTCACCACCCTGCATTCTTTAACCTAATACGTACAACTGACACCGCAGCAGATTAAAAATATCTCGATTAGCTTGTGCTTTCATGGTTCACATGTTATTTATGGAACAATTATAGCTGTGTAATTAAATAAGACGCGCTTTACGTCCCCCAGAACCCTGTCTCTCCTTTTTATTTTTATTTCCACTTCTGCAGCTCCTCTCACAGCACACTGAGGTGTGCTACACCCCCCATCCCCGTGGTCCCGGTTCCCCTGTGGTTGAGAGCAAGCAGGGGATCCCAGCAGTCTCCACTGAATACAGCACACATTACAGAACATATTATTCTAATTACTTATCGATTACTGTTATTATTATTATTATTATTATTATTATTATTTACACAATGTATTTCTCCAACGCGACATACTGTGTTCGGCTACAATAATTTACCAGTTTTTACCACATCGGTTCAGGGTAGGTACTGTACTCAAAGCCACAACAGCGGGATGTGTGACCTGAAGCACTAACAACTTCTCCCCCTGCTGGCCACGCCAACATTTCCAGATGTTACTGGGGCAGGGAATTGTTTTCAGTTTCGCACTTTCTGTATGCTGACTAATTTATTCATTTCAATTTCACATCCAGGCCTGTGCAGTACTCTGCACAGATCAGTCGATGAAAAACAAAGTACTAAGTAAAATAATTCAGCTGCACTTCAATGCCCTCCTGTTATCTAATAGCATTAATGTAAGAGATGGAAATAAAACAGTGCTGTTGCTTGCATGTTAATGACACGCGGAATAATGGGATTCACGTTGTAAAAGGCTTCGCAAAACAAAGACTAAAAAGGAATTTGATTAATCATAAGAAAGTTTATTACGAAGATAAATTCAAAAACGTTTTGTACAAGACAACTTCATCAGCCGATGTTCCTTATATCTCTAGTAAAGATAATGTTGAGTAAATTTAAAGAGTGAAAATAAATTGACAAAGGAGATAAAACATCAGTTGGCCGTCGGAGAGAAATGGGGATGGTTAAGGTGTCCCTCTCCCTAAAGCCCCCAAAGAGGGGACAAATGGCTGTTTTTGACCCGGGACAGAGGAAGTGGTGGGGGGGAGGCTGCGTTATTAAGCCTTTGCTTGGGTCACACAGTTGCTCCCCCCCCCCCCCC
>UFQX01000330.1:407046-439123 GCA_900497675.1 Arapaima gigas | reverse complement strand
GGGGGGGGGGGGGGGGGGGGAAATGTAAAAGTCATTCCCTTTTTATCCCACTATCAAACAAAAACTTTGTTCTTCACTGGATTCACATCAACTTCTTGCCTCCTTCAAAGACATGGAGAGCCTCAAAAGTGCTTAGCCAAGTATTGGTTTGACTCAAACACCAACAAGAAAACAGAACAGGAAAAATAAAAAATACTACTACTACTGCTTCAGTGCTGCAGTATTTAGTTGCCAGGAACACGACCTGGAGCAAAAACAGATCGGTGAGTAAAGTAGATGGGTTTCATCAGCTGCCCAATTAACATTCTGATTTAGGAGACACCCAAGAGGGGAAAACAGAAGGCTGTTACAAGAAAGGTGCACAATGGATATCAAAGTGCATTACACTGGAGTGAAAAGGACCACAAGATGTAGCCTTGACATGACTAATTGCCCCTTTTACAAAGCTGTCCCGATAATCTGCCTAAGTTGTGCCAAGACAGCCAAGATGCAAGCTGCTGAAAAGGTTACGCAACTCCTATCATCTATTCCTCATGCTCATGAACATCTGGATAACTCAGTAGAAAGTAGATAGCCTTGCTGCAATTCCACTGGCCAGGCTGCACATTTCTGATATTTACTAGACAAAAATATCTACTGCCATGAAATAACCACCTTCCAATCACCTATAAGAATAAGAAATCATTTCACTCAAATACTCTGGACCTGAACACTGTTAGAAAGAAGGGTATTTTAGCAGTACAGGAGTTTTGAATTTGGCCGAAATTGCCATTCAGCACTGCAGTTTGTAACGTGCTAAATATTCCTGTGCACCTGTCATCTCTTTTGCAGTACTGGAAACAACCAAAGCTTACATTCGGCAGGATCAGATCCCTCATGACAGCATAAGGCAGTTTTCTGCTCTCTGGTTAGACAACAAACCTTCCTGTGACTTCAGATTACAGGCTACACTTTCCTCCCACTCAACCAATTCGAGACTGTGGGAGAATGTTCGAATGCAAGCTGCATAGGACAAGACATTCCCATCCCTTCCACCTGACAGACCTCTATGACCCAACCACCTACAACCCCTCCTCTTCCAAGCAATTGCTGCGGTAAATGCTGAGCACCTGCCCCACCAGGCAAGAGAAAGGTCGTGCCACCCGGGACTCAGAGTCACATAGCGACAGAGCTGCATCTGTGGCATGGTGACCCATGACCTCTGCCTCCTTCTAAATATGCAACCAAAGAGGAGCAGCATTCCCTACGTCTGGGTGGGGTTAGCCGAGAAGTTTGGTGCTATGACCTCAACTGTCATACCTATAGGAGAGTCCTTGTCTGTCTCTGTTCACCTCCTCTACTAAATAAAACATCTCAGCAACGGTAGGATTCCATCATTAAAGGTAATTCAACTCAAACTCTATAAAACCACAGCCATCGCAATATCCGCTATTAATACCCAAAAACATTGTTAATTCAGCCTTGAAGGCTGAAAGTTACCTCAAAGAGAATTGTAATTCTATAGACCCCCATACAGAAAATCATTGAAGTATTACATTAGAATATTAACTTTACACATAGATTCTATTATGACAAAAAAGAAAAAAGCTAAACTGAACAACAGCGCAAAGAATTCAATTAGCATTTTTACACCTACATGTACCTAATATTAGCCAACGACCTGATGTGAAATTGATGTCAGCAGGAAGCAGCCCAGGCAGCTTGACACAACTCCAAATGAAAGATTAAAACTGACCCCTGGTTTTACTATAGAACCTTTGCCAGACCACAACATAGCAGAGAGGCTGTTCTCACACACAGGCTTGGACCATCATACCATCAGTAGGTCTCAGGAGTTATGAGTACTGGATAAATTCAAAACCTACCTTGTGAAGCTACCTCAAGAAGGAGGTGGATGGAGCGACAGACGTTGGTGTATAAATGACAAACGGCCATTAGTTACCAAAATACATGTTCCAGAATACCACTAGTTAGCCTCTAAATACAAAAAATGGTACTGAAATGCAGAAGAATTTCAAGCAGCACTGGTCTCTCAGTCCCAGAGGAACCAAGGCACAAGAGAAGAAGGCTTACAATCAGTGGAGCAGAGCCAAGCTTTACAAAAGATACCAAACATGTTGTCACTACAAACCAGAACTTGAGAAGCCCTCAGACCTTATTGCGTGTGGTGTGCTCATGTTTACCCTCAGCTGTGAACGACCTCCCTTAAAAACCTCAGTCTGCCAGGTAGTCAATTGCAGCAGGTGGTCTGTGAGCCACCAGAAGAACTACAACAGAGGACTGACTTTGGGGATTGTTTTCGGAGGATGTATGGTGGTTATTTTTGTGGCATTAGCTTAAGATTGTGTTTTTTTGGGTTGGACTAAAGCCTGTTTTAGTCACCCATGACGGCTTTATTTTCCGTTTCACTTTTCAGTTAGCTGATTGGGAACTCATGGGGCATAAGAGCAATAAATCCTGTAAGTCCAGCCATTGCTGTGTCACGCCTGGCCGCTCCTTGGACTAGACATGCCTCCAAGTGTCAGCTGCATATCTCTGACCTTTAAACACAAAAACAATTTGCAGGTTTTGAAAAATTACAAACCTGGCCTTGGTCTTCTCAGCTATGGGTGCAATAAATTTCATGGGCACGACATAATGTTTCCTTTATTTTATCAACCACATTACCTGGTAATAATGTACCCGTGGATGGAGAGCTACAAAGGTGCTCACTTTGAATATAACTGACCGTCTAACTCAAACTGACATCAAATGCATTCTGACGCATGGAAGATGTTGCATTTATTAAAAACAAAAAGCGGACAAAGGTCATCAGAGGAGAAGACAAAATCAGTCGCTGAAAAAATTTTTATCTGAAACATATTTAGATTTGGTGCACCCCGGTCATGTTAGGGTGAATTTCACCATAAACTGTGCACAGTCACATAAAGGGTGGAAAGGTTTTTCCACTACAGGTGTTCCTACCAAAAAAAAAAAAAAAAAAAAAACAAAAACATAAAACACCACTAGATATGTGTTCAAGGTAGGAATCAACCTTGCGACACCGTTGCGGAAAAAACCCTACAGAAAAAAATGCGGTAAGAATCTCCACCTGTTGCGGTTTTTGTAGACACTCCAAAAATACATTAATGATAAATATAGCATGTTTCGCTTCCTACAGCAACCACCTCATCATTTTAAAGAAGCACTTAGCAGAATGATGTCTTTTATGAATGAGATATAGAGGGGGGCTCTATTTTATTTCAGCCTGTCAGCAGATGGCCATGTGGCTCAATTGTGCTCATGTCAACTAACATCCATCAGCCTCCACTGGTTCCATTAACAAACTGCTTTAGGGACAAAGTGATTAATTGTACACATAATTAACTTTTAGTGATTAACTTAAGGGAGACACTACAAGAAATCTGCGGAAGGAACTTGCGGAAATGTCTTACCGCGCTCTGACGGACATTTTGATGCAAACCAGCAAAGTAACAGACTAATAAATGATGAGTGGTGCTGCGGGAGGCTTGAGAAAAACTCCTACAGAAAGTCCCGACAGTTCAACTCTCACTCTCTCGCTTTAAGCACGTTTGTTCCCTGTTGCAAGTACAAATAGGTGTGTAGATGGCTTGAGTAATCTGCTGTCGATTTTTATTGAACTGCTGAATTCAACCAGCCATCAAGTCAAGTAGTTATGGCTCAGGATAGATGTGTGAAACAGAGCACAGGTTGGGACTGTAGGCTTTCTGACTGTACCATCTAGAGGCGTGCGTGCGTGAGAGAGTGAGAGAGAGAGAACCGGTGACATAAGGAATGCAGATAATATGTGGTGAGAGGGAATTAATATGCACACGCAGACGCACTCGACGTGCAAAACGCTGTAGGAGCTGAAGACAGAACCGGGGGCTGTTTCAGCCTACGTCGAGGGGGAGTGAAAAGGCATATATAAAGCAGGCTGGAGCGCTGCGGCTGGCACTGCAGACTGGGATAATGGTGGGCAAAATTACTTCCTTGCGAGCAACAGGCGGCAGTTTCAGTGTGGTCCAGAGGGCAGGGGATGTGAGAGTGCTGCTCCAGCCACCTTCAAACTGCTTTACTTCCACAGCCGTAGAAGGACACCTGCTAATATTAGCGTTTGGATGCTGCCAAAATACTCATAAAAATACACAATGAACACAAGTTTCTCTCCCACACACTCTCTCATTTGAACATGACAAAAATGGAGATATCTTGGAAAGTTTCAACTTCCCAGCCCAATCAAACTTGGTATTCTCCGTTTAGTTGATTTGTCTGTACGGTGTTACTTAAGGCACTAGGGCTACGTACTAAGCTACCGCAATGATTTATCCAGCAAATCTGGGTATATATGCTGCTCAAGAGTACCACACAGGAGCAGAGATTCAAAACCGCACCTCCGGTTGCGAGGTGGTGGCTCTAAACACCGTGCCACCTCATGCCTCAACAAGAACGTCAGGCAGCTCTCAGAGCAGCTCTGCCTGGTGGCTGGGTGCAGCATCCACCCCACACAACAACACAACTCACCTTGTTACTCATTTCTCTTGTTATCCCTTATTTACGCATCATTACCATAAGAATTTAACACCCGTAACACTGGAAACCTGACCAGCCTGAATTTATGGCTTACTTGAAGCGGGAACCTACGTATAAACACATTTAATTGGAGCATAAACGGTGACGGCTGCAGAAGGTTAGCGGTTAGGTGAGATGCCCCACTGCTCCGGTGCATCTAACTGTGAGAACCTGGGGTCCCATTAAACGAGGGAAAAACTGAAATTCTTGTGGAAGAAGAGAGGGGCAAATATATAAACAGTTTTCAGAGCATAAAATCATCTCTAGTCCTCAAGATATGAAATAATTCTTAAAGTGAGATAAGGATCACTGTGAACCAGAAGCGAACAAAGTAACCTAAGGGTGGAGGTAGAAGTCAGTTGTTGACGCTTCCTTGCAGTTTTCTTAACCTTTTATTGTTAGCATCATTCGTGATGTACTTCTTCAGCCGAGACCCTCAGGTCTTGCTGATAAGGAATAGTTGGGGACAGGAGAAGCTCCCCACCAACAGACTTCTTAAGCTCCCCGGCAACAAAGTGCTGCTGAATCTTCTACTGCGATGCCTCCTCTTACACCTCGGTTCAGATAACAAACCAAGTCTGATTTAAAAATACATTAAGGTACCAGCAGGTTGACTAATAGAATGAAAGAAGTGCAGTTTAGTATACAATTTGACAGAGAGGGTAGATAGGCACAGTTTATTCCTGAAATGTAATGAGAAATGAAAAAATGTAAAAGGTAACTGAAAATTCTGAAAGATTCTCTGCTTTTGGTACACAAAATGTCAAGTTGTTCTTGCCGTGCAAAAAAAAAAAAAAAAAAAAAAAAAAACAAAAAAAAAAAAAAAAAAAAAAATANNTGGTACAAAAAATTTCAAATTTTTTTTGCCGGGAAAAAAAAAAAAAAAAAAAAAAAAAAACGCAGAATGCCGAACGCATTAAAAAGACAAAGCCGAGGTAATAGGGGGACCGGGGCTTACGGGGTGCTGGTGTGGGCCGAACCCTGGCCCGTTCACCGCTCCTTCATGCAATAACAGTGTGCTTCTTCCTGGGCTCTAATAAAGAACTAAACACTGTGCACCACGGGATAGACCAAACCCCCAGTCTTAAGACTTATCCCAAATGTGATTCACCTGCGTCCGTTCACCTTCTTCTTTTAAGTTTGCAGGTGTGTCGGATCGTGCGCCGGAGAGGTGGGTGTTATCTGTCCAGATCATGTGTGATGTGCTGTTCTAAATATAGCACGGGCTCTGAAGAAAATGTTCCTCAAAAACAAAGTGCTTCACAAGAGTACAAAACAAGGGGCAAGGTAAATGGCAAAAAAAACACACATACAATAAAAAGCCACTGAAGTCTGTGAGGAAACCCGAAGGCCATCTGGTGCCCTCTCCACCGGTGACGCTCAGCCGGAGCTCTTACAGGAAGCCGGGTGTCACGGCTGGTTGGAGGCTGCTCGTTGCCATAGCCACCAACGTCCTGCTTCCTCGTCCGCGGGAACGTGGTCCCTCTTTTGCACACAAACGCTGCTTTGCTCCAGGCACTTGTGCTACAACACTCACTGCCCACTGCCGCTACGTGCGAACAAACGAACGGGCTAAAACGGTGTTAATATTTAATCGGTATGATTCCTAATTCTGTTCTGACCGCTGTGCCAAATCTTGCTCGGGCCAAAAGAGAAGAGAAAACTGTTACTGATTAAATTCTATTTGATTAAGTATTCTCTACACCAACAGCTGGCATGGGGCACTTTGCAGAAAATCAATCGTGTGACGTCCAACTGTATCAAGTCCTCATCCCAATTCATCACAGTAAATCAAACATCAACGTGCCCAAACAAACAAGAAAATAAAGATATAAAAATAAGCCAATTCTGACACGCACCGAGCATTATACTGGCAGCAGGCAGTGTGGACATCAAGAGTGCTGGTCCACACGGGGCCCTGCTGTATTACCCTTAGGACACTTCATTTAAATTGCTCCAGCATCTACAACTAAGTCACTTTCAATGAAAGCATTAGCTGAGCAACTAAATAATAAAGATACTATATTAGGTCCTGTCACTCTCGATGAAAGTCTGCTGAATGAATAAAGTGTGATTTGAATGCTGCTACTCAGATGTTCGGTTCCAGACGGCGACCTCCATAACATCACTTGAGCCGTGCTGCAAGTTTCTGTCAACATCCACTACGTCGTGTGTTTGAACTGAACGGTTAAACAGTTTTGGTCGTAAGTCAGTACACAGTTTGGGGAAAAACTACAGAATAACGTTGTGTATATGGTGTGTATGTGTCAACTACACTGTAGTTCCAAACTCTTCATCGTGGAACAAACCCGTACCAAATGCCCTGCAGCAAACAGCTGTCAAATGTGAGACCAGCCATGTCACTCCAGCAACACACATCTCAGGTGAGAACCAACAGGTTCAGCTTTTTCTGCCAGTTTCCTAAAAACACAGCTTTAAGTCACTGTATGATACTGCAAAACAACATCACAGTTTATTTTTTTATTTGTGAACATAAAGTGAAAACAAGTGCAAATTTATTAAAGAGGTGAACTGTGTACAGATTTAAGACAGGAGCTAATTATGTAACGTTAGATAACAGAAATGCCACAAATCTCCCATAAGCCCCAATTCAAACCGCAGCTGAGGCCCTGGCCCCAGACCCTGGCCACAATGCAGTTACTGGCCACGTGTCAATAATACCGGAGGCGCTGGTGTCCAGTGCCACTCACACAGCTCTCATTTTTCGCTGCAGCGCGGGGCCTCCGTCCCTGAGCCAGGTGAAGGTCGACAGCGGGCCCGGCCTGGAGCTCGAGTGGACGCGTGGAACACCGTGAGAATTCGACAAGGTCCGAGGCCCTCGGACGCGCTGGCGCCTTTTCCCCGATGTAGACAGTGCACCCAAACTGCCCTTTTCAGTGGACTCCATTGTTCGCCCGCGCGGTTGCCATGACAACCCCGTGTTGCTGCTGCTGCTGAAGGGCAGATGCCACATTAAGGTAATTGCCGGGCACTTGTGTTTCAGACCTGGCCTTTGCCTGCTCACTACCAACAACCCATTATGATGATTTTCAACAGGCCATTGGCGGAAAAAAAGCACAGTGACTGTTCCTCTATGTGTGTGTACTTTCTGCATGCCTATGTCAAGGACGTGATCCAAAAAGTGCTGAGAGCATCAACACGACCTGTTCCTTCACAAGTTCTCAGTGTTAATTAGGAGGCCAAACATGAGTTCCAGCAGCAGCCACGCTTTCTAAGGTCAAATTATACCAAAGGTGACACTCGACTTACAGTGCGGTTCAATTGTGACAACTTTACTGTTAAACCAGTGGAGTCAATGACAACTAACAATGTCACAACCAAACTTGTGAATAATATGATAAAAGTTCATGTCTCCTCTCACTCTTTTCACCACGAGCTCCAAAACCTGACTTATAAGCTAACCTCAGATTCAGGAATTACAAATGTCCTTCATGTTGGATTCTCCAGTGTTTTGCTACCAAACAAAGGATCATGGTCAGCGTGTTCATTAGTGATGAAATGGTCATACAAAAAAAACCCCAATCTTGGTGTTCACCTTATAGTTATTACGTATTTAGCAGACTTGACTTTACAACATAAGTAACCGGGCGTGTTAAAGGGCCCACTGACCAGAGCCCCCTACGAGAACCCCGGAAATGCTGCTTGGAGTTGTAAATCTTAATAATTTTATTTATCGCCATCTTAAGAGAAAATGCCACGTGGAAAAATCCTCACACTGTCAGGGCAGCCATGCGCACAGCTACCTCCCCTCTTGCCGGGGTCAAGGACAGCGAAAATCAATGGCTACACTGAGGCGAACGGCTGGGTTCATTGTGGGTGGAAATAAACACAACAGGTTGGAGGAGAAAAGAAACGGCGTCAGTAATTGTGTTGGCTGAGGAGACTCGTCTGCCAGGAAAACATGTACAGTTATTACCAGTCAGGATGGCTTTGAATCCCTGTATGAAAGCCTGTCGTTTTCATTTGCATGTGCAACGTCCACGTGCACCATGTGCGTTTCCAACAAGAGGAACAGGGAAGGCAAACGGGGAGAGCCTTTCGCCGTAATTAACTTGGCAACGACGGAGGAGATGAAAGGGGATCGGGCTGAAGGCCCGGGAGCGTGAAGACCTGACACGACACAGGCGGCCGTCCGCGAAGCAGACTCGGCACAAGAGCCGCCCTGCATTGAGCTGCCAGGAGATCACAGGGCTTCCTGATGATGAGACGTGCAGGCTAGCAAGATGGGCTTCATTAATTCTCACAAAAAACAGACATTAAAAAACAAATGTTTCATATTCTGTTCTTCTAAGTTTTTCTAATTTGGGGGGGTGTAGAATCTGTAAGGCATTTTTAAAGGTATTATGATAAAGTTCTGCTCACTGTTGTTTCAGAGGGGGGGGCTAATTTTTCCAGAGGCATATTTCATGTGCTGTGGACAGACAGCCAGGAAACGCGGTGAAGTGACGCAACCACAATGTAGAGCGTCTGCTTGTCGTCCATCTCTGCTTGGAATCGCAGCCAGGCCTCATTACCTGAGACAGGGACCTTCTGCGAGGCGCTACAGAGCTGCGGTGAAGCAAAGCGCGTGGCGCCGAGCCTCTCCTTGTTTTGACTGCTTCTCACATCCAAACAGCCTCGCCGGCCAACCACAGGTGGGGTGCGAAGAGAAGGAAGAAGGAGAAATCCAATAATGAGAGTAATAGAATTTCTGAGATGACGCCCTCCCATGAACAAGACCAGAAAGCCACCGGTCAGGCCCTCCATCTGTTTCCTCATTGTAATAAGATGGTAGCTTTTCAATAACACGGCAACAGAGCCGAGGTACTGAGCAAAATCACCCTGTATAACCAAATCATGCCAAAAGAATGCCATAGAAACCAATAAACCAAAAAAGAGTAACATCATAATCACACATTATATTAAAAGCACAGAAGCGCTCCAAACTACACGCATGGCGCGTGGTGGAGTGGTACGTCCCGCTTGTTGGAGTGACGCCACATCCGCCCCAGCGCGACTTGCTTCTCTTACACTTCATGTCAACCCAAATGAAAACTCCTGCAGCCCAAATTCACTCGGTCACCTCTGTCAAACTCTGCTTCTCCTGGCTGTGATGGCCACGTCACACAGGCAAGTGGGTCTGATTTCTACTTATTACCCTCAGACAAAAGAAGGGGATGTTGAGGAAGAGCAACTCTACTTCACCACATTACACATGCTTCCCACTTCCCTGCACGAAAGGTGCGACTCGCATTGCTTCCTGGATGAATCGGCCAAGATAAATAGTTCTCTATCTGCTAATTGGTCCATGGAGATTAACCAATTACCACATGAAAACCATCTCTCGTGCATCGTGGCTTCAAGGACAAAATTAGGATTCAAAGCCGTTTAACAGAACGGTTTTAAAACCACAGAATTGCCACCAAAAATAAACGTTGCGAGGAGAGCAAAGACCCTGGTAAATTAGCTTGCAAAGAAATGGGAAGAGATTACATTAAACTGCTCTGGTACTCGGGATCAAACTTCATTAAAGTGGAAGTAAACGTGTCATAAGTGAGCTATCATGAAGTCTGGCCTGCAGGAGAAGTCTTTCTTCAGCATTATTGTAAGTGGGGCCCGGAGCCAATGTTAGTTCTCACAACAGAGTCATGCGGAAAACAATCTAGATGACAAAGAACTAAAAGGAATTAAAGCGATGCAGCATACCCCCCCGAAGCACCCCCAGCAGTGCCAATGGTAACCGAGACTGCAGGTGGCACAGCGGTTAAGTGCACGCTGCTTCCAGCCTCAGCAATGACCCTGGCGGGGCTGCCCACAGCCAGGGTGGTTAACTTGCACTGCCTGCAGCGTTGGCTACGTGGCTCTGAAGGAACCGCTGCAGATAGCAGGTTTGAATCTCGAGAGGAATGCGCCTTTGAAATGAATGAATAAGAGTATTAAATGAATAAAAGAGTCTGCTGAATGGATGGTCAAAAAAAAGGGACGGATGTGTGAACAGCACAGGATCCAGCAGCACCATCGTGAGCTCGCCTGTCGCCTGTGGCCAAAGTGCAGTCGCTGGCGTCACAGTAGAGGGAGACCCTGACAACTCAATCTGTGGTCAAATCCACGCAACAAAACAGAACTGTAAGATTAAACATGAGGAGCACAGGGGAAAAAAAATCGTCTTTTACATTCAGGCTCGTTCTAAGAATGGCCGGCTGCGGTTTGCGACTTATTCAGAGAGGACACATGAACAGGTTTCACTGGCAATAAAGTACAGGAGTGTTTCTTGAAGACCGTGAAGTCTCATCTGCCATACGCCATTTCCCTTTATGCAGTGAGGTAATAGTCCGATTTCTGGAAAACAGCCACTAGACCCTCCCCACCCCCAACCCTGAAAGCCAACCGCTCAACAAACAGCTGGGGGGCAGCTCCATCCTGAACCTGTCACCGCGGCTCAATCCTGAGGTGGTAACAGCTTCTCCTGCAGTGAGACGAAGATGGAGGAGGGTCGGCCATGACCCACCTCAGAAGAACATCTCCCAAAAAATCCGTGGCTCTCTGTCTTCTGTCTGCCACTAACCGGAGGAACTTTGTAGTTATCCTGAGAAAACATTTCTGCTGCTCTGACACCAGCTTAATAACCCCCAAAGTTTGCTGAGCTCTGTTACCACAGGGAAAAGAGTTGGTTTAAAATGAATTCCACGAGATGCATAGGAATTTATCTGGAAACCTTAAAACAGTAAACAATTCACAGAAAGATTTATTCTTCAAAGTTATACCACCATGATTTTTCAGTAAGCAATCCAATTTAAACCTTCTGCAATGCTGTCAGGATCTCTAACACAGCTATCCTGCAAGTAGGATTTCAGTGCCGATAAGCTTGTTGCCGAGTCAACCAGTTTGCAGGGTGACAAGCAAGCGGCTCATTTCACGGACCCCACAAGTGCTGAGGATCGTTGGTTTTTAATTAAAAGAGCGGCCACATAAACAACACCTCACACAACATACTGTTCAGGGACTCTGGCAATGAAGGACAGAGACAACGTGGACAGGCAGACAAGCCTGCAAACCTTTTAAATGACGGCAATTTTCTGGCAAATGCTGCTGCCTAATGTGGTTTACGGTCACCGTTACAGTCATAGCTGTTCTCGTTTTTTGCGGCCGTTGCACTACAGCCCCATAAACTCAGGTCAGGCGGCACACGAACACACTTTCTTAATTCGTATTTCGATACCTGCTCACAATACAATTCAGATCCTGAACTCAAGAGAACAGCAGCATTTGTCCAAATTTTCAAGTACTGCTTACATATCCAGAATGCGATGCAGCCGTGATATGAGCAAAACCCCCTAAGTGTTTCATAGTCTTCAGGGGACGATGCATTTAAATCATAATAAATCACAGTCCAATCTATATTCAAGTCATTCAGGACATGTTTCACTGTGCTAATATAATCAAGCATACTGGGGGGCCTTACAGAGCGAACACGGTGCAGGGAGGGCCTGTATTGAAATGGCATTTCTCATTCCTACCCCTCCCCCTCCACAGCATTTTCGAGCCTTACAAAGCAGTGCTTTTGCTTTAAGCAAACTATAAATTATTCATTGTTTAGGGCTCACACCAGGAATACTAATTTGCTCATATTATGAATCGCTATCATCAAGGCTGATTGTGGTACCTGCGGCCATTAGCTTCATCGATGGCATTGTGCCTGCCATTCCAAACGGCCGGAGCAGGCTGTTGACACCCGGGTTACACGGCAACGTGTTGGCGGAGCCATCCGCCCGCCTGGCTGCCCGCCCCTGGACTAGAACGAGGAGAAATGCAGGTGTGGGAGGAGTGGGGAAATTCATTCTGGGGTTCAAACAGTTGTCACATTAGACATTCTCCCGGCTCTGTGAGGGGGATGGAGTTTTTAGTGAAGATGAGCCGCAAGTCATCTTACCAGGACCGAATCGAAGGCCACCCAGAAGTAAGACCTCGTAACTCATTCCCCCGCTTCTGTTCCCAACACTTTGAGACTAACCGACATTTCCTATTGGCTGTCAACAGGAGCAGTTCCCCATCATTTGTGCAACATCCGCCTCACTGCCAGCTGTAGGCTTGGTCCTGGAAAACAACGTGTGTTCTGTGTGTAACATGACACCCAAGTAACATAACAAAGAGAACTTCCATAATGGCCTCGCTGGTTACAAGCAGATACTGTAACTAACCTCCCATTCCTTTAGCTTAACAGGACATTCTAGCAGGGAGATCATGGACCCATACGGGGCACAATCTCAAGTGACCTTCTGGGAAGATGACGGTGAGCAGAAAAGGTGGACCACTTTCTCATAATCTTCGTCTTAAGAGGTCAACCAATGTTACTGAGACCTTGGCAGGAGGCTCATGGGGAAAAAAGGGTCAGCGGGGTTCCAGTGCAACCCTTTCTAACAATTGTTAGGCATATTTCCCGTTGAAAAGTCCTGAATTTGGAGGGTAAAACGATACACCCCAGAAAAACTGACAAAAAACAAGGTGCTGCTGGCAAACCTGCATGAGAACGCTTAGCACTCCCTGGAATAAAAATGTAGGACGTGTCCCTTGTTGTTCTGTCCCCTTTTGTCCCACCTTGTGTCTGTCATGGCTGTGTGCCGACTACAGGTTTCTGGCCAGTGGATTCCCACCTACCCCACCGTGCAAAGTACCCCGACAATATCTGTGTGGGTGAAATGCCCTCAGTGCCATAGTCATGCGGTGAATAAGTTAACACCTCGTAAAATTTGCAGAAACATGCTCAACAAAAAAAAAAAATGAAATAGCTCTAAAATGGGCCCAATCGGGAAGCAATCCACAGACCACAGCCATTCTCCTTCTTTTCAACCCGCTGGAAAAGCTGCAAGCAGTAGCCCTCTTCCAACAGTAAAATCCCTGCATCTCAGAACCCGATCTGAAGTCGGAAATTAATTTCCTCTGGGACAGGAGTTCCTACGAAGAGCCGTTTTTATTAATGCAAACCCTGGTTACAGTAATGGCTCAGCATTTATCCACCTCCAGTCGTACGACCCCAGGCCAGTTCCTATACAGCTCCAAAATGCGGCAGCCATTACCGAGCAACATGCGCCAACACACAGTTGCCGCTCAACTAAACCGGCCTCGCCCCCCCGACTCCCTTCCAGCTCCTGCAGCCGTGTGGATTACTTGGTTTTCCTTTCGCCGTGGTGCTCATTAGCTGTTGCCATGCACTGTTATACAGCAGAGACCCTAATGAGCTCTACAGCTGTAAGGAGCTACAAGGGAGATGTTTTGTTATCCATACATACTGTCTGCTCGCATCCAGCACTGTCAGCTTCTTTTGCATTGGTAAACGAAAAATGCATCTGTATGTCCCAGCCCTGAGGCAAAGTATGAAATGTCACAACAGTTCACTAGAAGGGTTGATATGCCTCGATTTGGATTCAGGCAGGTCTTTTGAGCATCCTGTGAAAATGTTGAGCAGATGCTTTGCTAACAGTGAAATTACTAAGGAACTGAGTGCTAGATGATCTGCGATGTTCTAATTGCAGCTGCATTAGAAAGATGGCAAACATATCTCACAGGCATTGTCAACTTTGCCAAATTATCACATATCCTCCACCCGAGGGCGGAATATATTCCCGTTTTTTCTTTGAAAAAACTCACTCAGATCTTAAAACAGTTTGTTGCAAAGCCGGTATCAGCAAATGAATGTCAGGTATTCAGAGATGTGGATGGGAAAAAAGAAAAAGAGCATGCATCTATGCTTTCAATTGAAATAAGAAAGAAACTGTCACTCTGCTTTTGTGGAATTTCTCAAATGCAACCAAACCCGAAAAAGTGAATCTTCAAGATGACAGCAGTGCATACGCTGGATGGAGACCAGTACTGCTGCGTCGCTACTATGGTATGCGAGCAAACATGGTTAAGTCGTGACAGCACTTCGGGATCACTTTTCCAAGTTTTCCAACTGCTGATCATAACTTCTTCCCTCCTTGAAGGTGCTGTTATGGTATTGCTGGGTAGGGATGATGCCACGGCTGCTAACCCCAATCCTGCTGACCTGAGAAAACTCTTGTTCTTCTGGCTTGTTTGACAGTTTCCAGGTGCTGTTGCTGGACAAGTAGAAGGGTGAGAAAGGAGTGAAAAGGAGTGTGTCTCTCACATGATCAGGGTCAGTATGGTCAGAGCCTTGGCCACCTGGATCAAGGTGAGAGTTTATTCATGCAAAAAGTCCAAACAGAGTGTTGGTGTAGAGCTCATCCCACAGGGAGCAAGGCAGGGGACCCCCTGGACAAGACAGCAGTCCATCTTAGGGGGATCGTGCACGCCCAACACAAACTTCTAGCACCAGCGAAATGATGGCTAATTCACCTTCTGTAGTGTCATCGCAGAAAACGCGTGTCCAGTTTTAAACATCTCTTTGGCTAAGAAAAGCAAATCTGCCTGCAACACACTTTTCTTGCCTTTCCACTTCTCTCACTCAAAGCTTAGCTCCCACACGTTGCCTTTGCTCGAGGCCTTCCAGCCACCAGCTGCTCCGTGTCCAGTTTGAGCTGTTAGAAGCACTCTCCTCCCAGGATCCTGGACGTCAAAGTTGGCTGAGGCACAGAGCTGAGTTTGCATGTTGGACCACCTGCCTTGATGCTGCTGCCATCCTATTTATACCAGGGACAATAAATTACTGCCAAGAACCTGGTCATCAAACACGGGTGGGGGGGGAGTCGATCTCCCGTTGAGCGATTCTCTTTCCATTCCGAGCAACAGAAACAGTTTGTAAGAAAAATCATAGCGTTCATGCGCCCAACAAACATCTATTCTCCAAAAATGGGGTGTGTGGCTGAAAAACACCTGGGTGCTAAACTCGCAAAAAATTCTATTTCATTTAAACATCAGTCAGAACTAACTCCTGCTACGTTCTACCCAGCGCTGTCAACTCCACATGTTCCACTTGTTGTCTTTGAACTGTGCTGAAGAGTCCATTGAGCATTGCAACTTTAGTTGGAACTGTTGGAAAGTACTCTGAGGAGGCGGACACACACTTTTCAAGTCTGCCAATACTACTATTGCTTCACCCCTGTGATTTGCCAAGCACCACCAGGCTGCGGCTCGCTAACAAGCCAAACAACAATGTTTTCCAGCTTGTGGGACAGCTGCAGGAGAGATTCTGTCACATGCATCTAGTGGTTTGTTGCTTAACGGCAGCACAACTTGCAGCAACTTATTTACTCGCTTTCAAAGAGGGCTGAATAGACGGCAGAGCAAACTCTGTGGATAGTTGAACCCCCCCTTCACAAGAAGTATACATAATTTGAACAAAACCTCTCTCCTGACACTTTTTGTCATAAATTTTTTATCTCACTTTCATCATCACAGGAAGAACCTCGGTGTGCCGTCACGGCCCCCTCCCCTGGAGCGGTGCTGTTGGAGAAACTCAATTCTCTTACTTCCCTAGAGGGTGCGGCATGGAGAAGCCAATTCCATTGGGTGACCAGCTAAGGATGGAGGTGATGGTTGAGGCCGCGACCTGCTCGGTTTAATGCTTCACACCCTCGGAGCCAATGCAGGCATGGCCGACATGGCCGCCATTAGTCATCCCTCTGAGGAACAGGTCCTCTACATTCGCGTTCCTTTAAAAATAAATAGGCAGAGGCAAAACAAGAACTGAGCCCATTTACAGAAGAGGGAAGATGACGGCAATCCACTGTGCTGTACCTGTATCGGCACTTTATGACTTCGGAACAGGGACATCAAACGCGGTCCTGTGAGAGCTACGGGGTCAGCGATAAGTGGTTAATTAATGTCATTGTTTAGACGGAAAATAACTTCCCGGCCTTTCTGCATGATTGGGTCACTTGCCGGTTATCGGCTAATGTTCATCAGGTGAGTTACTCATTTAAATAATCTCCTCCCAAGGACGTGTGTGTAAAGACAGCAGTGCACCCGGAAAATGTGGAATATGAATGAATTGCTTCTGTTGTACCGGCCTTAAAAAATTATTTTCCTTTCCTGTGGTGCCTTCTGCCTACCTCCTACTCATCTGTTATTGGCTGTGTATCCATCTGCAATTTGCTACTAATGCCAGTTGTTGCATCTCTCTCTATACTTCTTGCACTTGACAGGTCATGTATTAAAAGCTCCGAAGCAACCTGGGTGAAGAAGGGGGCTTTATAAATATGTCGTGAATTGAATTCTATCCAAACAAATGCTTTAATAAACTGAGTGCTTGGACAAATGTTGTAGAACATCCTCTTCACCGATCATCATCAGTAGATACAGCAAATGGAGTGTGGCGCCACACAAAGACACTATCTTTCTCTCATAATAACACCCGTCACTGCAGTTTACCGAAGGAGATTTGAGGACACTTGCCGTATTTTGCTGAAGCAGTGCTCAGATGGAAGTCTGCTTTTACTGTAGACGCTGCTGAGTCTTTCGATGAAATATGCACTTTGATGAAGTGATGGACAGTACGGCTGGAGTCAAGTGGTGCTAACGTGGTGTTAAAAACAAGAGCTGACAACCTACTGTGGTAGGAACTGGGGCGACCTCTCCTGGATGGCTGCCTCTGTTGGGCACAACACAATTCTGAGCCTTGGGAACAGGTGGGAGGTCGTGGCCCTCCTGGCCATTGCACCACGGGTGCCAGAGAGACAAATATTTGAAGCTGGTGGAGGAGAGTACCGGTCGTGTTCTGTGTGGCGCCTTTCGAACTGTGATTTGGCCTCTATGCCACCATTCCTTCTCCTGCTGCCGCCGAATACCGCAGTGGACGCCGTAGGGGCACTGAAATGCCAATCCCAACAAACACACCTATTTGGGCTTTAAGTGACGCGTTGATTTGTTATTCGGCCAGATCGGGGGGCTCGTATGAAAGCGGCAGGCAATCTCAGCAGCTCTAATTGAAAAGGAGCAAAAATCCAGCTTGAGAGCTGCCACGCTACTTTCCGCTCCCAGTGTGGGAATATTGGATTCTGGGCGTCGGGCAGAAGAACCGGTGCCACAAAAGGCCTTGCTTTTTCATTCCCAAGGACAGTGTAAGTAAAGGATGAAATTGTGTGCTTGCCTTTTCATTCTTAATACAAAGCTGTTATTGTTGGATTAAATCTATTTTTTGGTGCCAAGGTACAAACTGTGCCATCACACTGACAACAGAAGTTCATGGTGGGGATTGTTACCACCCTCTTTGTTCACACGGTCCACTGCTAAAGCTCTGCACCCGTTTTCAACTTCAGTAAAGCACAGTCTTTGGCCCTTGAAACAAATTACCCAAATGAGTCTTTTGCAGAGATTTCAGCTATGTTTACTTGAACAGCACTAGTGAACAGATCAGATGGGGATAATGTAGGGCAGGGATAAAATAAAAAGCAGAAGCAATATGTCTCTGTACTGCAGTGAGCCGCAGAGTACGATCATATTTCCACTTAGCAAAGGAAGATGGCTGTTTCAGCATCACGAGGAGCTGAGAAAGGGGACAACAGGTACCTGTGTATATTCAGGAACTGCTGGTCTGTACGTGGACAGAGGATGGGGCAAGGTGTCCACCAGCCGTCAGAGGACGACTGTTGAGAGGGGTCCTGTGCTTCGGCAGCCGACTCGGCACTGCCCGGCCTGGCATTCCTGTGTGTGACAGCTACAGATTATCACCCTCAATAAAACAGAGGGGACTGTTCCTGCCGTGTCAAAGGGCAGCTATTGCAGTAATAACTCAACCCAGGGTTTTTATGAAGCCCGGATATCATATTGCAGTGGATCCGCTTCGCTGTGCTCCGCGCAGGGCGATTCTGGGAAGGCACGTCAGGTCTGTCAGACAGGGAGCAAACGAGGAACAAGTGGAGGGTGGAAGAATAAAATCCTCCTGTATCAGGCAGCATTCAGGACTCTGTCACATGATTGATGACTTCCCCACATTTGGCCACACGGTGCTATTAGAGGGATTCCATGGTAAACTTACCCAAGGGAAATGACTTGACCTTTCAAGGCACTGGAGGAGAAACATATGAATACTTTTGAACTGATCTGATTTCATGCAGTGTCAAAAGGGTACAATTACATGACAGGTTATTTTAAACGTTTTCGGTAATTTAATTGCCAAAGTCAACACTGCAGCTTTACCCTTTAGTATCTGCCACGAATATGAATAAAATATGGGGGAAAAAAACGCGTAGAGCAGTTAAAATGTCCCATATGAAACAGAACACGGAGGGCCAAACACAGTATGTGAACACACTTGGAAACCCTCCTGATGCCTTTAACTCAATGACAGAAGCCTATGAGGTGTGCCCGTGCACTTCTCCGACATTATTACACTATATGCAGATAAAAGGTTTGTCCCCGAGGTCCACAGGTTAATAACATTAATGGACTATTGAGCAGCGGACAAATAGACGGGTCACCTTGTATGCCAGCCTATCGGCGACTGGGACCTTAAGCACATGGCTGAGGTGATTCATAAAACAAGCCATTCCTGTAAAAGCGGGTGTGTGAGGACAGCGCTTGTCCCACATCCTGAGGGCCCTGAAATGGCAAGTCTCAAAAAACCCCAGACTATTTATATGTGCTCCACGGAATCTTCAACGCTTCCGACCCATTTTCAAACAGGTAATTTATGTCTGCCACATCCTCTGAACGCACTGGTGCATACATTACGCTCTTCCACGAAGCAGATAAAAAGTATCACAGAGCTCTTTTGTCTACATGGTCCTTATGGACAAGACCAGTCAACGCAGCAAATTACAATGGGACAGAAATGCTGTCTCTATGCCGGCACTCTGTTTGTGTGTGGTTGTGTGTGTGTGTGTGTGTGTGTGTGTGGGGGGNGGGGGGGGGGGGGGGGGGGGGGGGGGGGGGGGGGGGGGGGGGGGGGGGGGGGGGGGGGGGGGGGGGGGGGGGGGGGGGGGTTCAGATTTCTTCCCCTGGCTTACAAGCAGGTTTCATTTACATATTTACTTTTCTCCAAAGTGATGTACAAAGATTACTGTGTAGTATTTAGCCGACATGTTTATCCAAGGGGATTTAGAAATCTGTTTGCACAACCATAAACTCCCTACAATCATTTGACCATCTACCACAGCAGTATAACACATGCACACATTTAAGGGGCAACGCAGAGTCACCGCATCAGCAGAAACGCTTTGGACTGTGGGAGGAAACCCACGTGAACACGTGGAGAACATACACAGGCTATACAGACCGAGTGGGAAACGAACCCACATCATCACACAGGCCGCTCATAGTGAGTTAACTGCGGATGTCGAGGACGGAGGCCAAGGCTATACCTCTGCAGAACGATGCTCCCGGACAGCACGGTGCCGGCGTTCGAAACAAGCACAGAATCCAGTCCCATTTCACCGTGATGTTTTTGCTTTTTTCTTCATGCTCTTGCTGCTAATCTACTTTCAAACAAATTTAAAAAGAAGAACACAACTAAATCAGAAATAGAAACAAAAAAACAACGGGGATCCGATTTTGTTTTCGCTGCAAGGCTGCCGCCGAAGCCACAAAGGATGCCGAAAACGCACGGTTCGCAATGTAAAACACGCCTAACAAAGGTACCTTTTGAAAACATGCTGAATAACTAGACTTTTTCTGTCTCATTTGTGTCGCTGACATTTACAGCTTCCTTCGATTGTGTTCATCAGCCAGGAATTCGTTAGAGAAGCTGATTTATGCATCGCCTTGTGAGTTTACAGGTTTATTTCAGATGAAATCCAATTTCGCTTCTGAATGTGACTTTGAAGAACAAATTTAATTTCTAGTGAAGGTTTTTTTAATGCCCTTATTACAGGGAGGCTGTGGCACAAACAAATCGGCTCACAAGCTCCTGCTCATTAGCCACGCAACAAATATACGCAGGAATTGGCTTCAGTGGCCAAGGTTGTTCCTACGGGCCGTGACCACTCAGAAGCCATCAAACGCTTCCCTGCACTCTCTTTTATTAACCGAGTGACATGACTTCCTGCGCAGCGTCTCTGACCCGTCCCCAAGTGGCAGGCAGGTCGCATCACAGGATTGCCTTGGACCTGGGGGTCATTTTTCTGAGCCACTTGCACTACAAAATAAAGTTAATAAAAAAGAAGCGCAGCGCGAGGGTAAGGGGGTGGATGCCAGCCGTCTGTCAGAGAGCCGGGCTCCTGGATCCCAGCCCGGTATGCGAACAGGTTTCAAACTCACTTCATGGAGGTCAAACCTTCAGATATGCAGGTTCTACATTGACAGGCTGCTCCAGGATGCTGGTCACCAAGCTTGTCTGGAACCACGGTGAGAACAGCAGATACCACACCCAGGAAGGCGGGTTTCACACATCACACCAGGGTTTCATGAAGGCGCCAGCTTCAAATACACCAGTCTATTCAATCAAATTAATCAATATTAGTAAATCTAGATGTTTGCATCCAATCCTAATGTACAAAATCTGATCTTTCTCATTTCCAGCACATTTTAAGACAAAACAAATGATATAATTAAGAAATATGTACGCGTTTAAAACAAAAATCCCTTCACACATTATGGTGAGTGGGCTAAAATACATTTCATCTGATAAGAATTATTTATGGTAAGAACATTTTGCTAGTAAGCACAACTTAAATGGAAATATGTTCTCATTTTTAAAAGGCTGATATAAAAAATTAAATTTACTTAAATATCACAAACTCGTGCCGAGTAAAGCCAGCAGCTTGCGGCAAGAGCTGTCAGTTGCAGACATTTGTGGATACAGGGGAAAAAAGTGTTTATGATAGACTGCCAAAGGATATAGGCACACAAATGACAGAAATTGCAGAGTGGTGAGGAGGCTGATTTCATTTGAATGCCCACCCTTCCAGCAACTTCTTTCCTGCGCCCCATATCCCCCCACCCCCTCTTCCCTGTGTTATGAGTGAAGGTGGTGCAAGGGCGAGCCCTGCCATTTCATCCAGCAGCAGATGTTTGACATATGCTGCGGGACAGAAAAGGGCATTTTGCAACGTGTTGATATGAAAATGTGGGCGCCTCACAGCCCCCGTGCAGGCAACGGCCCCCAGCTGACATTCACAGGGTCCGCGGAAAGCGAGGCGGGAAGAAAGGTGGGGTGCAGAGAGGTGGGCCGGGACAGGTGGGGGCCTTTCAGTTGCACGGTCCCTCCTGCAGGCATGAGAATAAATCACCATTCACCATCAGAGTGTCAATAACACAGGCCAGTAATGGAAAGGAACAAAGAGAAGAGAAAAAAACCCACAAATGAATAAAGAAATAGACAGCTGGATAAATACACAGCCATGGCAGACGGTGACAGGTGACTTTCAGTCTGCTGAACACTTCTCACACTTCAGACCTTCCTCTTCCACACAAATGGTTTTCAGGCCCCCTCTTGCCCTAGGAAGGGCAGAAGACATGGGACAAAAATGATTTTCTGGTTTATGGGTGACCCCCAGTACAGAGCAGCTTGGCAGCTTTCAGGCCTTGGTTTGTTTAGGCGAGGTGAAGAAATATGCCGAGGATCAGCGTTTGGCAGAGTTGCAATGAACGATCTCAATGTGTAAAAGATCTGGAACGAGCCGATATTGTTCTCAAGTCGACGAATATGAGAAATGATCAAACAAATGTATTTTCTTTAACACTATATAGATGACAAACCTGGTGTCTAAGAAGCAGGACAGGAAAAAAAATGGACTCTTCTGATCCATGGAGCTGAAGCAGACTTTTAAAGACCCCATGGAGAGATGGATGAGCTCAGTGTCACAGCAATAGCGGACACACAGCTTTGAACCCCAAGGACCCAAGTGGAAAGCAGAACATTCTGGAAGGCACACAGTATTCAGCACAAGATGGTGACTGTATTGCAGACCAAAGATCAGTGTTTCCTAAGAGCGAAACTGCTGTTGAACCATTGAGTGAAACAATTAACCAACTTCCACATAAAATGGCGGCTAAGCAAATGGAGTAAATTATGAAACCAAATAATTCTTTACAAAGATTTTATAAGATGAAGACAGTGACACTGAGGAAAGCATTCTTATCTCCCATGGAAGATGGAAAATGTGTAGGGAGTAAAACCAAACTGCACTGTTGGTCCACAGAACAGAACAAAGCGACTGAGTAGCAGAGCCACCCAGCGCTGGAGACACAGACACAGAGAGGGAGAGGGAGAGGGAGAGGGAGAGGGAGAGGGAGAGGGAGAGGGAGAGGACTGAGGCTGTGGGAGGCCAGTGAAAGGTGTGCTGGTGAAGACCTCGCCAGCACGCTGCTCCTTACAGGCCCTTTATTAAGGCTCAGCAATTCCGCTCATTTCCACCCGGCATCTGGGCTGCGTGTGTGTGTAATTGCTTAATGAAATCAGTCCAACCGAGCAGGATAAACATGTGTACCAAGAGCAGGGGGTCATTTTCCACACTTCCACTCATCTGTGAAGGGGAAAGCACATGTTTTCTTTACATCATTAAAACAATTACAATGCTGCAAAATTAAACTTTGAATTTTTTCTTACAAACGTCTTGCGTCTAAAATCCCGACGAGCGGGGCAACACATTAACACCTTTTTCCATTGCCACAAAATGTTAAATGAAAAATGTATGCAAATAAATATTTTAATGTTAATTGATCCTTCAGTTACTGGTTTAGTAATTACTGTGCTGAAACAACAGCGCACCTAAAGAATAAATTACTCTGTCCTCTGGAATAAAATATTGGGAAAGGCTAATTAATACATCCATCAACTTCAGCGGTAAAGGAGAAATTGAACAATTCTCTTATTGACATGCTTTTATTGATGGAACACTTTCTTAGAATTAAAATAAATAAAATAATCTACCTGTGAGAAAAACCACGGACTGGATGGAACCCTCATCACAGAGGTGGGTTTAGTTTAAATACACTGGTTAGAGTAGCACCTGTGTGCTGTGTGTGTGTGTGTGTGTGTGTGTGTGTGTGTGTGTGTGTGTGTGTGTGTGTGTGTGTGTGTTAAGGAGCTGCAGCAGACTGCAGGTGGAAAGGGAATGTTTTTGATATTCAGGCTGCATTTTGACACCGCTTCTGAGGCAGGAGACAATTAGATGGGGGTCTGGCGCTGCTGCGGAACCCCACAATTACGCCCGATGGAGGAGCAGCAGTACCTGTGCTAATGGGATGACGTGCTGCACTGAAATAACAGAATTCCAGTCAGAACCGCCAAAACATTTAAAGTTACACTGTATAAATGTGAATCCCTGGAATAACAGCCTAAATAATCAAAATTAAAGTGAGTATTTTGGAATAATATCCTGCCAATGACAATGCCTGAAATAAAGGCAGTCAAAATATAATGAAATAACTAAAAAAGTGTTACACAACGTTGCTAAAGAAAGTGCAGATAAAGATCCAAAGTGACCAAAGATGGTTTATTGTAACATCTGTCCAGCGAGAGTCAAACAGTGTATTTACAAAAATCTCTCTGCAAAGAGAAACTGAAGGGTTTTTTGGAATAATCTCTTCCAAAACAGAACCCGTTTCACTGTTTGCATGTCCTGGACACACCAAAGAGATCTCTGAAACAAAAGCTCTGACCCACTGTCCTGCTGCGAGTGGAAGATCCAGCGTCTGTCAACAATCAGGGTGACACCACAGACAAGAGGAGAGTTGGCCATTTGCTGGGTTTGGATCCCCCAGCTCGCACTCCATCACCATTTTTGCTCACTTAAATGTCTCACAATATTAGCTTTTTACACAATGCTATGATTTACCCACCAGTTTGTACCAAAACCACTTGAAGAAGGAGACTGCAGCAAGTATGGGGATTCAAACCTGTGACTGCAGGGCTAAGGCTACCTGTACCGTACCTTCTACTGCTGCTTGGACCAAACTGTGAAAACCCAGCTCTGTGCCACATCAGTGCAAATCTGGCCCCTGTGGGGGTGGGGACAACATTCCCTAAACAGAGGGATTTCCCAATCTGCTTAAAGGAGATCCTTCTCTGTTCTTTGGGGGGCCACTGCAGGAAGTCAACGAACAGGATGTCTCAGACACTATGTTAGACAGACACTAACACCCCGAGCGGTTTAGCAAACATTACACACAAATGACAGCACAGTGTGTTTCCTGGGGGGGGGCGGGGTTCATCTAAAATATGCAAAGCTACTTATTGCAGTACAAAAAGGTGGGTGGGATTCTTTGGGGCAACACTGCATTATAAATCATAGAGGAAGAACAAGAAAAAGAATTGTTTTAGAGGATTAAACAGACAATGCTATTTATTCTAATTTTCCTGCTGGTTAGCGAATCAAATTGGAAGTATCTCTACGGGGGGCATTCTGAGATTTGTCAGGATAATCCAACAAATATGCAGATGGGTGCTGCTCGCAACTGGTTGGGCCAGCGGTCACACGCCTGTGCTCCAGAGTGTCAGGGACCAGGTCAGCAGGTCTCAACCTCCTGCCACCAACGCAAATATCACCTTATTTAAAATCTGACTTCCAATTTGAATAATAAGACACAGTGATGCGCAGTCACAGCATTTCATGATCAGCAACTAAGAGTTGTGTAATTATTATTACAGCTCTTGGGCAGCTGAACACGGCGTCAAGGGGATTGCCGGTGGCATAGTGGTCAGTACAGCCAAGTCAAAGGGGTTCGAATCCCCCCTCTCGCTGTAGAAGTCTCCATCAAGGTACTCGAGTGCTGTGACTTACCCTGCAGTGTAAATGTTAAATCTGTCGCTCCGCGTTCAAACCTCAGTTAGTTAGTCTATAGAAAAGTGTGAAATAAATACAGTTATCAGTCTTCACATGTTGCAGGTGATCTAATGGACTGGCAGTGTGTCCATGGTGCGCTCTGCCCCGTACCCTGTGCTTCCATGATTTCAGTTAATGCATCTCAGGTGAGGAGAGAGTGTAGAGGGGCAAGCAGCAGGTGCTGGTTTGTGAGGTGGTCTGCTTCATGCTCAGCAGGACTTATCTGTTGTTGGTCATCTTGGCGAACAGAGCCAACATACCACTGGATCCAGTCCAGCTGTGCTACTGGCCAGCTCACATCTCCTTATCGCTGATGACAACAGGGGGGGAGCTTCCAATTAAAAAGACAACAGACACTTTAATGTGCAAGCGAAAAAACGTAATTTTGTGCCTGTGCTCTTTGCGACGGCCTCAGGGATTTGGCATCGCTCGCTTCATGCTGTTAAATGGGAACAACGCAGTTGCCAAAACAGGGCTGAGATATTCTTGATTAAAGAGGCTTTTCAAGATTTCCGTGTTTGAGCAGACACACAGCAGCCCGCAGTGACCGTAATGACACTCGGCTCATTTATCTTAGTAGGCAGAAAACCTGCAACAAATGTGTCTGGATTAACACAGCCAGGAAGGGGGCAGCACGGTGATCGGATTCAGGGGAAGCAGTGGTGCTCTCACTGCTGGACATGCTTACAGCGGTCGGTCACGTATGTGCACTTTTGGGCTTTATTGTTATTGTAAATGTTGCAAAACTACATGCAATTTGCCCAGAAGGCAGACGGCAGACAAAATCATCATTAACGATAAATACTATTCAATGTTGATGTTATTAATGTAGTGGAAAGCCCAGTAGTGACAACTGGAGGAGTAATCGCTGTACTGTAGAAAATAAGGACAATAACGTGAAGGTTACTTAACATGAAATTCCAGCCTTTAAAACCCAGAAACACATCTCTTTGGACTGTGGGAGTAAACCCATGTAAACACAAGGAGAGCATGCAAACTCCAAGTAGACAGAGCTGCATTCAAACCTACATATGACACCAAAAGCCAGGAGCTGTGAGGCACCAGTGCCACCTGCCTCAACATTTCTACCATTACTACTGTTACTAGTAAACTTTACATAGAATTTAAAGCTTACAAAGTTGTTTTATATTATTGATATTATAAACAGTATAATCATTTGTCAGCATCAGTGTAGTTATTTTATTCTTATAAGACGATTCAGGTCATTTGCAATAAGGGAACTGTTGCTGCTCCTCGAGCTGCTCTCATTGAGAGGCCTACCTATAAGGTTCAATTTAGACAGCATCGCAGCTCGAGAGGCTCCGAGATGTTCCTTAAAGTCACTTCCCTCCCAATTAGCTGCCTGAGCTGCACCCAGCTGCAGCGGCGGCTCTGGCCCGTTTTTACCGCGCTCACTTTCAATTACCAGGCAGCTACGCGGAGCCCAAATGAATCCTTACACACCAGCAGCAACGCACCCTTGCATCAAGGGCGACGGGGCCCGATTGGTATGCGTTACCACGCGTCGTCCAATGTGTTAATTGCAAATGCCAACACGGGCTGGTTCGAGGGAATAAAACAAGCAACAACAAAAACAATTCACTTTACCCTGGTCTCCATTAAATGATGCTGTGTCAGAGGCTGTCTGCAGTTAACTGAACCGTCCGCACAGGTGCCATCTTATCTACCTATCGCTGTGGGGCTCCTGGAATACTTTTATGAGAGTTTTACTGTTTTTTTTTCTTGTTCTAGGTACATACATTGTAGGTAAGTGCTTCTAGATTTTATCCAACTCTGTGGAGTAGCTTCCTTGAAGTGACCTTTGGACACCTCTCGAGAGGAGATGTACTTTCTCACCACCTCCCTGACTCTCCCAATGTTGTGTCAACACGCTGCAGGTCTGTCCTATCACACTGGATGGGACTATTGCTGAGATGGACCCAGCAGCTTAGAAGAATAGTGGACAGTTACATTATTGCATAATGACTCGTGTTGCATTAGCAAAAAGGGAAATCTGAGGACCCCGCTCAAGGCCAGAAGTCTCACTAGCCACCCATGTTTCTCAAGCATCGTTGGACCCTTCGGTTCCACCACCCACAAGTGTGAAAATCCCTCTAGGGGGCACTACAGACTGTCATGGGGCACTAGAGAGCCCCCTGGGGGAGTGTGTATATTCCACTGCAGGTGTATTGTTGATGTTTTGGTGGCCTGATTACCTTTGGAACACAGTTCCTTCTCATGGAAGCAAGGCAGTGTGTCACTGCAGCAATGTGGAGATGGCGGCAGGGGGTAGTAGGTGATAAGCTGTCTAATCTGCTCATACGGAACACTCTGGCAGTGGACCGGTCATTTCTCCCAGAGACAGGCTGTAGAGGGAGAGGAATGGTGAGAACACCCAGTACGATGTGTGAGTAGGGAAGCTGAGCTGCCTGCTGTCTGGAAGCGATAGTCACTGGGTTGCTCATGTTTCTAAAGTCAGGGAGGGGTGAGAAAGGACCACCTCTCAGTTTAGCCCATTGGCATCCATTATAAGTTTCCCTGGGCTCCACCAGCTGGTGCTTTCAAAGATCCTTTTCTTGTCTTTCACCAGTCCTGGTAAACCGTGCAATTTCTACACAATGGACACATACTCAGATTTTCAGATGCTTTTACAGCTCTCCCAATTCTCCCCATTCCCAATTATAGAAATATAATTAGAACTCAAAGCATTCAAAAGCAAACCCAATGAATATGTATCACCTGTATGTGTAGTTATCTAAGTCAATTTTATTCAAAGCCCCCCCATCAACCCTAACAATCTGCTTGGATTCGATGCCATAAGACTGGACAAAATTTGCACTGAATATTCATTAAACACAGGCTGCATTTTCACTCTCCAGAACAATCTAATCTGCCTAACATCCGAAAGAAAAATAAATGCTGATGGTCCTGTGTCTGCAGCACTTTTTCAAAGATCTCTGTACCCTTTAAGCAAACTGTCCAGTCAATAGCGTTCGATAGACAACCAAGGGCACGCCACATGGCGCTATCTACATGAGGATCATATGACCAAACAGGAGATAAATCCGTTCTACTGAACACTCATAAGATCCGCAGTGGGGCTGCTGCTGGCTACCGACCTGTCCAGCAAACATGCAATTTTTGGGAAGCACGTGCTGTGAAATCGTTTTCCCAATGAGGAGATGCAGATGTACCCCTTGGATGGTACCCAACCTTACTCCACAAAAAAAGATAAGGGCAGAAAATGGGTTTTGCTGAACAACTCAGTTGCAAAATGCTAAACTAATGAGCAAAAACTGGAAACCACCTGTCCTTAAGGGAAACACATGAGCGCTGTCCATCAGCTCCTCACGCCCTCTGGGAATCTCACCCACAGCCAAGGAGACATTTTTGTTTGGATGTGTTGCTGCTCATGGGTTTAATGGACTTTCTTGTACTCTTCTTGTCAGAGCCAGCAACAAAAACTGTCCAAACATAGCACACATCTGCTTTCAGCTTCAAGCGCTATGGCTGTCATGTCCTGCTCCCCTATCTATCAGTAACCATCTGGTCACTATGGGCTTATCTGAGAGTGCTTTGGAAAATGAGAAAAACAACGTCACGCCGTTTAGCACCATGCCTGGATTTATACTTGTGCCACCCTGTGGTTTGAGGAGGGTGACACCACGTGTTGGGAACCTGAGCTGCTGTATCCTAGAAGAGCTGATGAGGACAACAGGTAGGGGTGTATATGCCCAGAGGATCCAAGAACACTTTGTGGACAACACCACCCCAGCTATGAAAGCAATACCTTCCCTGGTGACCACGTTCTGTCTGTGTCCCTAGCTGACAAGAAGAGAACTCTGGTGAGAGTCAACACACGGAAGGCTGCAGGTCCTGACACTATCCCCAGCCGCGTGCTAAAGGAGTGTGCTAGTAAGCTGGTGGAGATCTTTACCGATATCTTTAACACCACCCTGGCTCATGCCGTTTTCCCCAACTGCTTCGATTCCAATGTCATTACCCCAGTTCACAAGAAATAATTGGTATCCTGTGTCAATGACTATTGCCCAGTCAAACTCACCAAGACCATTATGAAGTGGCTCCGAGGCCTGTATCCCACTGTCCCATATCTGTATAAGTGCAGAATGACAATAAAGTGAACCTTGGCCTCCGAACCGTACAGACAGGAGGAAGGAGCGGCCTCTACTGTTGGCAAACTGGTTCTGAGTTCTGAACAGCTCACAGCGGGAGGCGACAGGTGCATTCCCATCGACACGATAGCTGCTTTTTATTGTGCAGCTCAGCATTTTAGGCCAATAAAGAGGTTCCAATTCCACCGGCAGAAACACAATAAGACCTCTGCATTGACTAGCTGTCTGCAAGACATACGTGCTGCTCCTGACTGCCCAACAAGGGTGCGGTCTCCCCGGAGGAGGGTCATCGCATACAGCTCCCATGCCTCCATCCGTGCTTTTAGCCTGCAGTACTGCACTATTTGACAGACACCTGCAGATTTGACTAATGTGATCCAGGGTTCCACATGCGTTTACCCCACTAGGTGGAGCGAGTTGGGCCCAGGCGGCACCAGAGGGCTACAAGCACGGTCCCAGCGATTTCAAGGTTACCGGGGCATGAAATTCATTTAGTTCACCAGCTTTCAGGCTTCATCTTATATCAGAAACCGCTCAGCTCCGATAGGGCGGCTTATTGCATCGGTCCAGTGGGGACGTCACAGTCGGAGTGAAGTGCCTGTGGTAGGGGTGGGGGGGTTGTGTCCCTGTGGAAAAGGTGCTGCTTGTATGTGCTTTTATTATCCTGCCTCTGGCTGCTCGGGTTTGGATCAATCAAACGTAGACGCGAGGCCCACTCTGTAATTAGAGCCCACCAGGTTGGACCCGCTGCCATTTTGCACTCAGTCATCCTGTTGGCAGCGGGATTTCAGTGGAAATACATTTTCAGAACTCGAGATGAAAAAATGGAAATGCAAACTTACTGAATGCAAGCTTACACACACCCGCACCCCCGCGGACTCAGCATCCTCTTGTATAAGGGCATCTGTGGCTTGTACGCACGCTGGTTGTCTTCAGTGCAAAAAGAACCCCTCCAGAAATGTTTGTACATCAATGCTTTCTATCACTTGACAGTTTAAAGTAGCTGACACTCAGAGAGAAGAGAGGCAAAGAGCGGAGCAGAAGAGTAGGTTATAAAACGTGCATGATTCTGAGCAATCAACACCACAATTCCAGGTACCTTAGTAACCTTGTCTCTATGTGTATTACATGTCATTTTCCAGAGGCACTAATATTCTGTAAGGTGCTCTTCTACCTCCCCCCGCACCCCCTGGTTCAATCTGGAGCCAGGCTGCCTTTTTTCAAATTACGGAGCACTACGGAGCTCGCAGGATGCCATAAATCAGGGCTGGCCTCCGATAATCTCTGTATCAATATAACAGAAGGAGAGCTTTCCTTAGTCTGATGCGCAGGCAGCCACTCGTTGCAGCAGTTAACTGTGTCTCAGATGCCGTGTGTTTATTTTTCCCATTTATTCCGTTGGCAAACACTGTGTATTTACCCAGATCTACTCAGTTTTGACAAGCAGACACATTGATCCAAGGCTCTCAATATCCAGTTTTACTCATTTTATAATAAGAAGGTTTATTTTAACTTTTGCATATTTTTAACGGAACAGAAGTGGGTCACGACAGACAGAAAGGGCAAAATCAGAGTACTGATCAAAGCAAATGCAGGGAACATCTGCTGTGGATCATGATGATGAAGGTGTACTTTTAACTGATTTTTCAATAACAAGAACTTTTGTACCAAGACTAGGGTTGCGTGTTGGGCAGGGATCTTGCATCTGTGGCCTCACGTGTTGTGGGGTGTTGTAAATCCATACAGATCGCCATCATTGTCATGTTGTTAAATTCATCAGTCGGCTTACTAACAAACACCAATCGAGCTGAAGACCTTGAGAGACAAGGCTGGGAGAAGACTGAACACGGCAAGGATAAAGAGGGTACAAGGCAGCTCTTTGAAAGTGGAATCCTGTATGCGTGTGTGGTTTGTTGGGAGAGTAATGGGAAAAATACAAGACAGGTAGCCATCAACTCCCTGACAGCTGAAACGACACCGCGGCAGCAGGAGGAACATTTCATATCGGAAACATGAGCGTGACAGGTACGAGGCCTCGTTCTCTATGTTTCTTCCACCTAACATAGGAAGATAAGCACACAGACATGTCAGGGGAATCCACACAGAAATAGTAATACTCAACTCCATCACAAAATAAAACAGTAAAAAAGTCAATAACAACGCATGATAGTACATGGGAACATCAGATTCCAGGGGGGCTGCAAGCTTTCGAGGATATCCAAACTAAGGTGATGCAAGACAGCAACGCCATAAAAAAAAGCAACACACTGAATACACACGGGCACGACTTGGTCAGTGGCCAAGCCGGCAAACATCTACAAACATCTAGACAAGAGGCAGGAGGGGCAGGCTCAAAATTCGGTGGAACCTTTTTCCTCTGTCAGTCACGGTGAGAGCATAGGGATGGTCTGGCATTGTCGGGTGACTGTTAAAATGACAGGATTACACCACCTTAACACAGATGTGTCTGATAGCAGTGCTCCCCCAGGGAGACAGGGGAGGAGAATCTCCTTAACAAGCAGCGGGAAGGAAGAGCCGGCGATGAGCCCGGCTGCATGTCTCCACACTCCACTGTGCTGTCAGCTTGGCTGTCTTCTCCTCCCTCGCCGTGACCCCCAACCCTGGGAGGGAGATGTCGTGCTCTGCCTCTACCATCCCACGCAGCTCACAGTCCATCAGCTCACACGGGAGCGCGGGGGGGGGGGGGGGGAA
>UFQX01000330.1:283112-398291 GCA_900497675.1 Arapaima gigas | reverse complement strand
GGGGGGGGGGGGGGGGGGCAACCGCAAAGTCCACCTTCATATTCATCCACGGCAAGTGTCTCTTGGTGATAAAGATTTCATGTAAAGGGTGTAAAGCATGGTACACCCTGGAAAGGACACCAGTCCATCTCTCTCTCACACACACACACACACACACACACACACACACACACACGACAATTTATTCACCTGGAAAAAATGTCTTTGGACTGTGAGGAGGAAAGCCACGTGAAGATGGTGAGAACATGCAAACCCTACACAGACCGAGCCAGATTCCAGCCCAAGTCTAAGCCCACAGTCCAAGATGGGTGAAGGACCAGCACTACCTTCTGCAATACAGTTGTCTTCTGTCCTTGTAAGTGGAGGAAGGAACTGTACTATTGACCTGGACATTCAAACAATGAGAAGGTTACTTTCTATTAAATCCTAATTTGAATGGGTCAAATTATTCAATCTTACCCCGTAATCTCGCCCCACGTTACTTCACCAACCTCCCCACATTCTGTGTCACTGCCCTGTGAAGTTCTACCCTGTTATGGTACCACTCACAGCCTTCTGATGCCACACTAACCATCTGATGTAGACCGATGTCCTCCGGCCACCCGCCTCCACACACCGCTGCTCGCGTCTCACTCGGTCACGTTCAATCGGCTGTCCGCTGCATTAAGTGCAGTTCCAAGTCTGTCTCGTTTCTTATTTTGCAGTAAGATGCCAGGAAAATGCAAGCTATTTTGTCCGAGTTCTGAACAGAAGAGAGATCCGTGTGTATCTGTGTACAGCAGTAACCCCTCGGAAACACAGCAAGCAACCACAGTTGTTCAGCGAGCGCTTTAGACAGATGGTTAGCTGGCGTTCGGTAGTTATACGTGCATAACTGTATATTTTGCTGTACAAGTTCTGGATTGTCTGGCTTGCACCATACTGACACACCCCTTTTAAGTTGGCAACCTCACCTCTTGCAAAAAAAAAAGGTAGATGCATGAGGGGAACATAATGAGGTAAGACTGTATTTATTCAGCTGAGGCCTTTTTCACAAACAAGGTTTGAAGACCAAGCTACTTGTAATGAGGTATTCATTTATAAAGCTGGGTAATATTTTTGTGCTGTGTCCATTCAGGGTTAAGTACCATACTCAAGAGTACTACAGCAGAAAATGGGATTCGAACCCAGGTGCTTCGACTGCAAGGTCACAGCTCTAACCACCAGAGAGCCTAGTGCCAAGACAAAAAGGTTATGTTGGGACATACGAGACAGTAAAATGAAAAACTGAAAAATGTACATTTTTTTCTTCTGCCACTAACTGACAACCCGAACCTTAATTGTTAGCATGGAAACATTTTTGCGTTTGTTGTTTATTACACATGAAAAGCTCCTAAATTCTTAATGGCCAAAGACGCACATCTACATGTTTAAAACGTTTCGTCTGCAATTTACTTTTCAGTCCTGCGCTCCTCAGGCGCCGCTCATGCTAATGAAGACGATTCTCCCTTCCGCAGCCTGCGAACCGCCGCGCGGAGGAGCAGATGTGTGCCGAATTGGCCCGTCTTTAATCTCCAATCCGGCACACTTTAATCAAAAAAGCAATATGCCTACACGGGGCCCGGAGTTGGATGTGATCGCAACACAAAAATTAAAACACCCAAAGGCAAAAAAAAAAAAACTTAATGGAAACATTTTTCACGGAGGCCTGTTATATGATTAAAAAAAAAAAACACTTGAGATAAATATAAACTTGAGATCACTTGAGATAAATATAAGCACTTGAACAGATTATGTTCACTTGCAGGGTTCATAGAAAAGACGAAGTCTTGATGAATTGTGAGATGCCGTGTCTACGTGGGCTCCCGCTCAGTTTGCCGGGTACTGCGTCAATATATTACACCTATGAGCAGTAATTGGGGATTCCTGCTGCGAATCCAGGTACTTGCTAGACCCCCCGCTTCCAATAAAGATGCTGCAGCATGTATTCTGCACTTTACCGCGCATTAATAGTCCTTCAGTGTAACACAAATAAACACTGTACAACAGAAAACAGAGCATAAAAGTGGAGGCAGATTTACAGCTGGAAAATCTGTAATTCACCATTATCAGATATTCAGCACAGAGCAGTTATATCAGATGTTGCAATGATATTTATCATGAACACTCCCAATGAAAACTCCTGCAGTTCTATCGATCCCGTCTGTAGCGTGCCACCAGGCCACGTGGTGCAGCTCACAGTAAAAGCCCTCTGTACAGGGGACAATCCGGCTTCTGCAGCCCAAGGAGGATAGAGTCGAGACGCCTGCAAATCGAGCAATGACCACACACAAAGGTGGCCAGCAAACAAAAGAGAACAGATAAAGAGGTAAATAAGACAAAGCCTTGTGGTTCTGAGGCTGAGAGCTTGGGAAGCTGTACTTTTACGCTGGGAACCGAGTGGATTTTCCTGACAGGTGGATCATCATCACCACCACCACCTGAGACCCACAAACACCCCCGCAGTGAGATTACAACAAACACACAGAACCAGTTGCCCCCGTTTACTTACCTTGCCTGTCTCCCATTGTCAACACCACCTATTTTGCTCATATCAGCAGGATATGTAGAACTGGTCCCAAACACAGCTTGTCATTGTTAAGCATCTACAATTAAGCTCAAACTTTCACTCGAACCTTGCACCCTTAGAAAGCAAAGGTAAACAAAACGGACGATTTCACAAAACCAACTGAAAACAGCCAAGACAAACCTACTTACTGGGTACCAGTAGGGAGTCTAAACTGACAGCTCCTCAAGACAGCTGGACTGGAGTCTGTACTGAAACGTGTGGCACTTTTCTGCTGGTGTGACTGGCCAAGATGCAGACCTGATGTCCACCCCAGTGATAGTGTGGCTAAAATGCTCACCAAACAACTGTGTGATTTCTTGCTGTGTTTTTGAAGGGTTATTGCTGTACACATACACACACACATCTCTGTCAACATAACTGAATGAGACTTGAGCAAGTGTGTGGAGGTGGGCGGGTAGAAGACAGCCTACATCAGATGGTTAGTGCGGCATCACAGGCCGACGTTACCTGCGAGGGGCACCGTAATGGGGTAGAAGTGCCCAGGATGGATGTGGAGAATGAGAGGTGAGGCTGGTGGCTTGTTCAGACAGGTTCTGCCACAGCATTCGGCAAGAGGCGATCGATGTTGGTGAGATAACCAGGTAAGACTGTCCATCCTCACCAAATCTTTTCCTGCCCTTGAATTTTATTCTTCCCCATCCTTAGCTACTACGCCACCTGCTGCCCTGCAGGTATTATTGGCTTATACCTCTTCATTACTCACGGTACACGCCGACTCAACTGAATACCAAGCTTCCCCGACAACTGGTAAAATAATTATAAACTTTTAATGCCATTACCACCGCTGTTCTTTAAGAGTTCATTTAACACTCCGAGAAAAAGGACAAAACAGTGAGAAATGATCAAGTATTTGCTGACTTCTTTCCTGCGGTCTTCGTTCTACTGAGCGCATTCGAAATGTAATCATACTCTCCAATCAAATTTTAACCACTTCCAAAAGCCATTACACGCTAACAAGAATAATGACTGCGGAAAGAACCGCTCTGACAAGAAGAAATTGTAGGAATGAACAAACTAGGAGGCAGCAAACGGTGAGAACCTGGGCAATCATCTCATCCAGCAGGCAGCCGTGAGAGACGGCCACCTAATTCCTTTAATTCAGCAGCAGTAAGAGGAAACACACGTGGAAACGGCCTCTCACACACGCATTCATACACATCTGAGTCCTTGTGGGAGCAGAGGGACACGGCAAGACCTTCACACCTCTATCAACCTGCTAAGACCTTCGAAAAACTCATCAAATTCCTCCTCCAGGTGAGACCACAAATCAATAAAAGTATTTGCATGTGTAAAAGGAGAAGCTGGCCTGGTCCAATTTTCCTCGGTACACTCCGTATCCTTCAGTGCAGAGAGGGCATATTAATCAATCCAAGCTTTGCTGAGATTTCTGTATTAAAGTTGTATGCAGATGGCTAATGTGAAATTATTAATAAACATACGTTTTTCCTGGGGGCAATGTTCTCTTAATGATAACATCATAATTTAAATTTATTTAAATCAGTATTTAGAATTTATTTTGACACAACTAAACAGTAATACAACATGACAGAATAAGGAGAGGAAAAGTAAATTAAAGAACACTAAGATGCAGTGTTATTACAACTAAGAGTACAGCATGAAATCTAGAAAGCAGGTATAATGAAACAAGGCCAACTAAGCTCATTTTTAAAAGTAGTTTTCTTATAAAAGGATTGTAAGGACAAGGATGTAAACCTGATTTTGTTCAGCCAAACGCTGTGTGAGAAAAGGGGGGTCTAATATAAAGCTTGAAATGGCCTAATGGGGATTAAAAATCATCTGTACTATCATATATTGCACTTAAGGGCAAAAAAAAGTGCAAAACATAAATGCAACAAAGAAAGTGCACATTTCTACACTAAATATAATTTATGCAGATCTTATAACTGTGGTTCAAAGGATAAAAAGTGCAAAGTTAGGACAGGTCCTGGGAATACTGCCAGTGTCTGCTATAAATGGCCATATCCATTAAACACCTTGCCAGGAAATAAAAAAAGAACTGAAAGCATGATAAACAGAGATGTTAAATTGAGATGGGCCACATATCAGGGTCAAAGTAAGAAAGAAGCAAAGAGAAAAGAACCAGCAATATGGCTGGTTGGGATCTTGGTGTCAAGCAAACCCCTTAATGGGAGCATTCGATTCCAGGCCAGAAGGCAGTGTGAGATGCAATTTAATAAAATGCATATTGATCGCCCTGCCATACACACCTCAGCAGGCTTTTACAGCACTCACGGACAACAGCAGGAGGAAAAAGAAAGAAACATTAAAGCAGAGAAACAAAGGGCATCACAGCTAACACGAGGTATTGGGTTCCAGCGAAAACACGCGCCTGCATCTTAACCTCCCTCTTACTGAGCAACAACCTAACAGCATCAGTAAGAAACGAAAACTGGAACCAACTTATCAAAAACATTTTAAAAAATCCCCAATAAAGACAATGACGGGGAGGTTTCTAAGCCCGACAAGTACATCTTGCAGCAATTATGCAAAACGGGAGCCCACAAAGCCGCAGCTTAATGGAGAACGTGTGACTGACGGTCTCCGTGGCTATTGAATGCTGACAAATTCGTGACGGCTCCCGCACGCTCCCCACTTACTATCGGGTCATTTTGCGGGGGTCCTTTAATGGAGTTTATCACTCGTTGGTTTTCTGCTGGATTAAAACTACATTCACAAGGGAAAAAATGAGATAAAGAGGACATGAAAAGAATTTCTTGATGCAGCACATATAAACGTGAAACAGCGGTGGCCAATAATTATCATTGGGCAGAACCAGAGTGCAGCATTAACCATAGGCTTAAAAAACTAGGGGGGGGGACAAAAAAAAAAAAACTTCTACAAGTTCAGAAGAAAAACGAAGCAAATACAAGAGAAGAGGCTGGATCTGGGTGAACTCTCACATGGGTTCAGTTTCAAAGTGGGCCCCTTTTCTAAGACAACATAATCCGAGTGACATTCCAACAACCTTCACAATAACCCCCCCCCCAGTGGATTTACTACAGTTCTGAGTCCTCAACATATCATCTGTATCCCTGGCTTCACTTGCAGGATCTTAAGCACAAAATATTTTTGTTTCTTTGACAGTACTTGAGGTAATACTACACTATGCCCAAAACTAAAGTCCAAAGTGAAATACATGTAATGCAATCTAAGTATTATTAAATATCGCACAGCAGTACATTTTTTTAAATTTTTTTTAATTTTTTTTTTTTTATTTGAGGACTTGCAGGATACTGGACCAGCACAGCCAAACATACACTATCAATAACTTACTTTCCAGTACAGGGTCTTGGTGGTCTGGAGCCTGTCCTGGAATCACAGGGCATGGAGCAGGGGAAATCACAGACAGGGTGCCTGTCCATCACAAAGCATCACACTCACAGACACACACACGTGCGCACAACCTCTGATTCACTGTGTGAGAAGCCATCTATAAAAATTAATTCAACTGAACTCGCACACAACCAGCAACTCAGTCACCAGCCCACCAGAAAAACCTATCTTTGGACCATGGGTGGAAATGCACATGAACAAACGGAGACTGCAACAGACTGAGCCAAACTCGAACCCGTGTCCCACAGCTTTAATGGAACCACATACAAGCTGTGCGCTAGTTAAGAGCATGAAGCACTTAGGCAAGGGGCAAGGGGCACAGGGCAAAATGGTGGGCTGATCATTAGTTTTATTTTGGTCTCTTTGGTGAGAAATACGGTTCTAGTTCAGAGCCACTCAACCTTAGTGGGTGTAAGATGTAAACTCCCCCCACTTAGAGAAACGTGCGAGCCCTGCGTCAGCCCCGACACCACAGCGTTTCAACTGACTGGTCACAGAAAACCTGACAATCACAGCTGGAGGTGTAGCAATGGGGGTGCTGCCTCACAGTTGGAAGGTCCTGGGTTCCAATACTTGCTCCTGCCATACAGAAGAGTAAATCATCGTAAAGTTGGTTGTCTGACACTAATGCACCTGAGGTGAATAATTATATAAACAATTCCAGTGGTTTTAAAATTATAAGTTATGATTACAGGGTAATTCAGAAAGAATTGAACACTTTTATAAATGTATTACTCTTTAATACCATATTAACCTTTGTCAAAACCAAATTGTTACCCTTATTTTTTTTCCCTGATTTTGCTGCCTGAAATTTGTACGCATTTCCATCACCAGTGCTTGGTTACCAAGTAGTAAACCCATAAAAGTGACCAGTTCTTTCTGAATCACCCTGTATTTCACTGCATTTCTTGAAATGGCTCCAAACTGTCTCCATATCTACAACTGGAAATTTCTAGAAACCATTTTGACAAAAAAAAAAAAAAAAAAAAAAAAAAAACCCTCTTCTCAACAAAAGACAACCCAGCGATGACACAGAAAAATCTCCTACACCTGAAAGGGGTGCGGGCATCCGGGCGAATGAAGCTTGGAGCTCTGGCTGGACTGACACACAAAAACAGAGTTTGCTCTCAACTGTGAGCAGAGGTTCTGTTGTGTTCTGTGTCCAACAAACCACCAGAGTTCCGGGCATTTTACTCTAGTAATTTACAACGTGTATGTGTGCTGGTCAAGGAGCAGCTGCTGGGGCTCCATCAAGCAACCTTCAGGTTTTTGGACCTTGACATTAATCACTGCGCCACTCGCTGCTCAGGTTAAAGACCCCCATCGGTCTGGATAGAGTGGGGAGTAAACATTGGAGCACAGTCGCCCCCTGTGGGCGGCGCTTCAACTGCACCGTCAGGACCGAGGACAGGCGCGAGTCGCCGCACGCGCTCACATAGGCAGCAGCAGCAGCGACACAACGCGGAAGTGGCACTGCTCCTCTCTTTGCCGATACCGATCGAGAAAATACATCAACAAGCGGAACTTTTTTAGTCTTTTTTCTCGACCGAGCGGGGCAGTGTGGCCGGCGGGCGGTGTCCATGTCCCCGGGGGCTCTCGGCACTGCGGACAGCCCGCCCAAACTTCGCGTCCTTAAGGAGTGCAGACGGGGGCTCCCGCCTCACAAACACACACATTTTCTGTGAAAGAACCACTCAGACGGGCTCCGCACGCTCAGTGTCGCAGGCTGACGGACGTACGTTTGTTTACTTACAGTTTCAGCGCACCTGTCCCGCGCTGCGAGTCTCCACCTCCGCCCTCCTCCTCCTCCTCGCCGTTACCAGGTAATCAGTCGACGAGAGCCGCCAAAACCCGACAAGAGAGTCATCTGCGCGCCGCTGGGAACTGTGGGAAGCAGGCGGACCTCCTCCGAATCCGCTTCCTCTGCAATGAGCCAACGGCGGGACGCGACATGCGGGAATGTTTGCGGTACACTAAGGTTTTGCAGCGATGCGGAAACCCTGCCGAACCTTCTCGGCTGCTGAGCCGACAGTGGACACAACCGCTGCGCGCCGCTAAGCACTGTGGGAGGACGAAGGACCGCTGTGCTCGGCGCCTCGTGGCGCCACCCAGCGGCGGAGTGTGAAATATTGCTCTTCATGCACGCTGGGGGCCGTGACGGTCCACAGCGGCACGCGACACCGCATACACACTGCAAGGTCTATCAAAGCATCCGCTGTCATTTATAATCCTGCCACCATCATCTCTGCAGAAATACATTAATAAAATTATTGTTTAGGGAATTCATGTGTTTTTCTGCCTGCCAATACAAACACAATCCACACCAACAAGAGACTCAGCTAAGCATCTTTGTTTTATTTCTTCTACAGGATTTACAAAATGACAAGTAAGACTCCCGTTAATCCTGGAATTCATTTACTCACTTTTTCTACACTTAAAGGAAACAAAGCACAAATCCATGAGGGGGATGTGACTCTTCCTTCTCTTGAGGATTAAACCTGCTATGATGTTGTGAGGACAGTTATAAATCACACTTCAATTTCACATGTAATTCCCCTGTATTTAAGCCTCAGACCGTAATGTACATTAAATGTGACATAAGATCATTTCCTCTCAGCATCTCTATGAAAAATGAAGCAGCATCCCCAGCATTTCAGTTTGAACACAAGACGCTGGCAGAGGTAAGTACACAAGCTATGGGGCCGCTGTGGTGATACCACTGAGGTCACTTTAAATTTAAAGGACTTGTGGCCAAATTTAACCATATATTTTTGTTTGACAGATGCACAAGACCCACCTATATCCCATCTCATTGTCCAATATTGATATGAAAGCTAATTTTAGCTTTCAAGATTTGCGTAAGAAATACGACCACCATGCCCAGCTCCATACATTAACTGTATTCCTTTCCTTTAAACACCACTTTTGATTTTTTGTAACCCCCAAACAATTCTATTTTGCAGACCAAACCATACACTAGAGCCATACTGCAATTGTAAGCCTAAAATGGGACTCGCACTCAAAAAAAGAAAGGAGGAAAAAAAAAAAAAAAAAAAAAACATTCAAGCATTTTAAAGTTTCAGCTCAAGAGAACAAACTTGGTCATCTCCACAAATAAGTCCTCCTCCTGTATCTGAAAAGCAGGGAGGTTTGTTTTCTGCAGCAGGACAGCCCGATACACGACCCCACCAACGAGTTTACAGACCAAGGACCAGTACCACAGGGTGGAACACATTAGTGATGCGTGCAGCTGAAGACTCCCACGTCAACCACACCAGCAGTGCAGAGATTCCCTCTGGTGCTTGAAGGGTTTCCCCAAAGGCGGCAGCAGTGTGTGAAGTGGCAGGGATATCCAGCCGGCACCTACAGCAAGCTGTTTGCAGTGCAGGCCTTCATTACACCACAGGACAGTCCTGAACGCCTGGGAAACGGTTGTGGACACCTGAGAAGCCTGCAGAGGCAGAAACGACAGCCTTGACACATGGAAGCTGCCCTGGATGGGCGTTAAAGCCAAACCCACCTCATTAAGAAACCAAATGGTCTTGACAGGAAAGGCAGAAATCTTCACCTTCCAGATACAACCACATCACCCCATTAACACCTCCATGTAAAGAACACTCCAGCAGCCCAAAAGCACCACAAAACTACCAAAAACTGCAAAATTATCCCCAACTTCCACAAGGAGGTCATTAATGAAAGTCCCAGGACAGGCTTCTGAAAAAGGTCCTGCCCATTTTCCCACTAAATGTAGGGGGGCTCTGCTTGGATCCAGTGTGTCAATCACTGCTCTATGCCTGGACCAGAGGTTCCACAGTCCATAGTATCCTATCAGCCCAGGATTGAATTAACCACCTGTCCATGACACACTTGTGGAATGCCGACTGCTGACCTGCAAATGGTACGTTGGCTTACCGACTCACTTACTCGTCTGGCTGCTTGGAAACCAGTTCTACGGAGTTGGGAAGGAGGAGAACTTGTCGACTTGATTCATCTTCAGATGATTATCAAGGATCTGAAAAAGCTCTTGGATGTTGGGTACACGTCCTGACTGCAGCTTTGACCAGATTGGTACATCTTGAACAAGCAAGAGGAGAAATGATTGATAAAGACTCATTAACAACCGGAAGGGGAGGGGGAAACACTCTGGAAAGTATAAATTAAAATGGACATTTACGTAATTGCTTTGTAACAAAGTAAAATATTAGTGGGCTGACCATTATTCATTTAACTTTTATAGACAATATAAAGCCAGTTTCAATTTAACAGTTTGCGCAAGGGAATTACACCCCTCCAAAGTAATTTAGAAGACCAACATGGACGTTTAATTCAAGCCCATTAAAGACAACTTAGAGTTTTTCTGCCCAGCAGAGGCCTTCTGTGAGAGGCCATTGGCCCAAGGTGACAGTTAGTGAGGACTGTTGACTGATGCTGAGGAAAGCAGAGCATTTTAAGGACAAATCTGTTGCTGACGTACAGGCCAGATTTGTTGCTCAGCAGTTTTCGCACAATAATATACAAACATGCATTTACTAGTAGACAGAAGAAGAGATAGACAATACTTCAGTGAACCTGCCTTTACAGACATCTACATAAAAGGAAGCAAAGATTCTGACGGGGAGGGGGGGAAAAAAAAAAAAAAAAAAAAAAAAACACCAAANTAAATGTAACGGGGGGGGGGGGGAAAAAAAAAAAAAAAAAAAAAGTACAGCAAAAATTCGGGCAGACACAACAGCCAGTGCAACTCCCACATAATTTTAATGCAATTTAAATACAGGCAAATGAGATGAAAATCTCCCTGCGGGGCCAACAGAACCCATAATCATTGCAGTGTGAATCCAGGCAAAAAGCAAGTACTTACTTACCATTTAGCGTAATTTCAAAAGCACCTGTGGACAGGAAGTGGGTCTCTAACATGTTGCTGAGAAAAAACATCATCAGGCATGAAAATATCTGCAAGAAACAGCAAAGCATATTTTCACACCACAGCAATGAGGAAAACTTCATTATAAAGTGATGGGTGTGAAAAACCAGTTAAACCAGCTATTTTTACAATATTAAACTGCTCCATATTAAACACCATGAACCACTGACTCATTACACCCATGTGGTGAAACAGTAAAAGGTCTTTGTCCAGACTTGCTGTCACAGCTGAACCCAAGTCACCATCAAGAACCTTATTTACTACAGAAACTGAACACACCCTTAGATCCCCAAATGCCAAGGGGCATCAGAGCCATTAATAAGCCATAAACTCCCCTTGCTGAGGCAGGATTTCAGTAACGGAGCTCAGTGAGTCCACAGCAAGGACAGCACCATCCCCTGGTACGAAGGCAAGGCTTTTATACAGGTCACTGCCCTCTTTAGGCTGGAAAATGAGGAACACTGTAGTTCTTGAGGTGGTAAAGCCAATCTCTAAGTAGGGAGAGGACCAGACCGATTTCGACCGCACTCTAAAAAGATCCCGGCACCCAAAACACAATTTGGAACACAATATGGCAAAACACAGATTGGTGCATAATTTCAGCCTCAATTAAAATATCTATGACATGGAACGCACAAAGGAGGAACAAGACAAACAGCTCTTACCTTATTTTCTTGCCCCCACGACCAAACTGTTGGCGTGTCCATACCAAGAAAAGGGAAGGGATTCTGGCCACTGACAATCAGGGCAATGATAAGGAATTTGAAGTAGGAAATGAAATTTGCAAGGTACCTAGAGAGTAAGAAGCAGGTTGAAAATGTTAAGACATTCACTCTTCAGCATGTTGCATGGCGCAGACAGATGTCAAAATAAGGCAAACGTACTTGTTAATGGGTTTGGGGGGGTAGTTCTCCCCCTCGATTCGGATGTCTGGGTACAACTGGCTGATAGACCTGGAGTACTCCTGGTACACCTTGCTGTACCCTCAGGAAATACTATTTGGGGGGGAGAAAAAATAGGAAGACTCAAACAGAGACACATTATTCACTAGGGGTTTCAAAGCCTTCCAAATAAATCTGAAGATACATTTAGCGCATATAAGTGAGAAACTGGCAGCTGGGTAACAGAGCGTGGGAAAGCAGTGGTTCCACATCACCCTGCCAACTCCACTAGCAACTTGTTGGGCTAAGAGGATTAAAGCTGAAACAGGATTTATCGCATGTTGTCATCTCTTTTCCATTATATTAATTAGCTCTGCCAGATGGCAGAGGTAAAGCCACAAAATCGTAATCTGACCATAAAACTCGCTGTGAACTTGCACCCGTGTTGCACACAAACAGTTTCTCACGTGTCGCTGTGTGTGAGGCTTTTATCACTGCGTAAATTCATTTGCTTGAGATGCTGGATGGCAAGGCAAATATTGAACACCAAGTATTTCTTTGCTTTCAAGATGTACGTTAACCACCCAAAAAGATCCAACCGACACCACAACATAACTCGTAACAGACTGAATAAATTTATCTCGATGACTCTTAGACCACTTTTCCAAACAGACAGGAATGAGAAAGTAGACACCGACACTCAATTTTTCAAGCATGTTGGAATCAGCCTCTGGCTCTATTATCATGAAAGAAACTTTAGAGAAGCACAAAAAAGTATTACAGGACTTTTGTGCCATATTAAATCTATAACACCGCCTGCATATATACACCCTGGACTGTATGTGAGTGATTAACTTAATCCCCTCTGAAGCAACATGACATCCTGCATCCAGAAAAACTCACTGTTGAATGTAGAGGGGAAATAAAGCAGAAGACCAAAGTGAACAAAGTGTTTCAGTGCTGAGTGAGTTCAGTCCTCCGAATTGAAGGAGGTCAGGAGGCAGCATGATGGTTACAACCATCGCATTGCTATTCCAAAAACCTGCTGCATTGCCCTTCAATGTATTCACCCCAAATTCATAGAGTAAGATAAGTCCGTTCTCAATTTTCCCAACTATATGAAAAGGTGTGTTCAGCTGCAGTAAAAGTCCACATAACCCATCCATCCACCATTATTAACGGCTTATCCTGAGGGGGGTTGTAGTGGTCCGGAGCCTTTCCTGGAAACAGAGGGCGCCAAGACATGAAACAAACCCTGAATGGGATGCTAACAAAAACACAAAGTATGATTATTACAGTGCTGTGAAGTACTGCTCCCTGTACTACCCTAGCACTTTTATACCCTCAAGCAACGTGTAATGAACACGCAACGTGCCTAATAAATTGAAAGGCAGTACCGTGACTGAAACATACACATATATACAGCACAGTGAATTATATGCAAAAAGCAGTGAATATGGGACCAGTAGGACTGGATCAGAACTCCTATGAGGGGGGGGTCTAGGGGGCACCGCACCCCCATCGCACTGATAATGGAGACGCTTGACTGGCTCTTTTTAGACACAGGGCCAAAATTGTTCAAAATGTGATTTTATGCCTTAACATCATTGTCAAAGCTAAAAATTAAATATGTATATTTTCCCTTAAAATGTGCTTAAAATATATTTGTTTAATATTTAAGTTGTTCCTTTTTCTGGGAATATGATTTTACGGATCATCGCAATAAAAGAGTCTGCTAAACAGAGGTCAGACTGTACACAAGTGTGTTAAAATATAACCTGCAGCGTCGGTGTGTAACATGTAACTAGTAGCTTCATATTGCAACTGGCTAAAGAAAAACACCAGATACAAAGACAAACAATAAAACTAAGGTTCAAAACAAATTAAACTTCTTTTGAAACCAAACAAAGCTGCATAACGGGTCTCACCGTCTCGTCTACACTTTCCAGTATAAAATACCCGAACACTTACATTTAATGCGTAAAATTGGATTTGAGATACAGAAACAACATCAGGGACAGAAACCGATGACATCTGACAACAAGCAGCATTTTATTTTACGCATTCGACGTGATACACGGCCTAGAAGTCCGATTTAACATTTCTTTATTAAAATGTGTATGAAAGAAAAGGTAAAACAAAGGAATTTAATTTCCATTGGGGCCATTTTATGAAACAAACAACATCCGGGCCCGAACCGGGATGAAGGGTAAAGGAATTTAAGGACCGTAAACATTTGTGATTTTGAGATTTTTTCCCCTCATCGTCCAGACGGCGATCGAAAGAAGCACAAAAAAGACGATCAAATTAATTCTGTTTAACTCGTTGAGAGAGAGAATGACTTAAGACTGAATTGTTTACATTAATGCAAGCAGCTATTATACACAAACATAACACATGCAATATATACAAGAGAAATGAAGGAATACGTGAATTTAGAGCTGAAAAGGCGCGTGTACCAGAACTGAAAGCGCAGCACCGGCCCGATGTACATCCGGGGTTTGCCCGTCCTCTGCGGGTCCAGGCTCGGCGAGCTGCGGGACTCGAGGTCGGGGCTTTCAGCGGCCTGCTGTTGCGCCCCGTCGCTCATGTTCTTCCCCAGGTAAATGTCACGCACGGTGACCACCGTGAAGAGCAGCAGGGCGGTCAAAATGCCCGCCTGGCTGTACTCCGCCATTCCGCCCCTGGGACCAGGGGAGAAATGCCGTATCGGAGCGCCTTTTAGCCGCTGGTCTCAGCGGACGTTTCCCTGACAGAAGCGGCGTCGCAGTGTCGGATTCGACGTTGGGCGTAAATAAGAGTTACCGCCCCCTAGTGGCGGGCGGTCTCCACGCAGCCCCGGCCTGGCCGTGTGTTACTGTACTGATATGAATCGGTTATTGTCAACAAGCAACAGTCGATTACTGTCGAACAAACTTATAGAGCAGGTATATAAGGGAGGACGTAAATGAAATTAAAAATAAACAAATAAATAAAGATAATATAGATGTAGATAATTTACAGATGAACGAATATAAAAATATTATAAATATTAAAAGACAGCTATCCTGAGGAGGATTGCAGTGGTCTGGAGCTGGATGACAAGGCAAATATTGAACACCGAGTATTTCTTTGCTTTCAAGAGGCTGTCAGGATATAAAAATGGCCCCAGATGGGACATTAGTCCATGGCAGGTTGACCGCACGCACCCGGTCACACCCAGGTACACACTGCCGGCAATTCAGAGTGACCGATTAACCTGAATTGCATGTCTTTGGACTGTGGCAGAAAACTGGAGCACCTGAAGGAAACCCACAGAGACTCACCGAGCCATCACGCTGCCTTGATAGATAAATATCAATCCCCAAATATACATGCAATGGCAGTGTAAGGTGATAGATATATATTGTAGTCTCTGGTCATAGGCAGCGGTGGTGGTGGTGATGGGGCCTAAACTATTGGAATTCAGCAGCCTGGCAGTCTGCGGTAGGAAGCTGTTCCTGATCCTGGTGCTTTTGGCCCTCAGGCTGCGCTGGTGTCTCCCAGATGGCAGCGGTGAAATCAGATGGTGGAGGGTGAGAGGGGTCTGCAGTGATGTTGTGAGCTTACCTGGCACATGCTGAAAACGTGACTCAAACAAGCAACCTTCTGTCTCTCATAGACATGAACAATGAAGTAATAATATTATTTAATATATTGTTACTATAACTCTAATGATACTAACTGTGCAGGAAAACAATGTACTGAATCTAATATTAGAGCAATCAAAATATTCCCTATGGCATATGGAATTCCCTATTATATGGAATAGACATTATTTTCTTCTTGACTTTTTAGTAAATGGCACACATTTTATTTGTTTTAAATTAAGTGGAGGTATTAAGTGTAACGAAAACTTTATCCAATGTTGACAAATAGTTGACAAATGGACAAACAAAAGTGTGTTTGGTACTTCAGCCACATTTCGTGGCTATTTTTGGTACTGCAGCATTATGGTCTTTATTCAGGAGTAAATCACTGCTTTAATCTTAAAGTAATTTGCACCGAGCAGGAATTATCACGCACCACAGACACTGAAAATATTGTCACAGCTGCAAAAACAATTCAGAATCATCTCCATCGTTGATGCAGATTCAGATCAAATTCGTATTCAGCTGGGGGGTACAGAGAGCTGTGTCTCTTAACCACGACTTCATCCCAAAGTCATTCATTTTTAATTATCATCAAGGTTTTGATCTCTGAAATTCAAAGCCTATCAGGTTTCATGGGAGCAAGAGACCAGATGGATAAAACTTATTTTAGGAACAAAAGAATGACATTTGCAGACAGTCATTGCTGTTTTCTGGAAAAAATGGTATGAAAGTGATTCTTGCAAAATTGTTTTGTGTCTTTGGAATAGACCCCAAAAGTAGCAGCAGGATGGGTGTCCTGCGTTGGCTGGAGACACATGACCTGGGTACCTGGTCATTATTTAACCTGGGAAAAGCAGCAACACTAATGAAAAATTACAGCATCTTGCAATCCAGTTTTATTAACAATAGACAAATACGTGTGTAGTGCTGCGATTTAACTGTTCTGCTAAATCATGTCTTTTCCTTAGTGTTTGATAACAATCCTACTAAAGCAAAATTAGGCCACGTGTAAAAGCTTGAATATATTTTAAAAAGTTCCAGTCTGTAACTTAGGCCTTGACATGGTATGAGTGGCACTCAGGTCATATTTTATAAGTTTTGTGGGGTTAATATGATTAAAACACCTTCACAACAAAAAATACAATTAAACAATTAAAAGTTAATTATTTAACAGCCAGGGTATTGTGTTAACATGTTAAAATAACCCTGTAAAAAAATCACCAAAATCTGAATAACTCATTATACAAGGACCTACATATGAATGTATGTTTTTTTGTTTTGTTTTATTTTTTTAAATAATGCAGTCCATTCAGTGTGATGGTGAAATCTCTTATTCTTGCCCCTTAGATAGTCCACATGGCATCAGTCTTCTGCGACAGACCTTTCCCGCTCATCAAGTTCATTCCACGTCACGCCGCTTCTCTGTTTTCTTCTTTTATTTTCAGAGAAGTTCTGTAAAACAGCTGGGAAGCAGCGTGTAGAAATACGACACCGAGGAGGGGGTGGACGAGTGGTGGTCCACTGGTGGCCAAACCATTCAAACTGTCCTCACTTCTGTCCTTTCAATCAAACGGTAAATTCAAACAACACCACCAAACTGAGACGTTAGTAGTGAGAATGTTCCGGAGCCACATGTGTGTCACTCATTGGATAACCAACAACCCGCCTGCTTGGTGTAGGAAGCAAACACACCGTCTTCAAGTTTCAAGCTGATGTGCAAAAAAAATTTACAGTGAGTAAGATCAGTCCAAGTATCAGGCACACAGATTCTCCAAAAAGGCGAAAACTGACCCACATAACAAGCCACTTATTACCACATTATTACCACAAAAAGAGAGAATGTGTTTTTGTTTGGGGGGGGTGGGTTAAAGCTCTGCATCTGTATGGAAACCAGAACTCATTATCAAAACCTTCGACCACCAGGTTGGGGTCCACACAGACCCCACACCTGCAGAGCACAGGAATTGTGAGGTTTGAATGTGGGATAAGTACTGAATTACAATTGTTTATAGTTGTGCGATTTTTGTTTTTAGTTTTTACTTTTAAACATTTTTTCTGCAACTTAAAAACGCATAAAAATGTTTGGATTGAAAAATAAAAACAGTCTGAACATTTCAAGATTGTCTTGTCATTGCGTCAAAAGCATCAAAATGCAAAATTTTGAAATAGCTGAACACAATATTTTTATATTCAGGCCAATCATTTTGTATGAATTTTATGTTATAGAACATTGTGTAAAATAAAAACGAAAAACAAATTTTAATTAAAAAAAATCACAATTTTAAACGTAATTCAACACTTATCCCTCTTTCAGACCTCAGAGTTTCTACTGTGGCACAGTGTGGGGTCCCAAAAACGTACCCCCCAGGCATCGATGAAAAAGGACACTCCAGTTCCGGTCCTGACGGGTTTCAGCATGTTTTTTTTAAATCATTTCACAAAGTGAATTATTTCAGTCCTTCTTTTTACTACTGAGGCTGTTTGACAGACAAATGGAAAAGCTGTGCAGACTGTAACCCGTAAGGACCTGGACCGGGGCCCAGTTAGTTAAGGCACCGAATGCTCTGCTGTCCTCCCCTTTACTGCGGAGATGCACCTGTCCAGGTTCACAGGCTGGGCTGCGTTCAACACTGTCACTTAAATTGAGCAGCAGGTGGCATGGTGGTTAAAGCGCCTGCCTGATCCAGAATGGTCCAGCTGTAGTTCCCTTGATCAAGGTACTTACCCTCAACACACTAAAAATGACCCACCTGCATAACTGGGTAAATCACTGTAAATAGCTTAACACTATAAGTTGCTTTGGAGAAAAAATGGCTGGAAAAAACTAACAAGTCACCGTTAGGGCAGCAGGTGCAAAAATGTGGCCCCAGTCACTGAAACGTCTCTGTACAATAAGGAAAATGTACCATCCAACCCTGGCGCGTCTTATTGCTTGAGATCCTACAAACTCGAGTGATGGGTCACTGGTTCTGTATCACGCTTTGACAACACGAACAGCACTTCAGCCTTCAATCTGACAAAGACAACAAATCTGAAGAGTAAGAGCAGTCTGAAGTGAGATGTACACACGAGCAAATACTACAGTCAGCATTTACATGGAAATCAGTGCTCAGCAGCTCCAGCCTTACGGTCGCCTGAGCTAGAAGTAAAATTATAACACAAGACATGGACTGGGCGTCCTGTCCAGGGTGCAGTTTCGTAGCCCGGTGCTAAATGGAATACCCTCGCGACCGGGATGAAGCGGTTAAAGACAATGGATGGATATCATCAGGCCTCCGTTTTCACATTCTGATTTAAGTTTCGACTTCAGATCTGTGCCTTGAGAACAAGCGATTTCTGCCAAGCGGCGCGATTTTTGATCCCGGAGGCGTCAAAATGCTAACCGGTAATCAAAAAGTGCTACTTTTCCGTAACTGCGGAAGCAACCGAATACAAACTGATCACTGTCTTTGTTATACTTCAGTTTGAATACCTCCATCTGGCAGTCATTCCAGGTTTTACTAGCTTATCCACAGCTTTGTGACCAAAATTGTAAAAAAGCAAAAGGAGGTTTTCCCTCCACTTAAGAAACGCTGCAGCTACCTTCTCGCGGCACCATCGTCACGCCACTGGGTCACCGCGGTACCTCCCAGGATGGATGTCAGCAATAAAATATTCCGCCGTATATACAGGAAAAACGGAAAATCTTGCGCTGGTTTACTTTTGTTAAATGTGTGCTAAATAAAATTTAATAGCTGTATGATGTCGTTTGAATCGAGGTTCCTGTTTCGGTGGAACTCTGTATCACAGTCCTTTGTTATTAACACAACATGCAATATTGGCTACAAACACAGTATTTTTGGGTGGTCTCTTGGAAACATGTTCAGCTCCACAATCAAAAACCCAACATCAGACTGTGACATAAATTAAAAACCAATAGAACTTAGTTGAATTCAGTGTTGCCAACTCTGCCAGATGGTTTTATTGGTTTTTAATTTATAAAACTCATAAAGAAGATTTGCCAGATGGTTTTATTACAGCAACAGCACGGACATCATCTCCGTGTGAAGATGGAGAGGACTCCCTCGGTGTCTCGTCTTGTCCAAAGGCCATGAAAAGGAGAAAAGGCAGTTGGTTTCTGGAGGCAGAAGGGAATTGGGGGAAGTTGATAACTGAAGGGAGAAGGAAGGAGAAGCACGGGGCAGAGATGGTGAGGAGCAACATTTGCCCCGAAATGCACAGGAACGACTGCAGGGATGTTCTGAAACTGTTGTCGTCTTTCCTTACATCTGCTGGATCTTCCACTCTCGTGCAGGAGAGCAGAGGTCAGCTGTAGAGGATTGTGGGATTGTTCTCAGCAAGGACAGCTGCTCTTGGGGTTGGACTCCTGCATGAGCTTCACTCCACCGTCCTCTCTCTCCACATCCCTGTACAGCAGGGACTTCTGGGCCTTCAGGCGACATGCCAGGCACATGAAGATGGAGTCCACGTTCTGGCTCTCCTTGGGGTCCTTGGCGGATGTCTCGAACAGTAGCATGTTGTGGGCATCGGCAAACTTGAGCGCCATGTTGGAGGGCACCTGGATTTGGTCGACCAGGTCGCACTTGTTCCCTACAAGGACCCGGGGCACGGCGGGTGACACCCGGTGCCCGTTGCACTCTTGGATCCAGGTCTTCAGGTTCTGGAAGGAGGCCATCTTGGTGACGTCGTAGACGAAGACCACGGCGTGAACGTTGCGGTAGTAGTGCTCTACCATGCTCTTGCGGAACCGCTCCTGCCCCGCCGTGTCCCACACCTGCACCTGTCCACAGAGACACCGGGGGTAACCCACAGAGCCTAATGCCAGGGGGTGCTGCTGAGCCCCACACTGGCAGGGAAACATGACCACAAGCTGAATGGTGGCAAAGTGCAGAACGGAGCATTAAAAACAGGGTAGCTGGTGGCACAGTGGTTACAACCATCACCTTCAAAAAAGCGGGTTTAGGCTTCAGACTCCTGCTGTTGTACTTTCCCAGGACTGATACAGTAACAGTTGCCCTGTCGTGTAAAATAAATCACCGCAAACAGCTTAGTGTAGAAAGCCAACCCTGTAGGTCATTGTAAGGTAAATGAATAAATAATTATAGCAATAAAAATATAAATCAGAGACTAATGAGGGGGCTTCTCTTTGCACACCTGAGCCAGGTACTTACTCTAAAGGGGACTGTTAAATATAAACAGGTAAGGTGCAGAACTGTAAATATAAAACTGCACTGTATTATATGAAGGTGTCTATCCTCAGTATGTGAGGATAACAGTATTTCTTTGCAACTAGAGAACAAAATTTATACAAAATTCTGAAAAAAAGCAGTACATCCTGGAATAATGTGACAGCAGAACGCCTATTTTTAAAGCACCAAAATTAGACTTTAAAATGCGTGGCACGTCGGTGCTGTTCACAGACCATCAAAGTGCTCCTGGATCCTCCAGCATGTCTGTAGAGCTCCTCAGATGTTCCGCTTCCTTCACTGACAACCAGCTCAACTGACATCAAGCCCTCTGGTTTACAGTCTCAATTTACTGCCTGTCGCAGTTAATGCTGTTTCGCTCCGGACTGTAATACAGTCCATTTTTACCAACAGACATGAATACGGATAACTGACGTAAGCGGCGAGCAGCGCAGCGAGGCCTACCAGCAATGTGGATTTAATAACAAACACGAGCCCAGAAATGAAATAGCGGTAAAGTCCACTGTGCAGTTGCTGTAAAGAGGTTAACGTTAAAGTGACAACTGATGTCCATACGTGATCAATACTGTTGACTCACTCTGCTGCGATGAGGTCGCAGGAGCAGCATGATGTCATTTTTCACTTATGTTTTATAGCCATGAAAATAGAGGCACTTTCAGTGAACTCAAATAAATACCTGGCCTCTTCAGGGTGACATATTTAAAATGTTCAGTTACTGAGTGTGAGTGTGTGTCTATGTGTGTGTGTTGTGTGTTTGGGGGGGGCGATGCAGGAGGGATTCATGCTGTATCTGGTCTGGAAAGACACACACTGAGGTGTTTGTATCTGCAGTGTTAATGTGGTGATAACTGTTAACAGAATCAATAGTCCTGCTGTAACAACAATAGTAATAAATATATCAATAACATTAGTGTAACAGTAACACTGTAACCAGAGTAACAATAATATTCAGTGCATCAATGGTGTCAGTGTAAAGGTAACAGCGCAACCAGAGTTATAATAATAATAGTAATAATAGCAGTGACGTCAGTGTAACAGTTATGCTATGGGTGTGTGAATAGTGTAACAATGATGACTGTAACATCAATAATAATAATAATAACAGCGTATCAGTAGTGTTACAGGATTGACAGTGTGACATCAATGGTGACAGTGTGACATCAGTGGTGTCAGTGTTAAGAAAGGAACGGTCCACCCTGCCCTCCCCCCCCGATGTCGCACCTTGATCCTCTCGCCCTCGATCTCCACCGCCTTCTCCCTGAAATCCACCCCGATGGTGGCCTCTGTCTTCTCCGGGAAGGCGCCACCCGTGAAGCGGAACGTCAGGCACGTCTTGCCCACGTTCGAGTCCCCGATCACGATGATCTTGAAGATGCGGGTCTGCACGCTGTGCTCCAGGGACGAGCTCAGCTCCACTGGGTGGTCAGTCCGGCCCCCGGGGCCCTGCGACTCGTCCGCCATCACGGGCCGCGGATTCGTGCGGGAACCGGGGGACGGACACGGGTGGGCTCCGGGCCGATGGCTCCGCGGGGGGGGATACGCGACCGGTCGGGGCATCAGCGGCGGCGGTCCTCCCCCCTCGGCGGCAGCAGCCTCAGCAGCAGCAGCAGCAGCAGCAGCATCAGCACCGCGGGAGGAGAGAATAGGATGCGCGTGGGGGGGGCGTCTTCGTGCAGGATAGACACAGTTACTGTTTAACCCCCCGATGCCCAGCGGGTCACACACAGACATCCACGCGCGCTATCTTTACCGCTTTTTTACTGGAAACAACGGAGCGGTGAGTGAGGGAAGGCGGGGGGTCTCTGGGCGACACCTGTCTCCCCCCCCCCCGAAAGGTGGTTTATACCAGAGCACCTGACCGCGCATCCGCTCCCGATTGGCTGGAATCTACCCCAACATGGCAACTGAAAGGGGTCGTTAAAGGGGCAGAAGCCGGGGGCGTGGGGGGAGGGGGGGGGCGCTGCACATAGTCAAAATGAACAAACTGGACCATCTGGGTTTGGGTGGTTTACTGGCCAAAGTAAATATTAATTCCGATTTTTGTACATGACTACTTGTTAGTGTTTAATCGATCAGGGTATAAATGCATATTAATATATAATATTACTAAGTCACAACATTAATGTATGTATTCATATTCAGGCATTTTAGTAATGAAATGCACACTTCCCAAACCCACCAGATATATAGACATTTCAAAAGAGCTGTAAGATGAATTATTTATGCATGTTTTATGAAATACGGCTTATTTTCAGTTATACTTGCGTATCTTTCCAAACATGCTATTGGTGTGCTAAAGTGTATTTTCCCAGAATTTACATTTACATTAAAATGTATTTAGTTTTTTTTCATACGGGTTGAACAAAAGCATAAAATGAAAATTGTGTGTAAATAATGAACAAGTGCTTCTTTTTTTGTCTGCTTTAAGAAACAATTCAGACTTATCTGCAGCTCACAAAGCTGCCTTCTCCATCTCCCCAGAGGGCCTGTTTGTTCGGGACGCTGGACAATGCGTGAGCTCTGCTGGACGAGACGGACAGTCGTATGTTCTGAAAGAGGGGTTTATCTCCAGCCTCCTCCAAGCAGGCAAACGAAACACCACAAAACTGAATGGCACGAAACCAACAGCATTTTCACTCTTAAGTATATTTTTGAAAAAATAGTTCACCTGGCACACAAGCAATACCGACAGTACGTATAATTAAATATGTACAACCCGGGATGTCCATAAATAAAACATAGCCTTTTCATCGCGGCCCTTACTGCAGAGCAATGGCTGGTCAGTTTCCTTGTCGTTTCATTTTTATTTATAGTCCTCCAACAATCTCAGAACTTCAGCTCCAAAATTAAAGTTCCCTTTGGTCATCTTACAATCTTTAAGTTCTACAAGAAATTCACACACGATTTACGGTTACATGCTCAGTGTGTTGTGCATATGATGCTCTTGTTCCAGCGGAATAAATCCCTCTCGTAATCTCACTGTAAGGAAATTTAAGATCCAGTGACTCATATCACTTGAAGGTATGTCGCTTTGAAGTCTGTCCCCAGAGCATTCTTTGCGTTGCATTTGTAAATCCCTGAGTTCATGAGCACTGGGTTTTGTATGACCAGGTGCCCCTCCACAGTCATATGAATGCCACCCTGTGCATCAAAGCGGTTACTGGGAACCAGCGTTGTTCGTCCTGGCAGAGTCCAGGAGATGTCGGGTTTGGGGGTGCCGACAGCAACGCAGCTAAGTGTTACAGGCGATCCCCTGGGCACTCTTATTATGGAGGGAGGCACACTTGTGATGCGTGGTGGGTAAACCATTACTGCTACCGGATATGACAGAGTCGATGAGCCAAATGCATTGGTAGCTTTGCAGGTGTAGGTGCCACGGTCAAACATGGAAGTGTCTTTCACCTGGAGTGTACCATTTGATAAGTAGGCCACTTTGCCAATGACCTGAGGTTTGTTGAGGATTAAGCCACTGGGGAGGGTCCAGGTTACGGTAGCAGGGGGCCAGGCATCAACTGGACAGAGCAGGTTTAAGTTCTGCCCAAAAGAGATCTTCATGGGTCCTGGAGCCCCTCGAATCTGGGGCTTCTTTCCCGGCTCAAGAGAGAACCGTTTTTCGGCTTGTCCGGCTACATTTTTAGCAAGGCAGCGATACACACCTTTGTCACTTGTCACTGGATGTAGTATTCGCAGGGTCCCATTGCTGGGAGAGTGAAGGAATCGTGCAAGTTTGGCTCCTGGGTTCAGGACTGTGCCATTGGGCAACACCCAAACAAACTCTGGCATTGGCTTTCCACGAGCAAGGCACTCCAGCGTGACTTCACTTGCATCTGCCTTGAGGGGAAAAACTTCAATATTGGGCACTGCAAAACTGGGCTTTTCTGCAAGAGATGCCACTTCAAGCTCAATCTCCAGACTTGCCTCCCCCAAGTCATTTTTTGCCAGGCACACAAATTGACCCTCGTCCATCTTCCTCAGGCCCCGCAGCTCCAAGCTCCCATTCCGGTGCACCTGGAATCTTCCTCCCTGATAGGGAGCTGGCATGGAGATACCCTGTGACGTAGTCCAGGTGATGCGTGGCTCAGGCATGCCCTCTGCATTGCAGTGTAGCACTTTTGTCTGGTAAGAGACGGCCAGAACTTTCATGCTGCTTTTCCCTTCTTTGCCACCTATCTGTGGCTCTTGCGCCTCCACTTCCAGCTTCACATTTTTTATATCGTCCCCTGCTGAGTTCCTGGCTACACAGGCATACTTTCCTTGGTCATCTACACCCACCTTCCTAATTACAAGGGTCCCATCTTCTAAGATTTGGTATCTGTTGGATGAGGAGGCAATAACATAGTTGCTTGGTGAAAGCCATATAATCGTGGGTGGAGGATCACCGCCGGTATCACACTTCATATGGGCTGGCTCTCCAAGGCGACTCCAGACAGACACCTGGTCCTTGGATAAGATCCCGGGGGAGTCTTGGACCACCTTGACATTAACCTTCATTTCATCCTCACCAAGCTCATTCTTAGCATAGCACGTGTAGTTGCCCTCATCTTTCTTGTCTATCTGCCGCAGCAGAAGAGTGCCGTTTCCGAAAATAACGTAGCGGCGGGAGCGCACCCCACTGTCATCTGATTGCAAAGCATTGCTGATCGTGGTGCCATCCGGCAGGCTCCAGGAGACTTCTGGGTCCGGGAGACCTGAAGCGACACAGTCTACCTGGAAGTTGGCTCCATACACAACCTTCTTTGAGGCCGTGCCCAAGTGTTCGATCTTTGGTGGCTTCATGAGGACTTCCACCTGGAACAGCTCCATGTCCTCCCCATTGGGGCTCTGGAACAAACAGCGATAACTGCCTCGGTCCTTCTCTGTCAGCTGCTGGATCCGCAGAGTGCCGTTGGAGAAGACAGTAATAGGTCTCCCAGGACTGCAACACAGATGGAACCAGAATGATTCACAAGAATGATGGTTCAAAGCACCTTGCAGACAATGTAACTCGCTTGTCTCAATTAATACTTTAAACTGGCTGCTTTGAAACATGTCGTCAATGTTTCAAACAGTAAGTAAAGTTTTTTCTTATAGTAAAATGATCTTTCTTATACAGTTTGTTGCAGGTAATTCAGGTCTGGTTTATTTCAGTCTTGGTGTTTTCTGATTGAGAATTGTTGAGAATCATTAAAAGAAAATCAAAATGAAACTGTTGAACATTCCAGCTGTTGGAGAGAAAAACTGAACTACTTAGTAGACACCAAATAAATGCTGACACTGGGGTTGCCTTCAATGGCGTTATCATCTTTTTAACAGTACAAATGATTAGTCCGAATTACTAAAGCTTTTGACCTTAGCTGGATCATTAATGAACACTATTTATACTTATTGTTGTTAACTGAGGCCCTTGTGAACTGGACAGAATTGATTTTTTGGGGCACAAGAGACAAAACGGGGTATTGAGTTAAATCAGCGTTGTGCAGTTATTAGATAAAACCTCTCAAATGATGCTACATTGTCTTCCATTTTTATTTTGAAAAACATGCAAGCAAGAAGGTGAATTGTTGTATGTGAGAAGTTATACAGCCTCAAAAAGGGCATTTTTGATTTTTTTGAACAAATTCAAATATTTTCACATGCTGTCAGACTGCAATGAATATTTACTGCGTTTGAAGTTTGATGATGTCTATATCTGTGACGTATTGATTTATTTTCCACCTCTGGGAACCGAGAATTTTTTTCAAAATGAAAATTAAACAATAAGGAAAGGATCGTATCACTTAAAACTGCATATTTGTACCTGTAGCGAGAATCCAGCAGGGTTTTGGAGGGAAGCGTCCAGAGTGCACCGCGTCGGCTCTTTGTGGACTCGGGGCAATGCAGGTAGACTGTGGAGCCGTACGTGGCCCTGACTTGGTGCTCTCGGGGACTGGAGGACTCCTGCCCGATGTCCAGCAGCACCACCCTCTTTGCCATCCCGATCCCATTGGTGGCAGAACACTCATACTTGCCGTAATCGTGGGGCGTGGCGCTCCTCAAGTACAGTGTCCCATTGGGGAAGACAAATAGACGGCCTCCCAGGAACTGAGAAGGCTTCATTTGCAGCCCCGATGGGAGACCCCACTTCAGGGTGGGTGGGGGCTGTCCTTTAGTTGTGCAGTGCAAGGAGATGCTGCCACCTACCTGCAAGGCCACGTTCTCAGATGCTTCCTCCTCGATAGCTGGAGGCAACGCTGCAACGTCAACATGGTAGGTGACTGTGTCGGCACCCGCTGCATTGCTGGCAATGCACTTGTAGCTCCCTTTGCTGGAGAAGTTAGCTGCCTGAATCCTCAGCGTGCCATTAGAAAGGAGCTGTGCGGCTCTGGAAGGCCCCAAGTTGGTGGTTCCTGTGATGTGGTGCCCGATGTCACGCAAGAATGTCTTGTCTGGAAGGATCCAGGATATCTGAGCCTGGGGTTTCCCCACTGCCACACAGTCCAGGCTGATCGGTTTTCCCAGGTGCACAGAAACATCTTTGGACCTCGGAGGCAGGATCTTGGGAGCCTGGGTCAACACAGCAAGGGTGATGACCATCCGATCGGATCCAAATTTATTCTGTGCGGTGCAAAGGTACTGTCCTCTGTCCTGCAGCTGAACATTCCTGATGACAAAAGTGCCATTTCTCAGAACTTCAAACCTCTGCCCATACTTGCTGTTGGCCTGAATGGTGGCACCTGTTAATGAGAGACAGAAGAATCATCACCCCTCAGGCCTGCTTTGGAGGAGATAACTGCCATCTCATTAGTTTGCCTTAAATCAGTGGGGGCAAAGATTAATGCATGTAAATGGAACATAAACTGTCTAGAGGTGTCACTGCAGGTAACCTGTCAGATAGCACTTTAGCAAGTATTAGCTACAGATAAATGTGTTGCAAAAGCCCATAAAACTATTTCACTAGTACAAATTTATTAATTGGACTCTTGGAATCATTTTGAAGAAACAGATTGTTTTACCCTGTTGTGAAGTGACTATAGTCAACAATACTGTATATTACATTGACTGTATTTACTACGAAATATATAATCCATATATCAAACAAAAACTAAGGATTTATTAATGATGCACTTCATAATACTAAGAAATTAGCTAATTAATGGATTTTGATGGACTTTTTTTAAGAAGAGTAATATTAATCATGCATAATTTAAATCCACATCGACTGTCACAGTGTTGTTACAGGGGAGATGGATGATCTCGCTTACCCGTGGACACTTTGGTCCAGGAGAGAACAGGGTCCGGATCTCCCAAGGACTCACAAGGCAAGATCACATCTGCCTCAGCCAGTGAAGATACGCTGACGTTGACTGTGGAGGTGATTCTTGGCTTCATCCTGCTGCCCATCAGATGAGGAAAAGGCAGCGCTGTACTTGGCCTTCTGGATCCCCAGTGGCTGTAATGCCACCGGTTGCTGTACAAAACACTGGTTGTGGAGTGCGGCCTGTTTACTTCCAAGGGGAAGAGCGTGGGTGTCCCTATGCTGAAACTCCTAGGGGTTATGGCAGCCTGATGCGGCTTTGGTGTAGGAGAACTAGATCTGGGCTTTGGTGTGATGGTCCTCCCTAACTGAGAAAGACGGTAAGCATCAAGCTGTGCCTGCCTGTACCTGTTTCTGAGCTTGGTAAGCAGTAAGTGGTCTCTGGTTCTACTGGTTGAGCTCCTTAGATGTGAACGGTGAGTTCCTGCTGAGGGTAATGCAGAGGGTAAGGCTGTATTTTTGGCCGTCAGAGCTGTGATTTCTGGTCGATTTGTGGCTGAAGTGCTCTTAGAATGCCAAGGATGGTGTGGAGAGGAGGGATGTTGTCTTGGAATATGAATGGAGGGCCATACAGGAAACTGATTGGAGTGGGCCCAGGAGAAGGTGGAAGTAGAGGTAGGCTGCATTTTTGGCATGTGGACATGTTTCTGAGTATGCTTTGGCCGGAGCCACGGGTGGTCTTCAGGAATGACTGAGGAATGAGGGCTGCTGGATTTAGACCTTGAGGATTCATCTTTTGGTCCGTTTGTCCAGAGGAACGACTCCTTTTTCATTTCCTCAGTTGGATTTCTGGAGTTTGGCTTAAAACTTTGTTTAGTCTCTTTGTCTTCATTTTTTAAAGGTTTTTCAGTTGTGTTTTGGACTGTAATAATTGGAAGGACATTTTCTCTTTGAACTGCCCTCCCTTCTGAGTGGAAAGACTTAGTCAAAGACGGTCTGGTGGTTTTATTTGAAGATAAGTTGAATTTGCTGTATTCAAGCATTGGTTTGATGGTTGTGTTATGGTTAATTTGAAAAGGGATGTGCTTTGTAGTTGTTATCCAGTCTGACTTATGTCCATGTTCCTCAATTAGCCTCACAGAATTGTTAGTGACCTTGTCTCCTGTCTCTTTCTGCTCTGGTAACTGGGTGACGGGAAGCCTGTGACCTGAAAGTGGTGTCGTCATTATGTTCACTGTAGCAGGTTGAAACGGTGTGTGTGAAGTTCCTACTGCAGGTAATGGAGTTTGTGCTTGATAAGAACTGGATTCCACTATTACGGATGAAAGATGACTGTCTGAATGTACTTTGTCTTGTTTGTTTGAAACACTGATAATTTTAGGCCCTCTGGGCAGTTCTGTTTTAGCTGAATATACTTTGTTTCCACCTAAATTTTCTGCATTTTTTAAAGTAGATGATTGCTGTTCTTTTACTTTTATTGGAGTTTGCTGGCTTGCACTTATCCCTGATTTACCGACAGAGAGGTCTGAGGAGTTCTGGACAGAATTGACTGGCTGAATCCTCCGATGTGGGGGTCTTCTACGTCTGAATGGGAGTCTCCTCCGGTGTCCCTCCGGGGGATTGGCTGCAGATTTCACCCTGCCCTTCACTAGCCTTTTGTCCAAAGATTGTTCACTATGTGTGTTTGGTTGTAGGCTAAGCGGAGTCACTTGCTTTATACCAGTATAGGAAACAGTGAAGGAGTTACCATTCAGCTGAGGTTTGGGGTGATTTGTTATATCACTACCATGGTAAACAGGTGTTGCTTTTGGCTCTTTTGGGATTAGTTCACTGTAATGAAAAGGAGTGATACTGACAGTTGTGGTGGGTAGAATAGCAGGAACAGTGGTGACACTGGGAGTTGGTGTGAGAGATGCAAAAGCAGTTGTTGGTCTGTTTGAGGCTGTAATTGCTCCAAATGTCATCGCTGTTGTTGCAGGAACATTTGGAGCTTTAGCATGAGCTTTAGCTAGAATCTGAGCCCAGCGGTTAGGATCAAGCTCTTTAACAGACTGGTTTAACTTCCTCTTCGTCTCCTTTGTCCCTGTATTTCCATGGCTGCGATTCCTGCTAGAGGTGTGAAGCTGTCCATTGGTCCTCTGTGGTGTCCTTCCAGGAATCGGGCTTTTTATTTCTTGAAAACCCGACCCTTCACTTTCTGGGTCCTCCTCAGATGGTTTTATGGCCTTCATGGAAGTTCCTCCTGTAACCTCCTCTGTCGCAACAACAACAGCACTTTCTGGTTCTGAATCTATATCAGCTGTGATCACAACAAGGTGAGATAGCATGTCAATCCCATAGAGGTTAGATGCAACGCAACTGTACTCCCCACCATCATTGTGAGAGACCTTCTGCATGACCAGAGTGCCATTTGATGATACGTAGATCCTGCTATTTGGAGGTGAGGGCAGCAAGACTTGATTTTGGGGCAAATACCAGCTGATCTCCATGGGGTGAACTGAGGACACTGAGCAAGGGAGTGACAATGGTTTTCCCTTCTCCACTGATATCTCTTTACCATTCATAGACTCAGGACTGAGCAGGAGTTCCCTCACTGTTAGCCTGAAGGGCACAATGTCAATATTCTTGTCTGTCCGCACAAGGCAGTGGTACAGCCCAGAATCAGATGGTGTTACCTTTTTTATGACCAGTACTCCACTCTCTAAAGCCATTAGTCGTGGATGGGAACTGTTCAAGATGGACAGATCAGGGAGCATCCACTCTATTGTCTCTCCTCCTGAAGTGATTGCCTTGCATTCAAGCTTGGCATCAGAACCTTCCAAAACAGCCTGTATCCTCCCAGGTGTAGCTCTTTGTATCATGGCCCAGGATTGCCTGCTGGCCTCTTCCTTCTCCCAACCATTAATTTGCTTTGATATGAATGTAGAGAAGTTTAGGACAAGTTTTTTGGTTGTAGTCCTCCGTCTGTTCAGCTGAAGGGTAACCCTTGGCTGCAGTAGCCATTCTGGGTCTGCCATCAGATGCCCCTTCAACTCTGTGAAGTAAGGGGAATCCTCATTCATTGCCTGGGAGTACTGAAATGTGACACTTGAGCTATTTTCCTGCCTTGGTCCCCGCTCCAAAATTGCTGGGCTCTCATAGTAATATGCCACCAGCCTCCAGAGCTTCTGTAGCTCATCTCGGTCAATTTCACATTCCAGATGGCTGAACAGGGTCACGTTGACCAGCACCTGTCCTGGTGTCCTCAGGTTTTCCCACGTCACCGAACTGCCCTCACTGGGGCGACTCACAGCACAGCCGACATGGGCTTGATTGCCGTGGCTGTCAGACAACACAAAAGTGAGGTGGCCAAGTGAAGGCTCCAGGTCCTTGGTGTATGGGAGGTCAGGTTCCGAGTCCTCCCAGATGGTGCTGTTCCTCAGCTTCAGTGGTGACCGGACCATTGGCCTCTCACAGAGGAACTGCTCTGAGGACAGCTGGAAGATCTGACTGCCATTGAGGTGCTCAGGTGTAGTGCAGACGGCACAGTTCTCTACTGGGGCAGAATTACGCTCCTTTTTGCATTTAATCACCCCTGTGAAGTAAGAGACAGAGAGGAAAGGGAGGGAAGTGTATTTCGATTTGTAACCTCTTTATTTACGTTTGACGTTATAAATTAAATTCCTTGAGAATGAAGGTCACAGAAGTCCCACGCTCTGGAGCCAATCAATTATGTAGAACATGAGAAGAAGCTTGTTTATGATTAATACAGTTACACTGTAGTGCATCTTCATCAAAAGCTACACGGGAAAAATTTGCAATGACTGATTTCTCATTGTAAATACAGATGGAACCAATTGTTTTTTAGCTGGTAATGCTTTCCTGTAAAGGAGAACCAAAACGGATGTATACAGTTACGGTTTTTTTTCCAAGGTGATGAAAGACGCACACGGCCTGTGCTACTGAAACCATTTAACCTTACCTTCTCTCTTCTTGTTCCACTCCAGGAGCCAGTGGAGGTGGCAGTCACATGTCCAGGGGTTGCCGTGCAGGGAGAGCACCTCCAGCCTGTCAAGATGCTGCAGGGTGTCTTGCTGCAGTTGCTCAAGTTGGTTGTCAGCCAGATACAGGTGGCGGAGACTGGAGCTCCAGAAGGTCCCCAAGACAGTGAGGGTGATAAAGGTGTGAGGATGCAGCTCCTTCAGCTGGTTGCCCTCCACCTGTAGGAGCCTGAGTGAGGTGAGTCCGCTGAAGGTGAATGGCTCGATGAAGCTGATGGTGTTGTGATCCAGGTAGAGGCGTAGTAGGCCTGACAGGCCCTGGAACATGCTGGGGTGGAGCTGCTTCAGCTTGTTGTAACTTAGTTTCAGAATCTAAGAAGCATAAGAAGAAGCCAAACAGCCAGGACCTCAAGCAGCATTTCACATCCAATACCCACCGTTGATCTCTGTAATCTCAACCTGACGGAGTGCTCAAACTTGACTTAGAAGTGTTACAGCATTATTATGAACCTTGTTGCATTTCTTTCAAAGACAGAAGTAGAATTCTAGTTGGCAACAAGGGATTGATCAATACCTGCAGGGAGCGCAGGTTGTTAAAGGCCCCCGGGGATATAGTCACAATGTCGTTCCCATGGAGCATGACCATCTCCAGATGCTGGAGCTTGGCGAAGTCCGAGACACCCACCTCCTGGATGCTGTTGTAGCTAGAATGGGCAGGAAGCCATGTGAGGTTCACCCTTGGCAACAGGAGATGTAACCCTCATGACAACAGTACATTTTATTGTGCTCTTTGGAGTGTTAGTTCATTTCAGTCCCTGCCAGTACCAACACAATGGATAATGTAAAAGATTTTTAGCTGCAGGACTGATCGGGCTGCTTCTGGGTCTGACAGGGTCAAAGATGGCAGAGCAGGGGAGCAGCTTTTTCCCTTTTTTGGTAGCTTTTTACTATGTAAACTGGCAGTTATCTTACACCTTTGCCCATTTTAATCGAAACACTAGGATGAAGTGTCTCCCTCAAAGGGTACTAGAACAAGGCCCTTCTGCTGCAGCTGGAACCAACAGCCTTTAGATTGTTGAGCTTAACCATTATTTTACCGACTGCCTGGCCGGCTCCCAGCCCCACAAATCTTCCGCAAAGACGTTTCCTTAATTCATCTTTAACATATTTATTTTGCATAGTCTGGAGCTCCTGAGAGCAGATTGTGCCAGAAACAGGAGGGCGGATTCTACACACTCTGGTAACCATTAACTGAGTTTTGGTAGGATGTTAAAATGAGCTTCATTTTTACAGCTCTGGCTCAAGGTGGAAGCTGCACAAAGGCACAGATCTTCCATGACCAAGAGCAGCTCTCAGTGCGGTAAATATGGTCTATCTCAGAGTTTCAACTGGCTCTGAGGATGGGGCATGTGGGGCTAGGCAGGGGGAGACTTACCCCAGGTTCACACGCTCGGTGTCCCCAGGCAGGCTGGTGGGGACAGACGTCAGGTGGCGGAAGGTGCAGTGCACCTCCCGGGGGCTGGGGCAGCTGCAGGACCTGGGGCAGGTGGGCCGTGCGAAGCCAATGGGTGCGGCCAGCAGGGAAACCATCACTGCCACAGCCCAGAGAGAGGGGACACTCGGCAGAGGCATCGCTCACTCAGTCTCACGACATCATCTGAGCTGAAACAATAATAAAACAAATTATAGTAATGTTTTCACCCATCCTTTAAACTTTCACACTTAACTATCTTATATCCACTCGTGCAGATAACAGTGCTCTCAACAGTCCATCTACTTCAAGGATTTAACCCACCGTCCTCCTGGTCATAATACTTTAACCACCAGGGGCTTTGCCACCCTTTGACTTCCTTTTCAGTCCTTTGGCCAGATGTTGCTACGTGGTGCTGTCACTCACTACCCCCCACCTCTCCGCTGACGGGACCCATACGAGGAGAAGCAGTTTGAGGCGTCGCACCCAGAGCCGCTCGGTGGAAAGGAAAACAAAAAATATTTACCTCTCGACATTCATACAGCTAATCCCGGAACGCCCTGCCTGCACGAGCAAGCTGCCAACTGCCAAAATAATAATAATAACAACAATGGGAAAAAAATGACGCAGATGAAAAGTAAATGCTGAAATATTTGCCTTGAAGGCACGTTATGCGTGTAGCTATATATCTTTAAAGTGTTATGTTTTACTGAAGCTACACAGCCGCATAGGGCCAAGGGGGCCAAATGGTGGAGGGGGGGTGTTGTTTTAATTTTTCCCATTGGGGGGCAGGAACAGCTGTGTTGATCTGACTGTCAGGGCTGCATTAATGACCCACAGTGAGGTGTGAAGGATATCAGACAGGGTAGCCCCCCTTTCCTGTGTGTCCGCTGCCCCCCCCACCGTTGGGGATCACAGCACATGGCAACAGATTTACAAACTTTATGGACTTTGAGGTGCTGGAACTACAGAGGAAACGGCACTACAGATCAGAGCCAAGTTCTAGCTGCTCTGGTTGTTTTACATACATACAGATCATCTCTCTCTCTTTCTCAGTATCATCAACCACCTGCCCAAGTCAGGGTCGCCTGGGTCTGGAGCCCAAGCAACAGTGTCAGTCCATTGCAGCAGACTGGTGGTGTAATTCACAACACAGTATAACAAAGTTGAATATAAAACCTCTGTGGCCACCTGTTCACCATCAAATTGCTAACTCCTACAATGGGGCCTCCAAGTAGCATGTTGTAATTTTGCAGAAGAATTATATAAAAGAGAAGAATGGAGCTGGTGTAAGAAAGAGAAGAGAAGGAGAAGAATGGGGCTGACGGTATGACGAGTCTCCTGCACAGGTGCTGGACTGGGATTCTTTATCGTGCAGAAGAAACAGCCATGACCAAATGCTCCTTGAAAGAGACTTCACAGATGTCTGACGGACACCAGGCCCGTCTCCAGGAAAATTTATGATCAATCCATGATAGAACAGGTTTGTTGTGTGTGTGTGTGTGTGTGTGTGTGTGTGTGTGTGTGTGTGTGTGTGAGTGAGGATGGGAGAGGCAGAGAGGAAGAGTGTGTGTCTGTCGATTGGTTTGGCCTTTGTCTCTTCCAACAGCAGTAAACTAGTAAACCCCATCTGAATCCCCTCACGCGTGGTGTGTAATAATCCAGGACTGGTGGAAGTTCACACAGGTACCACAAAGGGTTTCTTGAAGTTGAGCCGAGTGAGGAGACAAAAAGCAGCTCCGCTGCAGCCAAATCAGTGCCATCTGCTCCCCACCGCAGCCTCCACCAACTTCACACGGCCTCTGTGGAACCCGCGTCCGAATCCGACATAAGCCTGTCGATTTGAAATGCTGCCGTGCAACACATGTAACGTGTTCCACGGCATATGGCTCTCATATGTGACACATGTTTAATGCTTCGCCTCTCTGGTTGTGGTCTCCAAAGGTGAGTCAAAGGGGCCTTTTGAAGGTGCTCCTTCAGACTTGAGGGACACAGACCTCCTAAACGCAACACAGAGCTCTCCTTCCTTTATTTAGTATAAAAGCCTTGGAGTGAAGCCCGCTTTCTGGGAAAGGACGAGCAATAAAACTCTCCGCCGACAGGACTGTTTTGGGGCTCAGCGTGCGATTTATTCATCTCACCAAACACAGAATCTGTCAGCAGAACATTATAATAGAGATAGTTTGTCGCATTAAAATAATCTGCGGTGACGTAACCGGGTGTTCACAAAATTATGGTACCTGTGTTGGAATTTTCAAGCCGAACACCAGCGCCTACTTTTGCGTTCTTAGTTGTAGAACTTAGTTGCCATAGTTGTATCAGATACCATGTCACTATATTCTGGACAGACGTTTCTCATCTAACCATGTACTGTTTTACTGTTTTCTTTTTATTTTTCATAAATAACATAGCAATTAGAATATCTACCGTACATCATTATACAACAGTAAATAACATATTTTTAACCTGTCTTGTACACCGGTATGGAAAGTTATCATTATCAACAACAGAGGACATGAAAAACCGGAGAAAATGTGAACGACAGACAAAACATGAGCTCATGAAGATCCAGCAAGCAGTTTACCTGGAAACCTGGAGGAGAACGATGGCGGCTACCAGCAGGACTAGCTATTCTGTCCCGATCATTCAAAGAGAACCGGGAGATGTGGGGTTTTGCACCTAGTCCTCAGATCTGGAGCAGACTGGCGGAGGCGGAGGAGCAGCTCTGGCCTTCAGATTCAAGTGCCGCATTCAGCCGCCCCAGCGAAGCACATCTGGAGAAGCACTCAAGTTCCCCAGAAATGCTGAGGAGCTGGATTTGCCCTCCTCCCCACCCCTCCTCCCTCTTTCTCCTCCTCTCTCTCTTTCTCTTGTTCTCCTTCACCCCACCCCACCATCCCCTCCACTCTCCTGGGTGTGAGTCCCCCCTCCCTCCTCACCCAGCTCACCTGCACACACCCTGTCAGGTGAAAACACCGACATTCAAAACGCTGTTTCTCAGAACACACACAAGTTTTGCCAAACTTTTCTGCTTTAATGCGAAACATGGTGCGCAAATGCAAAATCAGTATTGCAAAAATGACAAAACTAAAAAAAAACAAAAAGGGAGAAAATAAATAAATCCTAATTTTTTTGAAGAATAACAATGACATCAGTCACTGACACACTCACTGAGTCTTTTCTTATTCCTCTCGCTCTGCATCTCTACCTCCTTTCTCTCTATTCTGCAGGGCTTAGTAGAAGAAAGTGGGACCTCAGACTGTAGGTTCTACACGCTGGTGCACGTCTTAGCAAGTCTCCCTGGATCCTGGAGTTTGAATGAAGCCTTTTCATCGATTACACCCATGTATATATGAGTATAAACCTGTTGGTGGTTTTGGCGTGTTTCTAAGTTTAACCATGGGCCCGGTCTATGTGATTCCTTTTTTTATGTGATGGTAAAAGCCTTAAATTCCTCTTTCTGTGCAACAACATCTCCTTGGTCCTCTTTGCTTGGTTGTGATAACATGATGCATCAACACCCTGAGCTTTTGATTCCTGCCGAATCCCCCATTTCAGCAGCACTATTAAAGCGGCATTAGCCTTCATACGTCGCTTTAATAATGTTTCTGCTAGCAAGGTGGGCTGCTGTTTTGGAAAATGTCCGCAAAGTGGATTCCACATATACTCGGGAGGGAGGGGGGGGGCAGCCTCATAGAGAAAGCTGAAATCCAGCTGATATTTAGACTCAGAACTGTCACAGAAAGATCACGTGGGTGTTGCGTCCTTCTGAAGTCACAGCCCTGAATCTGGTAAGAGGTCAAGAACCAGTGTGAGATGAAGAACTCTTCATTTTCTCGTAAAGTCGTCTTCGGTTTTAATTTAATAGTCACCGCCACTCTCTACACCGTCTCATTATTTGTGGGCTTTTTAGCTGGGAAAACTGGGAAACGGCAGCTAGATTACATGTAGCGGCCGTCATGGTGAGCACTTGGTTTTAAGAGTTTATAGTAGGGTGGTGCTGTTAAATTCACCTTTCATCGATGAATAAACACTGAGCACAGATTTATTTTCTCACCGATTTGCATAGATGCATTTTACAGCCTGGACCTTCGCAGCAGCTCTTCTGCTAAGCAGCCCAGCAGTGCGAATTGTTTTGAATATGAAGTACAGAAAAGGATGTGAATTGGGATTGATGAGGCCTCCATTTCTAGCTTTGCCTAGGGCCCCCAAACTATTAAATCTGCCCCGATAAAAAATTTAAATACCAATTAAAATGTTAATTAAAAGGAGAATTAAAAGTATGTTTGAAACAGCTGCTTAGAGGTATCAGCAGAACTTGTACAAACTGGTCCCCGGAGCAGTTACTAACTCCCATGTTGGCTCCAGACTCAGGTGACCCATGGTCCTGAATCTCTTATCGGAATTCCAAGTGGTGGTACTTGGTGTACCCCCCTGCCCCCCCACTCTTGCCCGAGGCTGCTTCTTTCAGCCCCGCCCTGCTCTGCTGCCAGTATCTACTGTTCAGAGGTATTTCACAAACCCTGTTCCCCAGCTTGGTGACAGGGAAACCTTGGTGAAGTCCTATTGCTGTGAAGGGTCTTCACACAAGTGGGAACACCACCTGCCCGCACCCCTACCCAGTCAGAATCCCCCCGCAAGTCCCTGTCTTTCTGTTTGGTCTTCGCATCCTGACTCCACCGGTGGTTTGCACTCAGGCCCATTCTTGTCGTAAATGAAGACACAGCCCAGGTTTCCCCTCATAAAAATCCTGCTATTTCAGCAAGTTTTATTTACAGTCGCGTTCTTCTCATCCCCCTGTGTGTCTACATGTCACCTAATGATGGCGGCAATGCCCACGCCTTCCTGCAAGTGCTGCTCTTCTATGGGGCTGCAGCAGGCAAATGCATTTTGAGGCTGTTTACGTGGAGGTCTGTGAGAAGGTAGACCTCGGGCCAATGTAAAGTCATCTGCTGGAAGATGGAAACAGCAAAAACCCCATTTGTGCAAAACATATTCCACGGCTGCAATTGTGATCATCTGCAGTGAAGGGAGATCCAGCGGGAGAAGAAGGGTGTCTCTGAGCAGAAGGGGTACAATAAACACCACTTATACTTTATAGATAAATACATTTTGTTTTCCATCTAGCAGACGTAACCAAGATTATAAACATAAGCAAGCAAATATGGCATAAAGCATCTGCACGATGTGTACACTAAAATGAACTCCCTCAGAGTGAAATGTACAGTGGAGCTTCTGAAGCTCAAACATCAACTAACTGCAGCATCTTCCAGCAAATGACCCATCTAAAGCATTGAGCCGACCAGGCAAATACCAGCCTTGAGTCCACTGGGAGATGCAGGGTGAACTCAGCTCTGCACAACTCCATAATTCAGCAAGCCAGGTCGGTAGCAACTACAAGGTGTCTGATCCTTCTGGTAAGGAGTTTAACATGATCTTCACTCGCAGATGAAAATACTTAAGGGTCATGGCAGCATTGAGAGCAGAAGGGCAGTGATTTTGGCTTGCTGGAGAGGGAATTAGTTGATGTAGAGGTTAGAGGTGCCACCTTGGACCTGAAAGACTCAGATTTGAGAACTCGAGATACATGCTCTGCACTGACGCAGTAAAAATCACCCAGTTGTAAGCGGGTAAATCAAATTGCTTAAGATCATCCCAAATCACAGAGAAGGAAAGTGTCAGCAAAATGAGGCTAAATGTGTGCCGATATGTGACTGACATTACTGTACTGGGTTTTACCCAGCTTCGGAGTTGGTGTACTGCCCTGTTCCTACTGAGCTTAGCCGACCACCTTTGTGGGATAAGCGAAAGAAACAAAGGCAGCAGGATGAAATCAGACCAGAGAAGGGAAAATAGCAGCACGGTTTGTGGTTCGATAGTTACACTGCTGGAGTCCTGAGGCCGGCAGGCAGGAGGCCAGAGGGGACAAAGAAACTCACCTAGACTGACCTGAGTTCTTCTGCAGTGATCAGGCGTGTGAGTCATGTTGACTGACAGAAGCTCTTGAGGTGTTACAGTGAACGAATTCTGATACATCGGTACATGCAAACACAGCCCAAGGCCAGGGAGGGACAGAAATACCAACCGTTCCTAGTTGTTGCCCACAATCTGGGAGTGTATTTAAACTTTTTTTGCCTTAGGCCACATGTGATCCTTCACTCTGGCACCTTCTGTCAGAACCCCCCCCGGTCCCAACTGTGTCTTTCACATTTCGTTCAATGCAGATGAGGTTTGCAAAAATGATGAGGAATACTGATGTAGCTCTGCTGATGAAAAAAGCAGAGTAACTGAGAGTTTGGAGGACCAATAGGAACGATTTAATCGCTGCGGGTCTCCAGGGTGGCTAAAGAGTTGGGGGCAGCAGGGTTCCAGGCTTCTGTTGGCTGCCACCGGGTTGTCCTAGGTGAACGGAAGGAGTTGGGGGGGCTCACTGCTTCCTCTGTCGACCCACCACCTCCCTCCATCTCAGAGAATAGAGCAAAACAGTGAAAGCTGCTCTCACATCTAGTCTCCAACTGAATGGCTTGGTTGGTCAGCCACGGTGGTGCTCAGGGAGCTCGGAATCCTGCTCTTCGAGATGAGTAATATGAACCTGCCATCTGAGGTCACCTGCAACCGTGGGAGTATGTGCCCGTAGTATTGACCCCCTTTTTCGCACGACTGCCGACCGATCTCAGCTTTTCCTCCACCTTGTCATGTCCTCTGTCTAATTTCTCCTTTTACAGTGTTTGAATGACAAGTTGGAAATCCACACTGACATAACTTCTTGGATGACGTGAGCGCTGAATGCTGAAATGTCTGATGCTTGGACAGTGAACCTTCTGCTCGTCGTGATTATTTTCTACAGATTTTGCCCTTTAAGTATTAAAAAAACAGCAACTATCATGTCTCCGGCAATTCTGGAGCCACCGCCTTCGTGGGAACTACAATACGATGGTGAAGGCAGATTCACAGCACTTTACCATGTTGTGGAAAAAGCAGATGACAAACTAAAAACGAATAAGTAACCAATATATATAACCCCTCCAATGTAGTCGAGTAGAAGTGAGCAGGAAGCCCCCGAGAACTGGAGGGTAGCTGGGATGGTGGTCCAGAACGGGGGCCCTGGGGAGGGCAAGGAAGATGTGCTCTGTCATCATCCGGCTGTGAACACCAAAGGATGTGCTTAGGTCTCCTGTTCTGTCAATCTGTACCATGTCTCACAGCCTGTGATCCCAGTTTAGGCTCCAGATCACCATCACCTTTCCTGGTGAAGCGGATGCTGATAACGGAGGGGGGGAGGTATCGATTGCTAGGAGATGTCGTGCATGTTTGTAAGAAGAGACAATAATCCTCTGAAAAAAATAAAAACAGCGAAGGATTGAATTGCATGGCTGCTGTTGTCTTTGGCTCTAGTGAGCTTCATTCGTCGATGAGTAACAATCAGACCCAACACTGTGTTCCCAGTGACCCCCCCCCTTCCCCTGCCCCCCCTCAATCCCACTGTATTTCACAGTACACTTCTTTCCCCCGTTACTCCAGCCGCAGGGGCACAGATACCTTCTGCCTTCTGGAAATCCATTTAAAGGCAACCAGCTGTCGGCTCCATCTTCTGAGGAACGTGGGCCAAAGCGACGGTTTGTTGCCAGATCAGTCCTCTTGGCTGAACAGTTTGAGTGCTGTTTACTGCACTTCAGCGATACCCTGGTAGCCACAGGGGAGGTCAGGACACGGATGGCTGCGGTTGTGCCTGCAGGGGTGGTGTGCAAACATATGTGTGCGTGCCGCTCGGCTCCTCTCTCGCACCCTCTGGATGCTTCAGTCCAATCTATCAACGCAGTTTTCAGTCCCACTTCTTCTCACACTCATTTTCATTGCCGAATGGGCTCAGGCAGGGGGGGAAAGGAAAATCATACCTTGCTGGCAGGTCTCTTAAAATTCAGACTGCAAAGCTGCAAAGCATTTGGCACAGGTTATGTGATTTTAAAATAAATCAAAATAACTTGCAAAAGAAGCCCTTGATGTAAATGCAAAGGTGAATGAGCTTCATGATGTGTTGAGTAAATCCTCCATGACAGCAAGTTAGATGTGATGCTCAGGGAGATCCAGGAGGGCCACAGGTGTTACAGGTACAGACCTGCGGCGTCTCTCAACGCGAGCGGACCAGAACCACAGGCCCAGGACGCCGTGCTAGTTGGGCCACCTGCCGTTTAAGCCAATTCATCACATGGTGTTGACTGACCGGTGACTCTGAGGAACCCCCCCTCCCCAACCACGCAGCCTCCAAAGGCCGGGTCTCCGTGAGCCAGATAAGGACTGTCAAGAAGAGGCCTGAAAGACGACCCCGCCCACCAGAATGACAGATCACCCACCCAACCACGCTTATCACCAAAATTCCAAAATGTCACCGCAGCTCAGGCCTCCAAAAATTACCCCTGATGACAAGACGTGAGCGTCGCTCAGGACAGCTGCTCCATGCAGCTCGAAAAGCAACGATACAAAAAAAACGCCAAAATGATATCATCTGGACAGTTGCGGCAGTTTCATTATGGCTGCAGGGGATATTTTACAGCTCCTCCTGTGGGAATGCTGCACGGGTTCCAATCCCACAATTCCACTGTATGTGAGGGGCGAGCAGATGAACGCGGTTTGCGCAACACGGTGATCCTGCGTGGTGGGGCTACGGGAGGTTCCGGCGGTCCACGGCCTGGTGGAGACCCTGAAAGAAAGGCGCCGCAGGCTGCGTCCCTTCATTATTCTCACGTGCTTCGTCACCTGCCTGCAATATATAATTTTGGCAGGTGGTGCAGGATCTTCTCGTGTGTGACTGCACTATGATTTATAGGTGATGACGTGGTATTTTATGTGCTCTGCCCCCAAACTGCATTTAAACTGAATTTAAACTAACATTTTTATTGCTTGAATTACCACTCGGTGGTTCAACTGCTACCTATGACTACGAGCCAAGCACTGCGCTGTACCTTTGTTCTTTCAGTCGTTTCGATTCTTCTTTATTTCATTGTTCATCATATATTTTATTAAACTTTTTCTCTTATTAATACAATTTTTAAAAACATTTCTTAAAGCTTTTTATGCTTTACTTCTGCCTCGGTAGTGTGAGAAGGTGCTGTATGCATGAATTTGCCTTGTGTTGTAACTGAAGTAGCGCTACAATGAACCCCCCTTTCTGGCAACATAACCACAGTCCAAACTGAAAAAAATGGAATATATGCAGCGGGTGGATGGAGAGACGATGGCTTCGTAATGATGAGCTGTCGACAGGAGAGGTTTGCAGCCCATCGGTGGGGGCAGGGATCACCAGATGAACCCCTGTGAGGACATATAGCTCAGATTCTGACTCGGGTTTGTTTTTCTGCACGTTATTAAACTGCAGTGAAAAACACAACCATCAAATAAACATAATGACAATAATGCAATTTCAAACACAATCACGATCGAAAAGGGATCATAATCTAAATTCACCTAATTCAAAACAATCACAGAATTGAAAATTCTATGATCGTATCCCATTTTGAACAGTAAAACAGATTTACACGACAACCAAAAACACAAAATTCACAAATAACAGTACACTGTACTGTGATATAAGTTCTCAATTCAATCCCATAATAGAACACTATAAAATCACATACAACACTGCAACACATAACTAAACAAAGTGATCACAGTTAAACCATAATACTCCCAAAAAACAACTATTCACACTAAAAAACTCAGGTCCAATCAAAATTCCCACATAAACATAAAAACACACAGTAACATCAAGCACAACAGTCATGAAATGAAAGAGCAAAAAAGCAAGTTAAAAGACAAGGTGGCCCATCGCTGCTCCTGCAATTTGGCCCTTGGTGACGTCCGATGTGACCCGAGGGCTGTGGGACGGCCACACAAACGTACATTTTGCAGTGATTTATGGGATTATCTCACTAACGCTGATAGGACAGTTACTGAATGAATAGCTGAAGGTGGTTATCATCCGCATACAGGGTAACCGTAATAACGTCCGAATGCGTTTGCGTCCGAAAGTCGTGCCTGAAGCAGAACAGCGAGGAACCTGAAAAGTAACATTTTTACGCGAATGTGGTATTAAATATGGTTCCGTAATTTTAGCATTTTGAGCTTAATTATAGAACGAACTGTTTCATGACATAATTTTATCTGCATTTAAAAAGGGTCAATAATTCAACTTAAAAAGCGTGATCATCAACATCAACCAGTCTTTAGAGTCGCCGGGCCAGGGTGTGCTCGGGGTCACCGCCGAAAAAGGCGTGGAACCACCGTGTCAGATAAATAAGTATAAAATGTAAATGTGATAATAATTTGGAAATGGGAGGGGGGGCTGGAATGGTGCCAGCTGGTGACTGGCTCACTTTTCCATCACGTGGTCCTGGTAGAGCAAATTTGAAAAGGGCCCTAGAAACTTGGTCACCTTCTGTCCACTAACTGGTTATTATTAATCTGGAAACCATACTGTGTACATAATAAGTCACTGGCCTTTCAGTTCACAGGTTTTCCTTACACACCAAAGCCTCCTTTTATGAGAACTCTAACTAATCTATGGCTGATATGTCGGTTTATATCCGCACCAAGTCCATTGTTCTGGGGGCGATAAACATGACCACGACCCGACGTAAAAACCCCAGCGATTATAACTACCCTTCGCATGAGTGGCAGAGAAGAAGCAACGCGGATGGATGCCCAAGCGGAGCAGGGATGCGGAATCACGGGTCTGAATGGCGAGTCCCGGGAAGGGAAGCGCTCGGCCAACACATTAGTCAGGCAGGAGAACAGACCGAATCACCTCTCACAATTGTGTCCTGCAGATGAACCTGTCAGCAAAACCAACTAGGGCAGCGACGATTACGACCGGCGGACGAGATAAAACAACCCGGCGCCCCCGTTGCCGATTTTCTCGGCGCTTCTCCCACGAGTGGGCCCTGAGGTCCTGTTCTGACAGTTTGAAAGCATATTTATCTCTTGAGAAAAGCAAAATTAAAACCATCGCTGCTGCCTAATGCAGCACCACATCAATGTTTTATTGCTGAAAATGTGTAGAACACACTGGGTTTATTGAGCACCGAGAACTGAGAATTGCATCGATGGGAACTGTGGGCAGAATAGTACTAATACAGGGGATTAAAGAAGAACTGAGCACTTTTGGACGTGTATTACTCAGTAACTGAATATCACGTGAACATGTGGATCACAACAAATCACAGCGTATGAAAGTCTAAACTACACTGTGAACTTTGGTGACTCTTCAGATCGAAATCCAGATCTAGAAACTATCAGAAGCAGTCTTTTCGAGTGCAGGGACACGTTGCTCACTGTTTTCCAGGATGAGCTCCAGACCATGACAATAAAATTCCTGGTAAAATATGTTAATTGATTGCTGGTAAAATACATCTTATGCTTCTTATGGGTTTGCAATAAAAATGAAATTGCTGTATAACTCATGCAGGCTGCAGCTATACACTGTTCAGTTTTCATGGTGCTTACGGCAGAAGGTTTCCCATGAGGGTTCTTGGTGCTGGAGAAGGTTCCTGGTTCCTGGCCTGGTCATTTACATTTATCCTGATTGTTCAACTTTGCCAGGAAATCTGGAATTCCACTTTGGAGTATAACTCACAGCTACAGCTAACTGCAAAAACATGCGGTGACCCTGTAGGAACATGCACAGTGTTGAGCAGTGTTGACATGAGACGCTGCTCTCAAAATTCAAAGCTGATTTCCGGAACATTTCTGGTGCCTCTACTGCGAGTCTGAGAGGAAAAAGAGTCTTAAAGAAAGAAAAGGAGGCAGATATTTAGAAAATAACTAAGTGGCTAATTTCTGAACTCTGTGTGTGTGTGTGTGTGTGTGTGTGTGTGTGTGTGCATGTGCTCTGCTGGAAAAACACTACACAGATTGTTTCCATACAGGGTCGCTACTGTTCCATTGCTAACCTAATGTTTTGTCTTATAATTTATCATCTCAGACAGAAGTTGCACTGTCTATATTTGTCTGTCTATGTTCACCAAACACCAAATTTAAGATAAATGAATGACTTAAGAATACATTTAATAATTAATAAACATAATAATACATAATTATTTATTCTTATTATTTCTTCAAACACAACTGGAAATCTGGAAGTCAGTTTGTTCAAATACTCAAAACTCGCAAAAACCTTTTATAAAAACTTAATAAAACAGATGTCTCTTGATATATTTTTTCAGTCAAAATCTGTAAAAGTCTTGGATGTTGCTAGAGTAAATAATACTTTTTAAGACTGCTCACATATTTCTTATTAACTTTCAACTACACTGAAATTAAAACTGACTAAAAATACAAATGCCTTCCTTCCAGAAAGACTGACTCGTCGCAGCACACAGTGTTTATCATCCTGTCATTATTGACAGGAACAGCAGATGCCAGCTGTTAACACGGTGAAACGCGGTGAATGTGAGCTCCATTAAGGTGGCCCTATGTTCTTATTCCGCTCTAATAGTGTTTACTGCCACCTAATGGCCTGGAGTGTCAAAACAGGTTATTTTCATGCTGCAAGAAAAAAATGTTAGAAAATGTATAAATTAAGGCCCTAAAAAATGATGCAGAAAATATCCAGTGTTGAAAATTCCCAACTGCATTCATAACAGAAATTTGTAATTTGTGAATTTAAAAGAGGCATAACATAATATTCCATTGAGGCACATACAACTTTAACTTCAAAGCAGTGAATGGGTGCATCAGGAGACCGTGAACTGGAAGACCTGACATTACCCAGAAGTCTGTTCACCCAAATGCTTGTGGCGCCTGTGACCTGCTGAGACAGTGATGGATTACCGGTGCATAATGTCAGAGTACAATTATACAGGCGAGGCGCCATAATGGAACCTGATGAGGAATCATGAAACAGCTCAGGCGGTTCACTCACTCGACCAAGTGACTGCAGAACAAATGTTTGCTTTATTTGATCAGGAACAAAGCAAACGAGCAGCTTTTCTTACACGGTGCTGCTGCCCAATAAAATCGGAAACAAACATTATTTCACAGCTATTCTGCTGGTGGAATGAATTAACGGTGAGAACTTACGTCTGTAAAAGGCACAGAAGGAGGTTTTTGAGGTGTTTTTGTGCAGAGCACCTGAAGACTATGACACCGACCCCCGCGATCGTGCTCAGGAATGCTCTGTGGGAAACTGCACAATTCACATGATGAAATATTCAGCTCTCGTCATTAAAATATTTGCCAGATGTTCACGGAGAAAGCAGAAGTGTGTGGACACCAAGAAGGCGGACGTGCATCTTGTGTAACCTGCTGAGTTGTTCCTTTCCTACTCTTTTGGTATCCAGAGAAACCCAGGCAGATGTTTGCAGTGTTTGTCAAGATCTTCCTGCTTGCAGAAAATGGCGCCTAATGACCCCCCACCAACCGTGGCTCTGATTTTGAGTGCTTCCTTCTGGCAAAGTGTGGCCCCTGGGCCCAGCGATGGCTGCCAATTCAGGGAGTAGATAAACACGGTTGAAACCAAGTTTCTCAATGCTTTTCTGAGCTTAGGAGCCTTTGACAAAAAAAGTAATAAAATATAAATTTGTGGACTGTTGACCAATTCCATCACCTGCATGACTGAAGCCCCAGGTATTAATTTCACAAGATCATCTCCCTGCAACGGTTAAGGAACTGCTGCCGTACCCTTGAGCAAAGTGCTTGAATTACTTCAATAAAACATTCAGCTGTATTTAAGGGTCAAATTTTAAACTATGTAGATCAGTTTGGACGTCTTCCAAGGAAATTATTATTAAATTCACAGCTGCACATTACAAGTGTATTTTCCAACTGGCAGGGTGTTTTTCTGGGACCTGGAGCTAGTGAGATTCAGGCACCTGGGAAAAGGCAGCGAAGGTGTCATGTGGGTGACGTCGATGCCCGGGCACCTTTATCCCACGCTGTAACCAAGGTGGTGAGGGCCTGAGGGTCTGAGATTACCGTCTGATGACTGAACAACATCTCCTAACTGACCTAAAACCCACAACCTTGGAAAGCTGCTTCCAGGCCTCCCTGCCGCTAGCAACGGCAGCATGTCAGCGCAGGTTCGACGCTCTGTAATCCTTGTCCCCCACGCAGCTGTCAGGGGCTCCATTTTTTCCCTGCGTTTTCACACCGTTATCATCTCCACTCATGACCGCTGGCCACAGCCAGTGCAGTAGGGGCCTTCAAGGTGGGACATGTTCGTACATCTGCATAAGGAGACAAGCCCACAACCCACAAGCTTCCACATCTGTTGAGTCCACGGCTCTAACTTTTTATCAAATGTACATTTTAAAGAGATTGTTCTGGTTTTTTGTGTAAAACCTGACTGGGACCCCAAGTAATCAGGCCTGAAACCTCAAGGGTACAGGTTCAAGTCCAAGGAGGGCACCTGCAATTGTCACCTTGACACTGGGACTTAACTGCTTGGTGTGGTGCTGCACTACTTAACATGATTTACTCATTTAGACGCTGAGGTAACTCTTGCTGTATCCATTTAGGGTAAGTACCATGCTCAATGGGAGCAGGAGCTCAGATGTGAACCTGGGTCATTCACAGCAGCAGCTTTAGTCACTACGCCGCCTCCTGTCCCCAGTGGAAATAGTTAAAATATCCATATGAAATTAGGAAAAACAAGATATTACAGCAGACTGCGGTACAGCTGTCACACTGCTCCTCCCCAGTTTGGACATATCAGCAGTTGGCTTCTGCCCCAGGGGCCCGGCCTGCTCTGTGAGGCTGCGTTCCAACATTCCGGCTCATATGGCTCCACATGGTGGCTCTTGAAAGTACAAGAGAAGGTAGAACATCAAACCCACCCCCCCTCCTGACGGAGAATGAGGTCTTGAGTGAAGATCTCTGAGGGGGTCATAAAACACTGCACTTATATGAGCGCTGCTGGGGATGCTGCCCAAGGTTGGCGGTTCACCACTTCCTGCACCTCCCACCCCAACCCCTGTGATATTTAACAGCCTCCCGCTTCCATGTTCAGTACCTGGTGCCTAACTCGGCTTTGCGGGGTCATGTGTGGACGTGCGACGTGCCGAGCTTCTCCCATAACTGAACTGAACTGCCTGTGCTGGCGGGAGCCGAATGCTCTCAAACTGCCCCCTGTGGTCCAATCTGGAATGGTTCGCAGCGGTCTCTGTAGCAGAACACTCTCGCTCCCGGGGCAGTGCCCTCCGATTGGAGATGCAGATGGTTAGTTTCCGACCTGGAGAAGACATTGACCCAACACCCACGGGTAAAGGGGAGTGGCTGTCTGAGTGAATATGATAGCCTGGTCCTGCATCCTCCACCAGAGTGCTTGCAAACCAGGCCTCTGAAGAAACCCTGCTCTAAATCTTGCTCTCTGAGGCCCCTGACAGGTCGCCCAGCCCCCCGTCTCAATCTGGAGGCTGGAGTTCGGACCTTGAAAATGGCACCATGATAAAAGGAGTGAGGGGTGGACCCAGCCTGCCCACTATTTCTGTTGCCCAGGCTGACCTGATGGAGAGGCCAAATGTTCCAGATGTTAGAACCCAGTAGGCGTGCCTTGTTAGAGAAACCCTGAGTAAATTTCACCCCCACCCCCCAAATCTCTGAAGCAGACAGTGGGGCGGGTGGCAGTGGGCAAAGGGAAGACGAGCGAGACGCATCCAGTAATCTCTACTCCGGGTCTCATTCCTCTGCTCAAGGGTCTGCGTTTTATTTGTGAGACACGTTGTAGACCAGCTTGTTTTCCACTGGGTGTCGCTGTTTAGCTTCTCCTGACCACATCTTCACCGCCACGTCTCCTGCTTACGGTGGCGACATCTCACGCCCATCCATAGCCTGAATAGAGGCTGCCGAGTGACACACGGGTGGGGAGCGGAAGCGGTGGCTTTATTCAGAGGAGCTTCTTTTACCTCTACAGGTAAATGAGTTGTGTTTTAGTAGCAGAAGTTACAAAGGTGGGAACCCTTCTCCTCTTTGGGCAGAGCGGACCTTCTCTCTGCTGTTTAGCTCTATGAGTTCGGCATCTCAGTCCTGTGGGCTGAGAGGGAGGCAGTGCAGGTGAGCTGTGAGGATGACCATAGGTGTGTGTGGTTTGATCAGAAAGGTGGATTCGGAGAGACGGGGTCCCTACAGAGAATTTCAAGTTCTTAAAACCCCACTTTTCTGATTCTAGGGGGAAAAAGAGGGTCAGTTTTAAAACTGTGAAATAATTTTCAAATCAACCACTATAATAACGTAAATAAAGCCCACCAGTAAACCTACGTGGCATTATAGAGGTTTTAAAAAGGCCCGCATATTTCAACTGTCCCGCAGTATCATTAAAAAACTGCAGACCCCCCGCAGGTTACAGACACGTATTCACACTCAGGGACGTCTAAGAAACAATATAATCCCCCTTTAAATCACACACATACACAGTAACTACAGCCACTTATGAGTAAATACACAACATTTCACCCACATAGATGTGTGATGAATTTTTGACCCCCGGGGTGAGAAGAACGCAGTTCAGCAAAAGTGAAGCTCAGTCGACTGTGTCCTTGTCGAGTGTGTTTCTCTCACGCTGTCATTGCAGGGACCGCACACACACTTTGGCTGGGTGTTGTGCAGGGGGGCATCAGGTGAGGCTACGCTATTCGTGCAGGTCCCTGGGAGCTGTGACCCTGGTACTAACAAAGCCCCTTCTAACGTGGGGGCCACAGTGCATCGTGGAACTGTCACCCAGCCGCAGTTGTGCTGCACCTGTTACAGTTTCATCATTTCGAACAGGATTCAAACCCGGCATTTAAGTCGCAGATAAACAATGAGGCAACACCGAGTTCACATTTTTTAAATCTCCCAAAACGTGTCGATAGGAGAAGAATCGCTGTCTGCACACGAGCCACCGAAACAGACTTGTTTCTGGATTCCCTCCGTTAATAAGTTGTTTCATTGAACCCAAACCAGCTTCTTCATCAATGAACGTGGATTTACTGAGCTTGGCCAGCAGGCGCCGCTGCTTCCCCTCTGATCCGGCAGGCCACGGGGGGGCAGTGCTAGCTGAGAGAGGCTCGTGCAGGCACACATGCTCAAAACATGCACGCGCACACACACACACACACACACACACACACACACACACACACACACACACACGAACCACGAACAAACCAAAGCGTGGTGAGCAAATGGAAAGCAGATGGGCCTCCTGACGTCTCTGTATGACTTCAAAATATCTGTGGAACCCCGTATATATTTCAGTGATCATATCTTGCTTGAGACAAGTGAGTGTGTACATGCACGCACACACACACACACACACACACACACACACGTGTAATGTAGGCATGCAGGGTGGGAGGCAGGGATGAACACAGTGACGGTTGACTAATGGACACAGTCATCAGGTGAGAGATTCTGTTATTAAAGGCACAGGAGGAACCCCCCCCCCCCCACATCGCATCATTACACGGTCCTCTGACTCTCTTACCCTGTTATTACCTCTCATTAAGTGCACAGCCTTTGCCCGGGGGGGTTCAGCCTGGCTGTTCTGTGAAGGTCATAATTTGGGCCCAAAGTGGAGTACCTCTCACACACACAGCCTCCGTCCGCCTCGGCTCACGACCCCGTTCCTCCTCACCAAGGATGAGCCCCGGTAACACAGAGAGTTGGTTGGCCCGGGGCGGAGAAGTGTGTGTGTGAGACGGTGTGTGTGTGAGTGTGGGAAGGGTGTGGAGGCGCTTTCTTTCCCCCTTACTTCCTGACAGGAGCTCTCCAGACACCACCCCTCCTCGGCTGTCCTTTGTGGGCGTAGCTGCGGAATGGGGCTATGCTCTAGTCTCCTACCGGTTACCATGGTGCCTGCTGCAATTGTGATCTGCGGGCAGAGATAATTAACATCGCAAGTGGGGGGGGGGGGGGGGGGGNGGGGGGGGGGGGGGGGGGGGGGGGGGGGGGGGGGGGGGGGGGGGGGGGGGGGGGGGGGGGGGGGGGGGGGGGGGGGGGGGGGGGGGGGGGGGGGGGGGGGGGGGGGGGGGGGGGGGGGGGGGGGGGGGGGGGGAGAAGAAGAAGAAGAAGTCTAAGTGTCAGGAGCCCAGTGTCTGGAAGTGGTGGAAAATAGTGAGGCAGCAGGATTTTTGTGGGGTAGTTGTTTGGGGGGGGGGGGGGATTTTCGCTGGAAACACCCATCGAGTCGACTCGCGTCCCGTCTGAAAGCACGGAGCAGCTAGGCACCATCTGCCACAAGCGCAAGACCCCCAACCACCGTCCGGCCCCTGATTTGAAGTTGCTGGATTTTCATTATGACCCGATCGATTCTGGAGCTTTTTTGCTGTTTTATTTCTTTTCTCTGAGAGGATTGTTTGCCTCGGAAGCTAAACACTTTGGGGAAAATAAATAAATATAACTCAAAATCAATAGCAAACTGCATAAATACCCGTTACCTTGGTAACAGGAGCTTGCGGTATGGATGGGGGGGGGCGCGTACGTGAGGCTCTCTCCGTTACGCGTGACGTGCGGTTCAGCAGCGAGTGCCTCTTCAAACACGATGGCTCCCTGACAGCCGAGTGCGAGAAAAGGCTCCATAAAATGTTGCTTCTCCCTAAACAGCAGAACACAAAAGTCCGGCGGAGGGCAACCGTGTTCGTTTCCGGTTGTTTCTGCCGCCATGCTGTGTTAGGGTGCTGTCAGCTGATCCGCCGGGGGTGGGACCCACGTCGACGGACTGGGCTGCACGTCACTGACTGCGTGATGGTGCGTGAGGGTGGAGACCCCCTCCCCCCGGGCTGCCCACAGACTTGGTGAGGGCAGCGGCTGTGGTGGATTTGAAGCTAAACTTAGCAGCTTCTCCTCTGTAGGGGTAATACCCCCCCCAGTGCCCTACTCCGACCCCATCTCGCCCGCGGTGCTGTGTGGTGGTGTTTAGGGCCTCTCTGACAGCCTCGGTCACTACTGATGGATACACCACGTGATGAAGTGTCAACACCCAGACCAGTGCGCGTGAAGCCCTATCCCAGCATGTCTGTCCCTCAGCCACCCTCAGATCTTCTCTTTATCACAACATCCACAGAAAAAGTGGGTGAAGCTGTAGGTCGTGACCCACTTCCTATGTCTTCCTTTAAAGCCCAAGGACACCATAGGAGTCTTGAACCCCAACTCAGATCAGACATTCCGGAGATGTTTCCTTTCTCACCACGGCAGCAGAAGCCGAGATGTAAATGAAGGTGGGGGGAGGGGGCTGTGCAATGGGGATCCTCATCCTGACGACGGGGGGGGGTTCCAAAGACGTGACCACATGCGATGCTGTATGGATTCAGCGTTAACATAAACATTAATCACAAATTCAATTCATTATTTTGCGCGAGTGAATGATGCAGCCAGGCAAAGCCGTTTAAGGTCTTTCCATGGATTCAATCCAACAGCCTTCTGGTTAATTAGAAAAACTGCCTGTTAACCAGTAATAGTTTGTCATAATACTGCTGTGTTGGCGGGCCGAGCGAGGGGGCGGGGGAGGGTTGGGAGAGGCCAGCTCTGGACCCCTGGAGCTTTCTCTCCTACTTTTTTAACTATGTTCTGAGGGTCATTTCCTTCCCGCTGTTTCTGCCTGGCCCCCCCAGATGCGGTGGTTGTTCTTATGGCTGGTCGTCGCACTGCTCTGCACGTCACATGTTTGTAGTTTTCTTTTCTCTTAACACCCTGAGGAAATGTGCTTTTTTGGGGGGGTGGATTTAAATGAATAATTCCACAATGCTGTCGCCTTTTCTGACGAAATGATGAAGCAGTCGTCCAGGGAGAAGAACCAATATCTGCGCGAGGGAATCTCCGCAAACTCTGAGGGCACCTCGCCGTATTATCCGACACAGTAGTGAACAAAATATATTCTCCTCTTTAAAACAGAAATCCACTGAGATGGTACCAGAAAAAGCGTGCGGGTGTGTGGGTGAGTGTGTGTGACCGTACAGAGACCGATTTAGAGACAGATAGACAGACCTGTGATGTAATAGAGCGGGACAGTGAGGACCTCCAGCATGGTGAAGCTGTCCCCAGGCAGCACGGTGCGAGTCACCCAACGTGACAACGGGCTAATGACAGGCTCCGCCGTGGGCTCTGACTCATACCCTAATGGGGCCGGCTGTTTACACTCGGCTCCACTCCGCTCCTGCTGCCAGCAGAGCCCCGAAAAACAAGAGATCCTTGGCCCGCCGGCGTGTGCCGCTCTAATTGGCTTTAGCACAGAGGAAACGCCACCCTGCCCCAGCACCCCCGATGCCCCTGGCTTAGTGCACGCTCACACACACACACACACACACACACAGGAGGTGGGGTGTAATTGGCTGGACTTCCACTGGAACAAACCCTGAAGTTCCCAGGTGCCCCCCCCCCGCTGCTATGGAGCCCTGGGGCAGACGCCAAAATGCTGACCGACAACAAAATCAACCCCACCCCTCCCTCCCGTACCATCGAGGTGCAAGAATCTCCCTGTGTGTCTCACACATCTTCACACACGTTGCAGGGTTTGTGGGGCTGGATTGGAAATGCTGTTTGCTCTGGATGACGCCCCCCTCTGGTGCAAACTACCTCCTGCAGAATAACCTGTAGGGGACTTTGATGTAGTGCCACCCACCTGACTCATCAGCCTGTGGAGCAGAGATCATAGAGCCTGTGTTGGTCTCCTACCGCGTTTACCTCACTTTACCCCAGTAGCTGGACCTACAGTGGCCAAAATGTCCTACAGCTGGTGTTCAACCTTTGGATAATTATGCTATTAAAATGTTCACACATTCCTGTGAAGATCTTCTTTCTGAAGTCACCTGGTGTACAACCCTGTGACTTTGGGCACTGTGCACCTTTGAAGTGGCCATGTGACCGTCAGCCCACCAATGAGGTGTGCCGACTCCCATAGAGACTGGCCAGGCGTGGTCCGTGGATTGAGGAAGGGGGGGGGAGATTTTACCGGAGGCTAATGCAGATGCCTCAGGGCTCAGGCCATCAGCAGCCCAATGGGTTGTGTCCCCCCCTCCCTCCCTCCCTCCCTCCCCCCCCACCCAGCACTCCTGCCTGAGCAAATGGAACAGGTTCTTAGCAGAACCCGGCGCCCTCATTAACGCCGCTCCAGAATCCGTCCGTGACTCCATTAACTTGGGGAGTCATATTCGTCCATCTGAAAACAAATCTACCGGCGCAAAAGCAGTGAGGAGCCCTGGGCCATGATACCACAGTCCCTGTCTTAAACTGTCCTTTCCCCCATAACTCCTCCCACCCCCAGTGACACTGCAATTTGCTATTCCAGCTAAAGCACTTTTCATGTTTCGGAATCACCGCTTTGTACTGGATCCGTATTTCACTTTTACATCTGCATTTATTCATCTGACCTTTTTCTGCAAAGTGACCGTGTTACGGTGATTTAGCCATTTACACAGACGGACAATTTTTTAGTGCATCGATTCAGCGTAAGTAACGTGCCGAGGGAACTGGGGCAGGAGGTGGGATTGAAACCTTTGTTTTTTCTTCAGTCCAAAGGCAATGGCTCCACTATACCACCTGCTGGATGCGATACCAAAATTTACGAAGCGGGGTAATTTTTTACTCCATCAGACAAGAATATGTACCTTGATCAAGGGAACTACAGCAGGAGGCAGGACTGAAACTCACGTCCTTTTGGTTCCAAGGCAACAGCTTTGACCTCTATGCCACCCATTATATTTTGCAATTAATGAACCGACTTTGGATGGATTCTGGACCCGTAGCACACGGAGAACGGGGGCCGGTTTGAACGAAGGCCTCACGGGAGGCCGATAAACACCACGACTCCACTGGCGGCTGACGCTCGTGCACTTGGGCCTCGCTGACGCCCCCAAACTTTCACCGCATGACTGTCAGCTCCCCTGGGAGCAGCTAGAGGCCTGACCCCCCAGGCATCACCTTGGCAACAGCAGGAACAGTTAGCAGTGATTTCATCGCACCGCCACCCCCTTATCCTCTCGAGCAGCTCGGCTTGCGAAGTTGGGGAGGTGGATCATCACTAAGGTGAGTCAATCAAGACACCAGGAGAAACACGACTTTGGTTTCTCTATACAAACTCAAACATCTGCGTGGTCCTCGTGTCCGTTTCCATAGTAATTCTCCAGTTTCCAAGCAGGGTGGCCTTAACTACTGACCCTGTGCACCAAAAAGGAGCAGCAGAGATACAGCAACTCCTTAAGGTGGTCAGGAAAAGACGGGAGACAGGCAGGCAAGGATGTCGTCAGGTTTCAGCACTTGGACGTGCTGTCAAATCCTTTGCACGAGGGAGGGGGTGCTGCTTGCGTTGGTGTTGAGCTGCCTTTGGTGGCCGAGAAGCTCGAATCGAAACCGGCACGTATCTGTCACGGCTCCCAAAGCGAGTCCACTTGGGAGGAATGCGCCTCTGAAGGTTTGCCATCTCCTGCCAAGTTCTGCTAGTTTGCTAGATTGATGCCCCTCTTTTTCACAACAATGGGCTCGAAGCCGTGGCTCATTACGGACCCCGTCGGCCTTAAGCCTTTCTTTCGCTCCGGAGAAAGGCCGCAATTACGGTCTCCTCGTGATGAAAGAGAAACAAAATGGTCGAAGAATCGCTGACTTGCAAGATTTTTTCGGGCGGGGATATTGCACCACTGCGTGCACCATTTCACACATCATCGTGTATTTCATTATTTTCTATCTGAATAATGCTTCCCACAGCAAGTTACGGCGATGTATGCAGTAGCCGTTCAGATGAATTATCCTGCCCGAAACGCGCAGCACTAATACTCTGTATGGGATTTGACCCCGCGGCTTGAGAGGAAAACCTTCATCTGCGGTTGTGCCCTGCTGTTACACCTCCGGGGACCGGGTGGGGGGTTACGATGCAACACACTCCACCTACAAAAGACTCAAGTTAAACGGCAGGTGTGGCGCAATGGTTAGGGTTGCTCCCTTACATCTCAAAATGTATAGGTTCATACGCTATCCTTGAGCAAGATGGGGTACTTACCCTGAACTGCAGGTAAAAATGGCCAAGATGTTTACGGGGTAAATCACTGTAAGAACTGCAGCTGAACACTGTAAGACACTTTGGGAGACAGGAGACAAATAAACAGTTTCAAATGTAAATCTGAGCAAAGTGAACAAAATCACCGACTAAACGTGGACTTACGACTACATATACATACAGAATACATATTTATCTGCCTGTATAAACGGGTAAATCAGTGTCAGCAGCTGAAGACTGTAAGTTGCTTTAGAGAAAAGAAGGAACGATGAATGCAGATGTAAGACAGCCGACGTAACAGCGGAAACCAAACCGCTGGAGAAATGAATGTATAAGAACAGATTCCTACTGCAGGATGTGAGGAAACATCCGTGAGGCCGCTGGGCAGACACACACCTCCCGTTACCGCGGTACGCATTACGGGAGTTGGCTCCCGCTCCGGAGACAAACGGAGCGCTTGCTTCACGCTGAGGCTAAGCGGTATTGGCGTTTGCCGAACAGAACAGGGGCCCAGAAGGAAACGGTCGGCTCCGGCTGCGCCTGCGGACCTGTCCAGCGCCTCTCTCCTGGGCGCCGTTTTCACCGGGGGGGTTAGTGGTTTAGCCTCTTAGCATTTTGATGATGTCATACATCACAGCGCCTGCATGTTGCCAGGGTGTAATGGGGCTCTCAAATCACAGCCGGGCAGCAATGGGACAAGCGGGAGGCAGAGGCGCCAGAGCACATGCTAACATGCGGCTACGGTTCCGGAGCCGCAGCAGTGACGAGGCCCCCTGGTGGCCACATCCGGCTCCCCCTGGTACGGCAACCAAAGCCCTCTCTGTCCACCTCTGAATAAACCGTCCCACCACCTGCAGGTGCCAGGAGATGGGGGGGGACCTCCCCGTGTGACATCTGCAGGGGGGGGCTGGAGCTTCCAGTTTGCAATCAGTGGTTCATTCATTTGGAAAATCATGAGAGCGAGTCGGGTCCCCCAATGGCACAACCGCCAGCGGCAGGGTTTTAGCTCTGGGCACAGGAGCAGGAAATGGTGGGATGGGTTGGGGAGGATGATTACGAATCTCTCCAGATGTGACCCGGGTGAAGCAAACAGTAAACTGTAGTAAACAGGCAGTACAAGTCAATTTGAGGCGTTCCTCTTTGGCACAAAGCGAACGTGGAGAACATCGAAGCTCATCATCTGCCGTATCGACAGCAGAAGCGTGTGGAGCAGCAGAGCTCCTCTGCCTTTTGTGTTAAAACACAGTCAGTTATGGTCGTGTCTGTCTAATGGTTTGGGTCGTCGCTCACGTATAAAACGCACACTGTCTGCGCCGCTAACTGTGAAATTGGACATCCCACTGCAATGCAGAGACACTGTCAGTTTGCTCAGGACGCCCAGCTGGTCCACAGAGGACCAACTCAAATCCTTCATGCAACTTCACGCAACTGCCTGAAACAATTATGGTAGTAAAATCCCTACGATGCCCACCTCATGAGGCACTGAGGTCAATACCAGTATGTTACAGGGTTTTCTGTTGTCCCATCAACATTAAAAAAGCTGCATCCGATATTCACGGGAACGGACTCAAGTTGAAGATGGAAGGGCGCCACTGATGGACATATTCTGAGGAGAAGGCGAGAACGACTAAGGTTTGTACAGGTTGGGGAGGGAGGAATAACTTTTATGTCGGAAGTTCTGCTGAAGTTCCACTATGAAACTGATTGCATTTGCGTTCTGCAACACACAGATGGGATGGTGTTGAATGACCATCTGAAGCGATGGCTGTCAGACAACCCCAGTGACCCCTCGACCGTAGGTCACAGCAAATTTGATCATCACATTCCTACTTTATGGGGGTCACGTGACCTGGAACACCGCCTGCATGTTAACGGAATCTGTAGCGTTGGCGCTGGACCACGAGCTGGATGAAAGGCGCCTCTCTGGATGAGGTGCAGATCTGTCGGCGGGCTGCCATACAGATGGGAGCCGGGAAGGAAGCGGACAGGTCTGGAACGGGCACCTTCAGCCGGGCCGCGTGGGAACCACAGAAACCAGCGGAGCGGCTTCCCCTGGGAGTCACCCTCTGCTTCTCAGAGACCCACCTCAATGTTTATTCCCCTCCCTGCTCCCCTTTGTGTTGGAATCGCAGGTCGGTCCCAAACTAAAGCGTTGCATTAGTTTGGCGAGGCGTCGCGTTGACCTGAGATTCACTCAACCTTCCAGCGAATGTCTCTACCCGAGTGTTCGTGCGATAAAACTACATTTTGCTGTAACAGCCTAACCAGCGCAGCCGAGGGAAGGACCTCCTTCCCATCTTCCTGGTGTAATACGCGCTACTCCAACACGACCACAGGGGGCGGTACTGAACACGGGGTCCGTGGGGTAGTTTCGACACTCAGTGGAGATATCCTCCCCAAACCCTCACGGCGGTTCAGGGGTCCGACGCAGCGGCACGGCTGGAATTCGGGTCTTTGCGGACAGCCAGGTGTCGCACTGCTACGCAAATGAAGCTGGGGCTGGGGGTGGGGTGTCGGGGGGCAGACCTTTGGAAAGGAGATGTGGCCAGACAGCAGGCAGGGGAGGCCGCGTGAGCTGGCGCCTTGTTGCACGGGTGCAAATTTTAAATGACACCGTCTCCCCAACGGAGTCGGGGGAAATCAAATTAAAGCGAAAAAAGAGAGACTGGCTGAAGTTTATGAGCCTGGGAAATAAAGGCATTAATCTTCATAAGCTTCCCGGAGGAAATCAGGAAGGAATGCTATTATATTTGATTACAGCGGCATTGTGTGCGCGACGCAGGGGCTCCGCGGGCGCACAGCGCAGGCGGGTCCCGCCGCCTTTATCGGGGTTTGTTTCTGGGCCGTGTTTCCGGAAGTGGGTTCGGCACCCAGACTGATGGCCGACGTCATTGCGGACAGGGAAAGGTGTCGTTCGGGGGGGGTTGGTGGCTGAGCGGTGCTTGTTATGCAAACGACATTTCGGCTCGGAGGTTCTTCCCGTTCGCTCAGTTGATAAATCCGCCGGTCGGGTTTTTAGGGAAACTCGGCCAAAACACCCGCACGGCTGCCCTTCTCTGGCTCGTCGGCCAAAAGGAGGAATGGAAGAGAAGTGAAAAAACACTCGGTCACGGCGGGAGGAAGAAGCCACGGACTTGTTGGGAATGACAGCACCATCACTGAAGCGGCTTTGGGGCTGAAGGGATGTGATTTTGTCCAATTTAGCTGCCCGGCCGTCCGCATCTCCGGGGACTCTTCCCTGACCCTGGCCGTCTCTCAGAGGGAGGGCGAGAGGGGAGCCGAAATGGCTAAGTCAAAATTTCCCATCTCCAGGCGCTAAGCTCTTGATCTGTCGGAGGGGCACTTTCCTCGGGGGCCCTGATCCCTGATCCTCTGTCTGAGTTAAAAGAAAGGGAAACACAAATGAAATGAGCGCACTTGTCCCTTTCTGAGTGGGAAACAGAAGGGGGGGGGTGCACTTCTCTTCCGTTTCTAAAGGAACAAGTTCCCACAGCGAACAGAGAGTTGTGTCTCTCCCCCCCCCTTCTCGGGGGGTCTCCATCTCCACACCATAATGGGTTGCACCGCCAGCCCTCTCTTCAAGAAGCTTCCCTGTCTTCGTCTACCACACACCAGCAGCACTGATCTGGTTCCAGAAGGTTCCTGGTTTTTAATTGGAAAAGGTCCATCCTTTGACAAACACTTTGAAGAACGTTGTGCACTGCGGGAGTTTCCTTTATCCAGAAGTTTCTCTTGCCCTTTTCGCACGTATGAATTTTTCACGTCCCCGAAGAAGCACCTGCGAATCCCCCCGACCGTATCACTGGGGGCTAATTTACGGCGGGAAACGGTAAGGATCTCTGCTCTGCCGGTGTGAATAAGCATTCGGACTAAAACGAGTTTTCTCTGCACGGGCCAACGTGGAGTAAAATGTACGAGGTTGCGGTTGAATCCCGCGGTCGACGGTTAGAGGGGTGACAAATGTTGTGTGTTTTGGGGTGTTGGGGGAGCGCCGTTGACCTCTTTGCCCTGGGTTCTCGTTGTATAAGATAAACATGAGATCCCCACAGGCCGCCTTCCTGGCTGAGAAACTGTTACCCAAGTTGTTTTTACCCAAAATGGCTGTAGAGAAATGAAATAACTCCAACAATCTCAATTTCCCTCAACCACAGTTTCCCAGCAAACAAAAATTTTGAGCGTTGAGCTGGCGAAGCTGAAAAATTCCTCACCGTTCACTTGCATCGGTGACAGATTTCCGGAAGAAAACCCCACCAGATCATAGAGGCTCACATCACGTCTGCTGTAATAACTCAAATTAAAACCAAAGTGCTGAGCTGAAATGAGAAAACGCCCACGTCCAATAGATCACCCTTCCTACAGAAAGTAAGATATATTGTTACTTGTCTTTAGAGGTTATGAGCCCCTTGCACAGCTTTATTAAATAAAGTTAATAAGTTCCACATTAGAACTGCCTCATTATTAAAAAAAAAAAAAAACAATATTTAACCACAGAGCCTAGACAAGCAAAGTCCAACTCAACAGGATTAAACTTTAACGTTTCACAGCATCCCAACTTTTCATCAAAGGCGTCAACAATAACAAGCACGTTCAAAACACTAAAATCAAATTTCCTCCCACTGAAAAACGTCCCTCAAATACAAAAACCTCACATGTGTACCCTGGGATCCATAAGAAAGGGTTCTTGTTTATTCGTAAACTTTCACAAGTCCGTATTGAAGCAAAGATCTCACGCCGAGAGGCCAAAGTCCACGTTTCACATAAAAAGCCTTTTTCCGAAAAAAACCCCACAGAAACAAGAATATAAACTGGACGACCAGAGATAAAATAAAACATACTGGTAAAACCCTGCATTACAAATCATCTCGCTGTCAATAATAATCGATCAGCGGCTCACATTCGCAGCTGGAGCTTCAACCTCTGACCATCGCAGAAGGACGGCACCGACAGACGCGACCGACTCCTGAAACCGAGCCCGTCGTTCACCTGATGCCCGTCTACTACCCGTTTCCACCCGTCTAACCCGCCCACTAACCTCAAGCACACAGACATCCAACACTCACAGCGACAGCAGAAGTTACCCGGTTTAAGGTGGGAAAGCGAAGGTGTGAAAGTTAGGTGGGGCGATCAAAACTACTTTCACTTCTGAAAAGGGTGTGAAATTCTTTTTAGGATCAACCCTCATAAATGTGAAAAAGTTTAAAATAAGATGCAACGCGAAGAGGGCTACAGAAATGCACACTTTCTTTGCCGACATGCTGTGGTAAAAGTAACACGTGCCAAAAACTAATAGAAACGTGGAGTTTTCTGAGGGTTATGTTTTCATTCATGTTTATTCAGTTAACTGACTCTTTTCTGTACTTTTACCTGCAACAGACTGGTTGTGCATCCAGGGTTAGTTTCGTTGCCTGGTGCCCAGTGTTTCCAGGACAGACTCTGGACCACTGTGACCCTGCTCAGGACTGAGCTGTTGATGGTACTGGATGGGTGGATGGATTCATTTTCTCCATTTTTTTAAATACAGGTAAGAGAGTAACTGTCACTGTAGCCACCTGTGAACCTGGCCTGCAGCAATCTCCTCCAGAACATCTACACCCAGCCTCCTTCAGAACATCGACAACCAGCTATTCAGGTTCAGGTTTAACACGCAGCTCATGGAGGTTCTGGAGAGTTCAAGTGCAGGAAAGTAAAGTGGTCCATCTTGTTGGCTGTCTTTGTACCTGAAAAGAGTAGAATATTAATAAAGAATCAGGAGAGGTCTGTTTGTCTGAAGCGGTAAATAAAAACTTTAAATTGGTCCAGTGAGTCATCAGGTCTATCTGCTCTCAGGCCTGACATGCACCGCTGGGCCACTGTTCCACCGTCACCTTCTCAAGGTTAATATAGACCCTGTTTCAGGACGTTGGTCTGTTTTTTTCCGCCATTTCCGAAGACATTTTGGCCCTTTCACTTGGGCAAAAAAGGCAGAAAAATTACAGTCCAAAACATTCGATTTAGATCATGCTATTCGTCAAAGCGACTTACAGAATTAAAATAAGGGGATTCAGATTTGGGGTGACGAGGATTATTTGCTCTTTACCCCAAAATGCTTCCAGGAAGACAAAATGGAGTAAAAAGACTGATACAGACCAGATGGTTAAGGACACATTTCCACCTTCCGATGAAGAAGCAGGATTTAGGGCTCCGGTTTCACTGCCAGCCACAGAAGCTCGACTTCACGTGAAGGTTTTGTGGGACGGATGGAGGAGACTAAAGAGGTAGCTGGTGAAATGTGTGGTCAGGTAAGGTGTAGGAGAGCGGTGCTCCACCGAAAGAGCAACACGGAAGTTAAAGTTGCAGAGCTGGAAGAGCTGGACCGAAGAAGTCGCACTGGTGGCTTTGAAAACCATATCGGCTGCACTGAAAACTCGATCTTTCCTTCAGAGGGTGAATCCATAGCTGGAGAAAAAAGTTGGGCTGTTCCAGCAGTATAAAAGCAGAAATTTGACAATTTGAGAATAGTAGGTAATAGTGGAGGAAACTCCTCTTCTCTCAAACAGTTTCTGTAGCACAAATTATACCTGGACTCCAGTCCTCGAGCTCCCAGTGTAACCAGTGTTATATATTAACACCCGGGTCGGTATCCGAGTGGAGAGTCCTGCCGTGTTGAGGTCCATCCGGGCAAGCGGAACCACAGGAGGGAAATATCAGAAATGGGTGCGAGTGAGAGTGAGACACTAGGGGGCAGCACTGTGTCCGGCACCTGTGTTCTCAGTCCGTGCCTCGTGTGGCCCGGGTTCAAAAGCAGTTTCCACTGCGTCATTCCGGTTACTTCTGTCCCCCAGTAACAGTTCCTTACAGTAACAGCCATGACAGTCACTGCATTCTCCTGCTTTTCTATGTTATATTGTTTTGTTTCTTCACTTTTTACATAAATGTGAATATTAAATATTACTGCTTACGATGAGGAACAAAATGCACGGCGCTGAACTAAAAGTATCGGCATATAAACATATTAGCTGTTAACATTAGCTGTTCTTGGGTGGAGCTTCTCCTGAGATGATTCTGGTAACTGACCCCCCCAGCTGCGCTCCTCACCCCAACACCGGTGCGAGGAACATTCCGGTTTCAGTTCCTGTCAGCAGCTGGTAGCATTTCGAAATATGTTAGCAAAATTCTGCACGTAGTGATAAACAGCCACATGTTTCACGTTTAGTCTGATCTGTGTGCAGCACTGCAGCTGAGCTGAGAAAACAAACACGGTTCCCGGGGATCTGAAACACCAGTTCGTTCAGTGACCCCCCCCCCCCCCCCCCCCCCCCCCCCCCCACCNAAACACGGTTCCCGGGGGTTTGAAACACCCGTTTCTTCCGGGGCCCCCCCCCCCCCCCCGACACACTGCGAATCTTGTCACCCCCATTTCTACAGATTTCTGGTCCTTTCTGGAGGCTCACGAGAAATGTAGGGGCACTTATTTGACCATTTTGCACAACTGTCCTGGACACCAGGAGGGTTGGACCGCTGGACCTGGACATGGACGTCTGTTCCATCACCCACAGGTTCACCTTTAGACCACCTGACGTGACGTGCGAGGAAAACAAAAGTGGCATATTTAAGGTCGGTGCTTTTTGGGATGTGTGAAAGGGGCTTCCAGTTTATCGCAGTTGCCTAAATTATTACTTTTTTAATCAACTTGACATTTACAATTTGCATTCTTAATGTGAATTAGATGTTTAAGAAATTTCTTCATCTGCCTGCGCTTTTTTATGCAGTTAATTGCCTGGATGGTTCATTAAAGCAGTATTTTATACAATTACGGTGAAAAGCACTTAATTATTTGTGTTTTATGCCGGCTGGTTTGGTGGAAATGGGATTTGAGGCCATTTTGCTTTTCGACGATCAACTGTCGGAAGCCGGGATGACAGATGTTGACGGTCCCCCCGGCGCCGCGTTTGACGGGAGGTTTTCCGGCGGGGAGAAGACCGGTTGTGGGTCACGGGCTCCGTTCCTCAAACCCGCTTCCCTAGAAAAAGGGATTTGTTGAGACGCGGCGGAGGAGGAGCTTTGCTGACGGCCACACGCGGAGCGGAGACAGGTAGCCCGTCCTCGCGGGCCTGGCTTCTCTCAGCTTCGGTGACACTTTCCGCTAAGCTAATGAGGACCGCGGGGAGACGGGAATAAACAAACAGAGAGAAGGATCGGCGAGCTCGAGTGGAATCTGGATCAGGGACGGCGCGGGTGCGAGGCAACCCGCTGTGTCGCAAAGGAGTGGCGTCATCTGCGCGTGGAGCTGCGCGGCGCGTAGTTTAACCCTCCCCGTCGAGCTGCCGCCGTCCCTCCCCGGCAGCCCATTAACCGCACAGCGGCGGCGATCCGGCAGCACGAACTGAGGGGATGGAGACAAACTTGTATAGTTGGCAAGGAGGACAAGAGGAGCAACCGTTTGCCGACAGGGCCGGTCGAAAGTTTGAGCACACACGATCTGTGGCACTCACCGAGCCCAGGGAGCGACCAGGGGAGAACGAGGGTGGTAGGATTTAGCAAAGTTTTACACCTGAGTAGAGCCAAAACGGCAGAGGAGCAACAGCACAACGTCCAGGACAACGCAAAACCAAACTAAAGTCCTCAGACTGCAGACCAGAACCCTCAGCTAAACCCTCCCTCTCCCAGCACCAGGCACCAGGCCTGCTCCGCGGGACAGTCGTCCCTCAGCCGTCCCTCGCTTGACACGCCTAACCGGCTCCTGAAAATTCCTCATATTTCGCTAGAACGCCAAAAAAAATTATATAATAGACACAGTTTGTGTTCACTGTCGTGTTCAAAAGGATTCGCCACTGAGAGATACTTGAAACAAATAGCACGGTTTTATTTTAAAAAAAAAGGTGGACATACACTTCCGCACACAAATAAAACCCCCGGAACTCTGTTCTCACACTCAGTAATGACTTACTTAATATTATAAATTATTAATATCCTAATATAATACTATCACTAACATTACCATATTAACTCATGCAGAAAAACACTGAATATTACCGTATTCACCCATGTAGAATAACGCTGAACATTACCGTTCACCCGCGCAGAATAACACTGAATATTACCTTATTCATCCATGTAAAATAGCAGTGAATATTACTGTGCTAGTAAACAGAGGAAAGACCGTACATTTTCACGATTGAGATCCTCCACCTTCCTTCCTCTGCAGATGGTTGTTGCAGAGCCTCAGTGTTTTGGGTCCATATCGCGCTGGAGAACAGGTCCCCCAACACTGTTTTTTTTCTCCCGGATCAGAACGGACGCGCATTGACACGTCGTGTCAAGCATCACCAACTGCCCCCCTCGGCAGTTATAATCTCACCATCGATCATCTCTGACTTTATTTTTTTTAAAACTACTAATAAAACCGCTACAATAAATAATTAAAACCGTCACGTAGAAAGTAAAACTAGTTTATAAAATCCTCGTTAAAACCGACAAATATGTATAATAGATGACGGTAAAGATGTAAGATGGTTAAAAACACACCCCAAGGCTCTAGCTAAAAGGTTAAAGGAAACTTACTAGCAGACTCCACCGCAGAAGATGGGGGGGTCCGCTGGCCTGTTCCAGGGTGCTGCCTATGTGGGTGTTAAACACGTCTTCCCCTCAAATTAAAAAATATTTAAAATTAAAACATATAAACAAGGAACTAACAGTCAAACAAAAAATAAACATAAGTATAAACAAAAAAACCAGACATTATATAAACACCCACCTCAGTGAGAAACTGAACTACACTACAGTAACTAAAATCTAACTATACATAGATAAATAAATAAATAAATAAAATAGCCAAAACATATATGACTGTAAAACAACACATACACAATATATATATAAAAAGATACTCAAAATATACAATTAGGTATATAAAAGTGAATAAATACGTAAAACCCTACACCTAACATAAAACATGAACACACCAAAAAAGCGAACACACACACTAACCAAAAACAGGGGTCGCGAAAACAGACGTGTGTTACTTACCCAGGATGGAGAAGATGCCACAAAACCTCTGGAGGCTCCAGTGCTTCTGTGTAGCCCCACTGCGTGTCCCCCTAACACTGTGTCCAAGATTTGACTGCCATTGACACTACAGCCAGTCCCTTGCGTTGGGGGGGTTGAGACAGATGCCGCCTGCCAAGGGAGTCACGGTTGGCCCACATGTTGAATGACATTCGCTGAGAGGCATTCAGCAGCCGTGAGGAACAGAGGGAGCTCACCACGACTGAGAACCTTCACACCTCCGGCACGTGGGACTGAGAGGGGTTGAGCCGATCCCTGTGGAGGAACGTTAACGGTCTCTGCCGCGACGCCCAACACCCCCGCAGCCCAGCTAAAGCCCTGCTCTGGTGCTCCGAGGTTCAAATCACACCACGGTACAAAACGGGGGAAACAAGAGTAGATCTCTCAAGCTCGCTCTGCCTCGGCTGGAAACGCAGGTTTTTCTTCTGTCAGGCGAGGACTTTGCATATCTAACACACGTTGCTGGCAAGGGGGACGACGCGCATGCAAAATTCATGCTTCGGGAAAGGAACCCCCCGTAAACAAATCAAGGAGCCGGGCGGCCGCCCGCTTGCAGAACACCCGCTTCGAAAGCTCATTTGTTGAGTAAATATTGCGAGCGGCACAGGTCAGCGCGGCGGCGCGGCGGATCGCCCAGCCCAGCCGTCCTCTGGTTGCGTAAATAATTCAGTTTGATTTGATTTGGGATGGAGAACAAGGCCTGAATTCTATGTGGGGGGGGGCTAAAAAATGGCCGTTTCCACATTCATTGAAATTCACTGGACTGAACGCCGTCCAACACTGGGTCCACGCGGATTAAAACTTTTAAACGGCCGGCGAGCCGGGACCACGTTTCCCACTCCTGCACACTTTTCAACTCACAGTCACGAAGGAGCCGAGGCCATTTCGCTGCCTTGAGAGCAAGAAATGGCAATGAACACTTGTGGCATTTAATTTAAAGGATTTCGAGCTGCTGCTTCAGTGGAAATGGATTAATTCTAAAGACAGAAAAAGGAGCACGTGCGTTCGGAGTCCTGTGATGGACTGGCTCACCTCCCGCGCGGCTCGGATAGACTCCGGTGGGCCGAAACGAGATCGCGAGATCAGTCTCAAAACAAACTCTGATTCCACACCAGCATCGGCTGAAGGACGTGGAAAGATGACACCGGTGGGCTGTGTGAATTTTTTGGCCGCCTCTCAATTCCACATGCAAAGTGCTTTGTGTCCTGAGGAGCGCGGGGGGCGCAGGTGACATTTAGCTAGTATCGATCGACGACGCTTTGGCAGGGGGAGCGGCGCTTGGAGACCAGCCCCCGGTCGTGGCTCATGCTAACAAGCGGCTAACAAATAATGGCTGGTCACACGGTCCAGGGCAGCGTTCAGAAACTGGCGGCCGGTGGGGCTTTTGGGATGGAGACAGTCAGTCGGTGGGGATGTTCCTCAAGATGCGGTTCAATCATGTCTCCGCTTTCTGCTGTTCTACTGATCCCCTTGTTCATTCTCAGCACACGTGAACATCTCGACCTTCAGCCCGCAGAATCACCTTCTGAAGGCCACTGGGTCTGTAGAGTAAGTCCTCTGCCAGCAGACGAAACTGGATTCTCATCTTACAAATGATTGAGTCACTGAATTCTAAACATAGAAACATCTTCCCGTTATTGTTGTTTTCTCTAGTGGAACGAACATGACCTGCATTTACTCACCTGGTCAATAGATGGCAGCAAACAGCACCGAAACAAAGGGAATGTGGGACCGTAGCAATTCACCTCGCCTCCACAGTGTTTATACCTCAAGTCTGTGACAACCTGAGGAAACCTGTGGAACAAATCGGTGTTTTTACATGTCAGGCATTTTCAATTACTAGTAATAATGACGGCGCTTGAAATGAATGGAAATATTAAAACTGTGCCTTGCAGGTGATTTGTTACAACAATATTGGAGACTTTTACAGTGATGAACCTGCAGATAAATGGAGGGAAGTGAGCTTTATGCATAATTCCACATCCAGTTGTGTTTGTAAGCTGAGGGGCTTCTGCTCTTTAACCGTAGATTGGGATCCATGAAGTTCGTTTTACAAGAACAAAACTTTGTTTCTTTTGACGCCAGATTTGACCTGAACCAGTGCAGGATGAGCCTGGAAACCACCTCCGCTCCCACCTTTCAGCAGCGGGGGTGATGCAGAAGGACCCCAGATACCCCCATGCTGGAGACGAGTGTAAGTTCTCACAATGGTCTGGTCTACACACAAACCCAGGTGGGGAAAGCAAGTAACTGGGGGGGGGGGTTCCTCTGACAGGGAAGTGTGAGGGAGCAACCTGCCTCCTTTCATCCTGTGTCTGGTTCCCCTCCGTCATCCCACCTCTCCAAGGCTTCTGAGGAGCCTCAGAAGATAATGGAGTTCCTTCCCTTGGGCTCGGAGTTAAATTCAAATTATACATATATATTCTGACACCCTGACTTGCTTGCGCAGCAGAAATCAAAGCCCATGGCGCTGAGAAAAAAAAAAGCACAATATCGAACGCCGCTGTCCCTGTGTGACAATATCAAATGCTATAAATGATTCATCCGGTTCCATTTTAGGCTGCCATTAGGGGCCAGTCCACAGGGAGGGGAGGGGGCTACGGGACGGCAGGCAATGGGAGGAGAAGAGCTCTGGGTTGAGAAGGGGGCGGCCGACCGCCCGGGGAGGCCCTTCTCACACTGCTTGTTTCCTGTCAGGGAGGTTCAAAGGGAGCAGGAACCTCGACGGCGGTGGAACCAGCAACGGGCAGGAGGAGCCCAAAAAGGCTCCGGTGTCTCACCCTCGAGCTCTTCGGTCTAAAAATAATCCAGGAAAATTCACTTGAAAACATTACGGATCCTTTCGGGCAACACGAATAAGTGATGCAAGATTCCGTCCCTCCTCCTCTTAAGAGGAGCCACATAAAAATAAAACAAATGAGACGCAAATATTGCTCGTACGTGTTACGTTGTGTAAAACGCGGCACAGAAGGCTTGATGCGGAGCGGCCAGAGGCCTTGCATTTGTTGGTCTTTGTACCGCACCTCCATTCATATTTGTCTTGTGCCGGATTGTCGTGCGAGAGAAATCTCACCTGCGACACTCAGGTTACCATAGTTACCGCCATTACGAATGGAAACGGGCAAAAGAAATGCAAAAAGGCGTTATGAGTCACCAGAGAAACAAAACAACTTCAGAAGACCTCGTGACACGGGACCTTCTTTTGTTCAGCCTCCAAACAGACTTTCAGCATTCAGCTACTTACAGTACAAATCGCCCAGGGTAATTTTTACTGCATTCATGCACGGTAAATACAACAGCAGGAGGTCGGAATCAAACTTGGGCCTTTAGTTTAAACGGCAGCAACCCCTACCGCTGCGCCACCTTCACGTCGCGTGTGTTACTGCTCCAAAAAAAAAAGAGAAAAAAATCAGGGTAAATCCAGGAAGGGATGATGCCATTTTTGTGTCTTCAGGAAAGTTACGCTGTTTCCCCCCATTTTTTAATTTGAAAAACAGCCGCATGAATCGGTAAAACATGCAGTGTGTGAAAGTCTCTTCTGGACAAAGGTTTCTGCAAAGCCAATAAAAATGGCTAATAATTCAATCTGCATAATTCTTGGATCTAAGGCGTGGGTATACATTTGACTTGGATAGATGAATCACGGTTTGCATTGCCCTCGTAGCCCTCGATGGCACGAGAGAGGATGCGAGGGGCGGAGGCGGAGTCCACTGCGGGGGCGTGTGTGTATGCGTGTGTGAGGTCAAACTCAAATGTGCCATTAGCCTGGCGCGCGGCAGGCAGCGTGGTTGCGGGACCTGGCACCGCCACAGCCTGGCGCTGCGATGGCAGCAGCAATGCAACACCTTTTGGTCTCCAGCTGCCGGTCCCGCCGGGGCTGTGATGCCAGTCTGGCGTCGGCCGAAATCGTACCGGCAGCACATCCGCTCAGCAGGCCTGCCGGGCTGCTGACCCACGGGACAGTGAGAACGGCGCCACGGTGGCATCTGTGAAGAGCCTCGTCACTGAGAACCGAGACCAGCAGGGGGCAGAGTGGTTAAGGAGACCGAGCTGCAGCCTGGAGGTTCAGTGGGGTTAGTTCTGTTCCCAGAAGGAGAACCTGCTTCTCTCCATTAAGACCTTTGGCCGTACAAAGGTGCCCAGTGGAGTGTAAATGTGTGAGATGAAGCATATAATAATAATAATAATAATAATAATAATAACACAGGTTCCTCAGCTGATGGACACAACAGGAACCCAAACTGTCTGTTTCTCCCAAGTCACTGTTACCACTAAGTCACGAGCAATAAAAACTTAATAACACAGATGTCCCTCCATTTATTTGCTGGTTTTGTTCTGTAAAAATGTCAGTTAGTTATAGTTAATTATAGTTTGTCCTCATATGTCAGACACAGAATAAAAATGCTATCTGAAGCTTTTTATTTTAATCATTTTATTAACGCCAAGTTGCAATAAAATAATTTCAGTCGTACAACTTTGCTGAGGCACCGGAGGTCATGAGCTGTAAACATGGTGGAAGTGAGTTGAATTAGTGGGCAGCTCCGCACTGGAGCCTGCTGGACGGGTGTATAAGAACAGGCCAGAAATTTTACTGAACTGAGTCACAGGATACAGGTAAATAAACCGGAAAATGACTGTGTCTGGAAGCCTGTGAGATGAGGAGTCGGTGTGGTTTGGAAAGTGAGCACAGCGGTTAAGGACCTGGTCTTGTAACCGGAAGGTTCCCTGCTCAACTTCCAGAAGCGGATGAATAAGGTACTTAAGCTGAATTGGTTCAATAAATTAGCCGACTATAAAAGTGTGAGCTGTAGAAGTTGCTTGTGAAGCCACTCAAAAATATTAATAGCAATGACTTCCCAGCCTTGTGCGCTAACACAGCGGCGGCTGATCTGTGTGGCGCTGAGCATCAGTAGGGGGTGGGGTTGGAGCCACTGGTACAGGAGGGGTGCGTAAAGTATCAGCGACAGCTGGACGTGCTCCAAAGGATCATCTTCTCTGGCACCGCGGTAAAATCGGCTTCGCGGGGAAGCCTGAGCCGCGTGTCGCCGAGTGGGACGTGTGGAGGACTGTACAGTTTAACCAGATGGGAAGGAAGGATCGGGTGCCAGGACCCCCCTGGCAGAACGGAGCCCGGCGCCGTTGCGACAACCTGCCCGGGAGCATCGCAACGCTCAGCTCTTCCTGGGAAAAAAACAAAAGGGGAATATAAAAAAGTGGCGCGGGTTCCGGGGAGTGGGGGGGTTATCTGCGACCGACTGTTCCATTCCTTGGCGGAGCTGGCGTGTCGCCTCGATGACAAGGGAGACGCTTGTCCCCGACACACGGGCTGGGAGCGGCGTCCGTGGCGCATCTCCTCTGAGACGACCGCAACGCGACCCATCGTGCCTTGCTGGCTTCCTCGCTGCCTGAGGGCTGATGGGTAGCGTGGCGGTTAAGGGCAACTGTCGGCTCACATCCGGGGAGGGTCCCTAACTTAACCAAACGCCGTCCCACCTAAAACACCCCGTCGCTGTGAGCAGAGGCCCTGGCTAAGCCACCAAGTGCACTTTTCACGCCTGATCAGAACAAAACAAATCCTGAGAAACAGCAACGGTCAAACTAAACAGGCCGCGGTGCGTTAAAATAGGAGAATATCGTAATAAAGTCAAAACGATTTAATGAAGAAAAATGTCACATTTAAAGCGCACGCTGTTCCCACAATGCAATGCTTCTGAAATCCGGACTAATTTCTGAAATGGGGGGTGCGGTGAAAAGGCGATGACGAAGAGAGGGAGCGGCGGCGTGTGAAGGGAGCAGGAAACGGAGGCTGCAGAGCACCACAGAGAACATGCCGGTGTTTGGATCTTATTCCAAAAAGTGGAAAAATTGGTGGCGGGTGCAGCTCGCTGCAGCTTGGAGACGGGGGGAGGGGGTTGCTGTCGGGCCAGATTCACCACGGCGAGAGAAAGTGAGTGAATGATTCATAGGGCTCCGCAGCAGCTCAGGGTCCGGCTAAGGGTCCCGGCCCCGCACAGCGAGCGCCGAGGAGCCCGGCTGCCCTGATTTCCGGCCCGCTGGTGGGACAGGCAGTTAAGTGTGCAGCTCGAGAGGCCGTCAGGCCCCGGAAAGGAGGCACCGAGGGCCTATGTTTAAAGTGCTGGCGTAGCCTGACTTTGCCCACAGCCGTTCAACAAAAGCGACGTCAAATCGAGAGCGAGTTAAATTTACTGACTTTCCCCGGTTCCTTTTCTCGCTCCTGAGATGCTGCTGCTTACAGGCTGTGCGAACGTGGCCGGTTCGCCTTCCTAACGGTGGGCGGACATCGCTAGGGGACTCGGCTTGCTGGCTGCGGAGGGAAGTGTGAACCAGGACCCCCGTCAGCAGTCCGTTCATTAAAGGGCAGAGCCCCGTTCCTTTTTGCCCCCTCCAGGAGAATGTGGACCAGCTCTCGCTGGGCGTGAAGCCGGCGGTCCAAGCAGCTCAGGCAGATGAATAGACGCAGTAGAGAGAAGCTGCCACAAGATGGCACTTGTGTCAAAGTTTATCGTTGAGTGTCCGGTCTGTCAACTTAGGGCTGTTGACTGCCCCCCCCCCCCCCTACAATAGTTACTACTCATAACAGGTAACATAATGATTGCAGGTGATTCTTTCTGCTGGCAGGACAGGCAGCACGACTCGCTTCCTCTACACACCTATTTTTCCCACCGTTTTGGCATCAGGATGAGGCGTAAATCGATCGGGATGTCTAAAGTCCTCCCAGGTTCTCCTCCGACTTCCCCTCCAGGGGTGAACTGAGACACGGGTGGGAAAGCAATGAGGTAATTGCAGGTTTACCGCAGTGACAGAAGCAGAGGGCGGACGTGGCCGTGCCGTCGGGCCACGAGTGGCTCCGGATTACACGTCTGCTTTGCAGACGACATCACGTTTCTGCCACGTTCTGAGATGTTCCGGAATGTGCCGAGCAGGTCAGGCTGCCTCGCCCGGCGACGGCTCGGTTGTACGGCATCAACTGAGCGGAACAGGTGCAGCCCCTTTGTGCCGCTTTGGTCTCCGTGACACAGAGGATTCGTCTACTCGAGTGACCCCTTTTCCGCTTCTCATTTTTTTAACTCTTTCCACTGCGACTTGAACCCGCAGAGGTGGTGAAAATCCCAGCGCTGTATGCTGACCCTTCTGTTCTTTGCTTTCTCTGTGGGACGCGTCTTCCACTCGACGTCACGCTCTGCAGGACATCCTGCTGTAGATGTTCTCTCCGCAGATGTGGACTTTTCCGGCTTCCAAATGGATAAGTTGCCTGCATGTGCAGCTACAGAACAGTGAGATTTCCTTCGAACCGTCCAGATCCGGTCTGTTCAGAAGAGCAGAAGGTGGGGTGTAGACTCTGCTGGGGGGTGAACCCCATTACCGCCACATTTGAACATTTCTCACAAAGTTTGATGAAAGGTGAAAATGTGATTCCAACCCCAGTATCAGTCATTCTGTTAAAAATACACCCACTTTCACCCCCGCAGCCGCGGTTCGGTACGATCTTCGCCACGGTCCACAGAAGCCATTTCTGCACATTGCCACGGTGATGACCCCACCGAGGGGCCCAGAGGTAGCAGAGTTTTGGAAAGGTGTTCCTGCTGTACCTTTGAGAAGAAGCATGCGGCGCAAATGAAAACATCAAATAAGCACGATAATGAAATAAAGTGGAACCTCCAAGGTCAGGTGAGGTAAAATGAGGTGCGTCACCCTTCCGCAGAGAAACGCCTGCCGAGCCGCCGTGAGGGACACGGCCTATCGCCGTGGCAGCCGTGACAAGGGGGGCCGACTCCAGCGGTGGTGTCCCTCTATAACGGCCCCTCTGCGCTTCGGCTACGTGCTCCTCGCAGTGGCTATCGGGGAACACGCCTCGGGGGGATGCGTCTCCAGTTGAACGGCCACGCCGGTCCATCTGTGCTGGGCCCCCTCGGTGCTGTGGCTCGGCCAGGGAAACGGGGAATAATCTGCTTCTATTTTTAATCGAGCATCGCTAAATACACATTATAAACCCCCTTTTGTCCCAGCCATGAATTATACATGCGCCCAGCAGAGCGCCCTGGGCATTAGCAGGGTGTACGTCACGAACGACATTTCCTCCCGAGCCAGTAACTCACGAAGGTCTGCCCCATTCCCGGTGACATCGGCAGCGATGGGGGGGGGGGGCTTATGGGAAACAGACAGAGTGAATCATACATCTGCGCGTTCACTGTACCTCGGCCTCGGAGGTCTGTCTGCTNGGGGCGGGGGGGGGGGGGGGGGGGGGGGGGGGGGCTTATGGGAAACAGACAGAGTGAATCATACATCTGCGCGTTCACTGTACCTCGGCCTCGGAGGTCTGTCTGCTTTAATTTCATTTACCCACCTGTTTTCCTCAACCTGTTCGTCGCTCCCGGTGTCTGGCGATACCTTCGCTCTTCACGCGACCATGTGCGCGTTTTTTCTTTCCTGTCTGTGAGTTTAACTTGCTCTGCTTTGTAATATTTTAATTGGCCCCCTCTTTATGCTAATTTCCACCCCTAAATGTGTTGCTGCAAAAACACCGGCGAAATCAAGTTTGTTATGATTTCCATGCAGATGATGATGATTACGATTATCATTATGGTGGTTATGAAGGGGGGGGTCTCCTCCCAGGACTCGGAGATGACTCATCTGCCAGAAGACCCCCCCCTTCGGGGGACGGCTGCCCCGCGGCCCCCTGCCACGTGCGGCAGCTGGAGGGCCGGGGGCCGCGGGGCAGCCGTCCGGCACGATGGGTGGACGCCGGAGCCGGAGAGCACCTCTCTCTCCACCCCTGGACGATGGATTGGCGCAGCGGGTCGAAGCGGCGTTTGATCAGCTGATGGGACTGTCTGGTGCATAACAGCCCCCATCTATTAGCATAATGGGCCTTCAGTGCAAGAGGGATGTGGAGAGAGACGGAAAGAGAGCCGGAGAGAGCGGTTTAGCTACCTGCAGTGCACGTGCACTGGGAGCACAAATGTCAACAAGGCTGCTTTGAATTTAAATTTGATTGTGAGAATAAGAGAAAATGTCAGATTAAAACAACGAAGAAGGAAATTCGAGTTCGGCGGCAGAGCAGCTGGAAGGCGAACGAACCACTGCGGTTTATGTGGTAAATATCTAAACGCGGGTTTCCTTCCCCCTGGTGAGATGGCCCAACCAAGTGACGGACGGAAAGCGGCAGCTGCCTGAATGACCAGGAAACTGTGTGAGGTCACTGAATGACATCACTGTGTGGTGTTGCTGTGCGATGCAAGCGTGTGAGGTCATGGTGTGATGTCAGCATGGTGTGTTACTGCTGTGCTACGTTGCAATGTGATGCCGCCGTGTGATGTCGTTCTGCGATGTTGTGCAATGCCAACGTACGAGGTCACGGTGTGACGTCATATAGCGGTGTCACTGCATTATGTTGCTGTACCGAGTCAAGATGTGAGGTCATGCTAAGATGGCCCTCGGTGATGTCGGTGTGATGTGATACCGCTGTGTTACCTCACTGCGTGATGTCGATTTGTGATGTTGTCACTGAGTGTTTCAAATGGAAGATTCCGTTTTGGGAAATGTTTGTGGTTTGCAGTTCTTCACTTAGCCCAAGCGAAGTGGCAGAAGCCGAGGCCGTCGAATCGAATCAGCTGGAGGTCATTTCACTCCCCGTCACATCAAAGCGGAACTCGGCTTCAGTCGGAGTGCCGTTCCCGAACTTTCGGCTCGCTTTATGACACCTGTGTCAGGAAACCGAAACTGCGGCCCCGCAAGCGCCCGGGAAGGTCGACCGGCAGAAGAGCTATATAATCGACCAGAAACCATCCCGAACAACACACGAAGAAAAGCAATAATGGCGTCGAGAAAGTGGATGACAACGGCACAAAACGCACAATAATTCAGACAATATTAAAGGTGAACGCTACAGTTCTGGGGAAATAAAAATGTTATATCAGGACGGTAAAGGGTCATGTTGCCAGAATCAAAGGTTTATGAATTTTGGCTTGTGGGTCCTTTAGCCGTCGTGGCCACATTTTGTGTCACGGAGGATTTCTTCCGGCAGCAGAAGTAGTTCATAATGGGCGTAATGGCGAGTTAGCGGCCATAAGTTATTTACAGGGTACATTAGGGTGACAGTCAGTCACATTAAGAGACCATTTTACAGCAAATGATAATACAGACTACTTGAAAAATACAGGACACCCCCTGCCTCTTGCTCACACCCACACACACACACACACACACACAATCGTTTTTCCATTAACCTTCAGCTGCATTTAAACATGGTATGGCTCACGAATTCCCACGATGACCCCTACGAGGCTGACACACGAGGCATCTCTCTGTGCGAAAGAGTCGCTGGGAACTCGCCCACTCGCCACCACATTTACCTGTTGCCATGGAGCTCTATAAAAGCAAAATGACCCGGCTCAATTTCTGACACCACGACTGGTTAATCTAACGGCTCCGGACAAAAAGCCCACACGCAGTTTACAGCCTGGATGCAGAGGGCAGCTTAAAAAAACATACAAGTGAGATAAGTAATGGAAAAAAAAACTAAAAAAAAATCTTTGAAGGGGTGGAAAGGAAGATATTAGCGGGAGATGAAAATGAAGAGCTGAGATGTGACAAGGTGGCGGCACAAAAAGAGACCCTCCTGTTTTCCACTTGTCAGATCTGAAGAATGTGTCTATTTAATACAATTAAGCAAGCAAACAATATAAACAATGAAAGCGTTATAACAATAACTAAAGAGGATTAGTTAAGCAACAGCGAAAATAATGAGAAAGAAACGCAAATGTGCATTTACTGCGTGTTACAGTAAACAGAGTTCCTTCGGTTCTGGCATATGGAGATGAATGAACTTCCAGCAGAAGCTTAGCGCTGACTTTCCTTCTGCCATGTTTACTTTTGTTTTCCAATTAATCAAAATGATTTATTAGGACGGGAAGCGAAGGTTTGCCGCAGTGGCGCCGCGACTGCGCGTCCCGCTTCGTCCTGACAGCCCCGTGTCCTGTCGTATCAGCTTTTTACACCCCATAAATGTGGTCCCCGAGCCTGTGGAACCAGGAGGATGTTCTTCCTCGCCTTTACTGATGCATCTGCACGGGCGCCGGCGTTTCAGATCCGCCGGCTTCTGTTCGGTCTTGGCTCTTCCTTACTACCCAGTAGGACCCCACGCCGCCTTGCAGTTCAGGTGTCCAGCGGTGAATTATAGTTCCTCGCTGAGTCAACGCCTTTCTCTGAGGCGACTTACAATGAGAGTCTGGGACGGTTTGCGGCTTTAAAACAACACGCCAGGGTATCACAGCACGACTTGGATTCAGATTAGCTTCCTGCTCTCCCTTATAATTCAAATATTAACTAAATCCCACAGACTGCAACCCGGTAGGACCAGACTTTTGACAGCAGTCAAGGACGGAAACGTGACTCGCGCACAGTTACAAATTATTTATCCGGCACTTTTCTCCGACGCAACTTAGGGCACGGCTTCAGGTTCACACCGAGCCGAACGATAACGTACACAAGTGGGGGGTTTTTACCGGAGCAATTCACGGTAACCACCACGGGTCGAGGTTCTGTGGCCCCTGATCAATACCAGCCCAGACAATAGAGCCATGTTTTCATTCAGCTCATTGTTTTTCTTCCATCAGATAATATCATCATAAATAATAAGAGGCTTGCATAATTCAATTATTTTGCCTTTTTTCCCCATTTTCGCCAGTGCCGAACGGTCCGACGTGAGTCACGCCGTCCGTGTTTCCGATAGCATCTCCTTCTCTCATTAAATTGCTAGAATGCTTTGAGGCAGCAGACAAAAGCTTGGCGGTTGCTCACAAAGATGGCTTTGTCTTAAACGGACGGAGCGAGCCTGGCGTCCCGTAAAACTCCTCCACACAGGCGCGTGTCTGACGCTTCCGCTCCATCTTTTCTGCCATTAATTCTTTATTAATCACCATTGCTAATTACCAAATTTAAAAGTGTAGAATAAAAGATCTGGGGGGACTTTAGGGCGAAGCGCTGATGTGGACAAAGAAGGCTGTTGGTGGTCTGTTCAGTTGCAGCTTCTCGGAGCCTCCGTGAGATCTTTAACATTGGCCCCCCTATCACTCGGAGCTTCTAAAATTATTAATAGAAAACCTGTTTATCTTCTGGTGACTTTCTAATTAGTTTCGCTGTTAGTTCTGGCGACGCTGCGAGATATCTTTTAATCTTTTATCTTCTTTTAGCATATGTAGAATACAGATGAGAAATTTTGTCCTGTGCAAAGATCAATGTTTAATACGATCCTCCGTGATGGAGGAAAAAGAAAATTTCACAGCAATTTGTGGCGGCCTGTTCCAGCAGCCGAGCCGGTAATAAAACTCAGCCAACAATCACGAGGCAAGATGAGATTTCTGAGAACACAAACCACCTGGAATCAGTCATGTATTCCTTAATGGATGTTCTTGTGAGGTAAAAAAATGTTGGGTTGAAGGCCTCGCGAACGGTTCGCATCCCTGTCGATAGTGACGCTTCTCCTCAGGTTCCCGCAAACACGGACGTCTCCCAGCAAGAGTCCACGTTTGAAGGAGGACAGATCTGTTGCCAAGAACCGCACCAGTCCTCCGAACAGAATCTACAGATATCCGATGCCGTGAAAACAGAAAAGACTAGTGACCTCCTGGTCTAATCGAGGAGTTGTACCAAAGCTACTTGGACCCCCTGTTGTGTTTCTGAAGAGGTGGAGTGATTCCCTAACAGGAGATCTCTTCACACTCACAGCACGATCAAAGCCGCCTTGACAAGCTCCCATCACGAGCAAACAAATGCTCCGCTGAGCACTGCCAGCCAGCCGAACGAAGGTTAAGGGTGAAGGTCGTACCTCGAAGAGAATTCACAGGATGTAGCGGTCAGATGCCTTTCCCTGCAGCGAGAGGGATCCGGCAGTCTTGTCCTCTCCTTCGCCCTGTCTTCAATCAATTACTTCTAACAGCTTGAAACATCCCGTTCTGCTCCGTGGCTTTGGAATCCCACTGGACCGTAAGTGTCCCGAGGGCCAAAAAAATCACCAGGAACTTCTGGGGACGAATTAGTTGTTGTGTAGACAGCAGAATGTCTATGTTGTTGCTTGGCTTGAGCTTTCAAACCCCCGTTTTAATGCAGTCCACTCCTCCTTCAGAGAGATGGAACCCTTCATCCTTTCTGATTCTGCACTTGCATCTCCCCCAGGTTCCATGCACATTTGTGCCCCTGCGTTACGTAGAAAACAAGCAGGAGACCGTAGTCCAACAGTGGCCACACTTTTGGGGCACAAATACTGTAGCTGTACTTCTCACCTCAACATCTGTTAGATGCAGGTTTCCTTTCTTGGAGAGATAATTAGCAGTTTTTATTTCAGCTTGGAGTGAAGCTTTTTTTGGGGCCGTAATGAGGTCTCTTCTTCAGAACGGGTATGAAGACAAACCAAAAAGCTTAGGTGGATCCATTATTTCACGACTAAATGAAACTCTAAATAAAGCCCTGGGCTAATTTCATATTAACAGCCGCAATTTTGAGTCTGTAATTGCAACGATGACTGCATCTCCGCAACAAAATAAACTGTGCTGAATTCTCCAAAAGGGTTGATTAAAATGACATAAGAGCAGCATATAAAGTCAATCCTATCTAAATGGAGCCTCATGTCCAAAAAAGCCTGATAGGCACTTGTAGCAAGAAGAAGCATTAAAAGCAGTCAATGAGGTGATCATCGGGGACTTGCCAGGGCCTTCCCTGCCTCTTTTCTCGGATGTAAATCTACGCCCAGCTCATACTCCATCCTTGGTTCTTTGATGTGTGCAGCCAATACCACTGAAAACATCATTTTCCTGGCTGTAGAAGTCACCAGCATGGAAATGAGCCCCAGGGACCCCTGTGACAGGACTGTGGGGGATCGGCATGACAAGCCTTCAGGTGTGCGCTGTCATGCCATCTCTCTCCTTGCAATGGACTTGAAAATATTTTTTGGGGGCAGGGGACACTCACGTCGAGAGATTCCAGCCTTGTTAGTCACATCCCTCGGGATCTATTGACTACTTTCCAAATGAATTCAGAGGGAGACGACTCATTCCGGGGTCCAGCCAGCCTCATTATCTGCAGGCTTTCCGTATTCTCGTGCCGCAGAAAGCGCACGTTGCTACAAAACGAGGATAAACAAGAACATTTTTCAAGTTTTAAAGGCAGCCTGAGAAAAGAAAGCGATGTTATCATTTAAAGCTGTTCCACAGCTGTTATCCACACCTGCTGGGCTGTTCAGTACAACAGAAATGGTGCGAATGGAGACCCTCATGCTCTTGAATACATTTGCAGGGAAGAAAATTCAGCAAGCTGGACTGGTGAGTCGAAAAGATGACTATGGGGCCCGAGGTGAATCCAAAGTAGTTTTAAATACCCAAGCGGCAAGCGCGGAGCGCAGAAGTGATCATCATTACAGCTACCATTTTGCCCAGGATTTAAGCAGACCTATGGAGATAAATAGACCTTTGCGGATTCTCGAGTAAGACTAAATACCCTCAAATGCAACCGTCTCAAGAGAAGATGGGGAGGCGAGAGCAGGGTGACGGAACTCACTTTCCTCTCGTCTGTGTTGCTTTCCATAACAAGGCGATAAAAGACACTGTGGCGCAAAACGCAGTGTAAGTGGACAACGCGGCGAAGGTATTTGTGGTCGGAGCAAAAATAACAATAGAATTCATCGGTGTTTTATTCAGACCCTCGTGGGCAGTAATTGCCCCCTTCTCTCATTTGGTATTCTGGCTGTGACAGGGAGACTAAGCAGGCCTGTAAATTCATAACAGAAAAAAGCGGTTACGGAGCTCCACTCCTCCAGGCGTGTTCTTTGAGAGTTTTTTTTTTCTCACTTTCTTTCTTTTTCTGGTGAAGTGAGAGATCAGAGCGTAAGGCACTCTTCTGTGATGTCGAGAAAATAGAACACAAATGTTCTTTTCTTTCTCCAGACTGACAAGGCTTCGCCTGACGGGACGGCGACGGTGTCCTGAGCAGTAAACCTGCGACCGAAGTCCCAGGCTAAGGACGCACTACGGCAGACCCACACGGGCACCGTGGTATTTATGACTTAAGGCTATGGCTGCCTTCAGCTGACAACCACTGAATTCAGGCTTGCGCTCAAAGGACGAGGCATTTGAGGCACGTCTTCGTGTCTTAGACCTCACACGTGTACCTCCTCATATTTTTCGGTGTTCATCTGTCTTCTGCTGGACTGTGGCCCACAGAGCGATGAAAAGATTAATCACATCATTAATGGGAAAACAAACTGTACGCCATCCCATAAAACCATCTTGTGGAAGAAGCTGAGCTGTCTTGTAAGGAGGACATTCGGTTTCTGCTGCGTTTGGCTTCCCGTCCTTTCATACCCCACCCTGGTAAACGGTGAGACGCAGTCACGGGCTGACGGGCCGTCGCTCGAGTCGTCTCCACTTGCGGAGAAATTAAACAGAAGGACAAGTTTGTCGACACGACGGAGGGGTGCTGACGTAGTGGAGACAGCGTGTACGGTAGGCGAGGATCTTGCGGTCCTGCACACTTTATAAATGTAATTTACTCGAGCTGTCAAGGCAGAGGAAGCGCGTCTGTCGATTGCGAAGAAGATTCAGCAAGTTGCGTCACATTTTCATAATAACTGTGACACCCTTAGCTGTTTTGCTCAAAAAGTCTTCATTAATTGAAAAAAAGCTGATATCTTTGTGACCTTGGATTTAGGCTTTTCATTCATTGAACATTTTGGAAATCAAAGTCAGTCACAGCTGACTCTTGTCCCATCCGCAGATCCACATGTGCCGTAGAGGACGGCTAAAGTTTACCTTTAAGTTCCTGCCTGAAGGTAAGTTAAGATGATCGATGGCTAAAGAAATTTCCTGTCAGAGGTGCAAATTCATTTTGTAGGGCCGAACATCACTAATGCTTTTAGGAAATCGATGATCCTTGGGTGCTTATTTACTATTTCGCCTCAGCGACTTGCTAAACACAGGGATTCAGAGTCTCTCCAAAGGACGACTTCGCCGTAGTGTCCCCGTCCAAGCAGGTTTCCGCGACCGAGTCGGCTGTGACTGTATGTGCGGCTCTCATTACTGACAGTCCTCCAGAAGTGCGCCCTTTTGCAGCAGGGTCACATTTGAGTTGGGGAACTGGTTGCAAGCCATTCCTGAAAGTCAGCTTTTGTTTCATATTCCATCCCTGTGGCTCCCTCTTAGATGGGAGGGATTGGCTGTCTTTCTGTCAACAACATTAAGGGAATACGAGTCCCCCCGAAGAGCTTAGGCTTGCAGAGACAGATTTCCAATGCTGCTCCTGTCCATTCCTCTACTCAGCCACACATAAAGAAAGGGAATAGCAAATGAATTATGCGGTGCCACACTAGGTTTGAGGCACAAATAAAAACGAGGAGGGACAGATTACATACGTATGAGACCTTGCGTTTAATCCTGATGCATCCATCCGTGCCATCTGTGACGCTGGCAGGCCGAACAGGGGGCTCCAATGGGCTTGGCAGGATGGGGAGTTTCTATGCTGTTGTCATATAACATCTGAAACAAAGTTCTTCTGCACACATTCCCCTCTGGGGTCCTTCTCTCCCATAGGAGTTAGGAGGGTAGGGCAAACACACTTTATAGAGCATAATGCATTTTAAATGTAAATGTCTTCCTGGTGTTAGCCAGAGGGCTGCGGGGAGATAGGAAAGCTATCCGGAGTTTGCGGGATCGAAGACTGGCAACTTCGTATGCCTGGGAGCTGTGGGCAAACAAAACTAGTTTTTCTGTTTTTTCTTTGGTTCAAGAGGACTGGGAGGGGGTTGCACAAGGATGCCAGGTGGGTGGGTGGCAGCGTGTGCCCTGTTTTAGCAAATTTCTGCGCTTAGTTTGGCTCAACTGCGAGAGAGGGACAGACATTCTGCCTTGTTGTTAGGAAATAATGAGGCCCTTTTATTGAGGTTCCAGTGCAGCCAGGAATCCTGCTTGGTGAAAACCTGGCTGAGATGATGGAGACACCGCAATGGGGGAGCAGAGACCTGCTGCCAAGCCCCCTGCACACTTTTCACTCTACATCCACAGCTAAAACCTGAAATGTGCTGCATGACCTCTGGCAACAATGCTTAATGGTTACAGAATTAATTAACTATAACTATCGAAACCATTCTTACGTGCGTCACACTTATCCAAGCCTTAAGATCGAGAAACATTTCAACAGTTAAAGCATATAGTGCTAAAACTAACAAATGATGAAATACCAACTCAGAAATCTATACATGGCGTCTTTGAATTTCACATGAGTTTTATTCACACACTAGGTTCGGGGCGAAGGTCCCATGCCAAGGTGGAGACGTCCCCCCGACCTGCTCCCTGGTGGGCACGGCTACCTGAGCTCCTATCCTAATTACACATATGGTGCCAAAATAAGACAGGAAGAGATGAGAGCGGGAGCGAAAATTGAAATTGCTCATGCATTTCAAATGGAACAGGTAATGAGGCTGGGGAAGGGCTGCTGCTCTTATATTCAAGAGTAAACTGTCAAGTGCGAGTTTTGGGGTTTGACAGCAGCCACCGAAGAACATTTTGAACACAATTGAGCCACGGAGGAGTGAAGCCGGAGCTGAACAGCACATTTCTGAAGGGCAACGTGTAAAAATTTGAATACGTCTATTCAGCAGCTGTAAATGTGCTCCATCCGCCTTTTCCGGGACTCGCAGTCCAGATGGGCACGGGTTCCAATAGCGGGTGACACGGACAAGAACCAGAGCTGGGTTTGTCCTTGCCAAACAAAAAGCAAATAATTATGTTGAGAATAACCATGCAGAAAAGTGGATGATAGGATCAATGAGTCACGGTGGCCATGGCGACGGTTTGCATTGAAGACATTCGTCAGGCCTTGTAAAGGAAGGGGAACTGCTGATGAAATTGCCAGCAAGCCTCCCCGTCAAGCAGTGGGGTGCAGAGGAACATTGTTTGTGACGCCACCAATCCAGGCAACCTTTATCGTGCCAAGAAGGGAGCCATATCCCAGAAACCCCCTGCTTCCCAGCACCTCCTCCTTCCTTCCCCGGCACGACGTCTGACACCTTTTAACCGCCTCCACTCTTCCTTCTTTTGAGGGAGCTTTTTGTCGCCGCTGCTGCGTCTGAGATATCAGCAGTTGTCTCCAGCAGGACCTTGCTATCTGCAGGAAAACATCTCATTCCCCCAGTTGGGCAACGTGACAGCGGCCTGAAGCCACGTTCCGCTGCTAGCGCCGCTCCTGCCTGTGTGACACAGGACCCGACAGTTGCCATCGCTGACCGACTCAACCCGCCTCATTATTCGTTCCAATTCCAAAACTGCACAGCAACCGCTCTTTGTGCTCAGTTAATTTTCCTTTTGTGTTCTGCTATCTCCTGTTTTTATTTTACTTTCCTCGTATCATTTCGCCTGCTGTTCCACCGCCGTCCCTTGTTCGCCATTATCTCGTGTTAATCATTTTATTAGGCTTGTATTTCATTCCGGCCGTCAGTCCTCCCCGCTCGGCGCTGGTGTGCCAGCCCTTCTGGGAAAGGCCCCGTCTTGAATTAAAAACCTGATTCCAGGAAGACATCTCCAATCATCTTCCCTCCACGTAATCCGATTTTTGTGAGGTGGCGTCGCCTGCTTCCGAACTGGAAACGAAAGCAACCCAACGAAAACCGTGAGGAGGCAGAGCCAGGACAGCCACTCATTGGACACCTCTGGGTTGTGGATGAACCAAACAATCGTGTTACAGCTTTTATCTGCACGCGGCAATCATCTCTGAGCAATAACTACAACTAACCGCTATCTATCTATTGGACAAACCTGGACATTTAAAAGTAACAAAATTACCTGAACTCAGCTCCCCAATAGTCAGAAATCACAACTGCTGTTATTTGCAATCCAGGATAAGTGATTAAAAAATGGACGGATGGATGTTATGTGTAACTGAGATTGATACAAACCAGCAAATGCAGTAGGAGTTGGTTTTGTCAGATGCACTGTGGTTTTTTTGTACTTCTGGCACAGTTTCCACCTTCTTCTGTCTGTGACCCAACTGCACCTAGACCTTTGACTCGGCTAAGCAGCGAGTCCAACCTGGCTCTTCAACTGGTGTTGACAAAGCCTTTAAGAAAAACGGGGGGAAAGAGTATAACAGGCAGGGGTGAGCACAGCCTTGAAGTACACAGGGCAGCACTGAAAAACCACCCTAGATGCCTGATTCATATTCTTAGCTTCTTCAGTGTGACAGAGAGATGCTCACATTCCACCTCTCCGTTTCTACACTTTAAATGATGCATAACAGGAATGGATCTGGGTCCACTGACCCTTGATGGGAGAACAATGTGCTGGCAATGTTCTCACTGCTCAGGGCTGCAGAGATGATTGCCGTGGAAGCCGGCATGCAGCTCGTGTTCGAGTCCTGCTTCAGAAGAGTAAGGCCGTCCACGAGGAAGCCTGGTGTTAGCGCTGGTCCATCTGTCCAGAGTGTCACAGTGTCATAACTGATGTCTGAATTATAGAGGCTGAAAAGCCATCGACAGAGACGGCCAACAAACTTTCAGTGTGACAGATGGGAACATAAATAGCGATCTTCATGCAGTGAAAAGTTGAGAAAGACAGATTTGTCATCTAGCTTAAAAAAAGATTATTCCTTTACTTCCATACTTTATGGTCTTTGTCTTATTTGAATTCAGCAGAACTTGCTATTTACTTTGGAGAGGATGAGATGTTCTTCTGAAATCGTTACGGCTTATTAACGGGTCACTCGGCTTCCAGAAAGAACCCTCTGCCTGTGCAGTACAATACCGAATGCGTGCTTTTTGATTATTACTCCCAAAATGAACAAAATGTCATGTCGGCATCACAAAAGTACACGAGCTGCTGTATGAAACAGCCCGCTGTGCGACGGAGTGGACGAGGACCCGGGACTGATGCTTTAGGTGAGGGGCATGGCGGTGCTGGTGCCTCACAGCTCCTGGACTGTTTGGGTGTGGGCTTGAAACCAACTCAGTCTGTGTGGAGTTTACGTGCCCGCCCTCTGTCCGTCTGGCTTTCTGCCCACAGTCCACAGATGTGTTTCAGATTAATTGGTGACTGTTAAATTTCCCATAGTCTGTATGTATGTGTGTGGCTTCCCTATGATGGACCGTCATCCTCTCCAGGGTGTATCTTCTCATATCCTTGCACCCAGTGACTCTGGGACAGGCTCTGATCTGCTGTGACGCTGAAGACGACAAGCACTTACTGAAGATGGATGGATAATGTTTTGCATTGTAATCCCTGCATCAGTTCAGGGTGAGGAGCTTCTCAAGGGAAACTAACTGCATCATCCCAACCTCAAGAAGGAAGATGTGTAGCTGCTCTGCTATTTCTGCTGCTGCAGGTCAGCTGGCTGTTAGTTCATTCTGTGTGCCAATTTACCTCGTGTGACCTTTGGCTTTGCGGACAGGTTACCTGACATCTGCTGCTTCTTCTCCGATGGGACCCCAGGACAGGCGATCCCCTGAGTGCCGCGGTGTTTCGGTGTGAACTCGCCGTGATCCAGACGCGCTGACCTCCTGTTCTTCTCTCCAGATGGGACCGTTTGTAGCCTGCAGACAAAAAATGAGCGAGTCCCAGGTTCCGGCTTCTTCCGACCCGTACAAAAGCCTCAAGGACCCCAGAAACACCAGCTTCGTGTTCTAACCAGAAAACTGGAGTGCTGACATTTTTATGACAGTACTGTAAATGTTCCTCCCTGGTTTGGCCCTGATTCCTCCCAAAATTTATTTCACACTGAACCACAGACCATGCAGTCTGTGTGTTATACATCATTGTCATCTAGGACAAAACTTGGGGTCCTGTTCCTGATGTGGGTGGCCACAGTTTTAGTGAAAAAGGTCTCACTGTGATGTATACTTTGAGCATGGCTGGCCTGCTATAAATAATGATGCTGAGGAGTTTTTGTGAGTACCTGGGAACAGGTGCCTGGCATCAGGGCCCAGGCCTATCGACAAACCTCAGAACCAGCAGGGACTTACCTGGTTATTATATTTGTCAGCCCATGTCAGAACCTCCCAGCTGGTTGTCACTGCTTCTGGAAACCTCTGTGCTCTGAGCCTTGGTCACTTCTCTGCCTTTTTTTACAACCAAAACAAATGCAGATGGGGACGAGTGAGAAGGTCTACTGCTCCCAGACTCCCTCTGTGTGGAAAGATGTCAAGAGACCAGCCCTGTCAGAGCGGAGGTGTTGAACCTTATACCATTTTAATATATCACACCTGCACCTGAACGGATTCTGTTAACACTCAAAAACCTTAATAGTGCAGAAATCCTTCCGTTTATTTGTGAAAACTTCAAATATAGTCACAATAAAAAGGTATAAGTATAGGTATAAAATAGTATAACTATTTTAATGTTGCTAGGATCCCACGAGCGAGGCGCGCGCGTCTTTTGCCGTCTTATTACCGACGTGAGCTGTAAACACAGCGGAAGTGAGCTGAATTAAGGTGGCCCTGCTGTGTTTGTGTGTGAGGGAAAACACAGGCTGCAGATAAGAATTTTAGAAGACGGGCAAGTGAAGCAGTGTAAACGCACACAGATAAATCTTGAATATTTAACATTCAGAAAAACAGATGCCTGTTAGAAAAAGGGCTCCTTCCCTAAACAGCGAAATCCACTCAAAAAGATGAATTGCGCAGATTTCTCATGGAAAACGGTGCCGGCGTACCTGCTCCGCACCCGGGTTCCGGTCTGCGGTGTGAAGAACAATTGATCCGCAGACAGACGTATTAACTGACGCAAAGTAAAAAAAAAAACATAATAGAGTTTCTCTACTGGCTACTGAAGTATGGAAAAAAAAAGAAAGCTGTTTAGAAGAGTAAACTAAAGCGGGGAGACAAACACATCTTTCGCACTTTGGGGTGAAACATTCTGTTTGTGCCAAATGTTTCTGGCGTAAATCAAGCTGGAGTGATGGAGCAGGCGTAATAGAAACATATTTTTATAGGAATATATAAACAGTGACTGCTATCATAGATTTAGTGCTGGTTTCAGAAGCGAGAAACGCAGCGGTAGACCTCACCTGCAGGCAAAATGGCCGCACGATCACCCTGCTGAGGCAGCAACAGGGCATGATGGGATTTTGAGTTCTTTAAATACCAGCAGGAAGAATCCATTCGGCAACTGGGACAAACGTGTGTGAAAGTTGCGATTGAAATTAAATTAAACTGAAAATGCAGCACCCTTATAGAACATTAATGTTATTCACTTTATTATTCTGTGGAAAGTAATGAATGGTGAGAATATGGTAAATTTGCTCCGGAATGGCACATCGAGTGCTTTTAAACCTGAGGCCAAGGGGACTATTATTTTTGAAGAAGTTTAAATGTTTTGGGCCTGTTTATACCTATCGCTTAGGTTAGTCACACTTTAAAAAAAAAAAAAAAATTTATCCTGGATCCACACTTCTGTGCACTTGACCCCTGAGCACAGCCATGGGGATTTCATGCTTTTTTTTAAGACAAATAAAAACTCTGTGTCAGAAAGTAGCTGAAACAACGAGGCGAATGGAAAAACCAAGACGCTGCACCATTAAACATCAATAATCCCGTACGTCGTATTGTGTCCCCTTCTCAAAGGACTTTAAATGGAATTTGAGATGTGTGAACCTCGCACGCGCTTAAAGACGGAGGACGTTTCCTTATATCTCAGTTTGTCCACGATCCCGAACCCACGGTGACAACAGAAAACTTCCAAAAAGCCTCCAAATGAACCCGGTGACGGAATAAATATGTTGCATGCGCCAGAGAGGAGTTTCCTTTGCTGAGAAGACAGAAAAGGGAACGGCGATGTCCACCAATCACCATTCAGGTTTATTTCCTGATTCCCTGCGGGGGGCGCTCAGCTCTAACAGCCCTGCCCTTTGTGTGATTTATTTTAATTTCGTCACATTGCGCTTTGCTAAAAAGTGGCGGTAGGTATTATCGAAATGCTACTGCCATAAATAACGGCCATATACAGCGTGCGCAATAAGCGGGAGCCTCGGTCCGGGAAGATATTTAGTAACTGAGAAAATTACACATCTGTTCTTATCAAAGTTTTATGAATAAAATAGAGTACAGACTCAGCAGGGCGCAGCAGCGCGAGTGTCAGACATACATAAAGCCTGAGTGATGCCCAGGCCTCGGCCATCTTCTCGACAGACTCTTTCTGTCAGCATATTTATTTACACCTCCTCAGCCGTGCGCTGCATCAGTAACTTTCATAATTCAAACTAATTTGTCTTGAATCACAAAGGAAAACGTCTATTAAATTAAACCAGTTGCTACAGTTTACAAAGAGCGAATTCCGGTGATAAATTATTAATTCTCTGCCGCAGTTCCTCTATGGTTTTTGTTATTTCTCATTAAAATGTGTTATGCGTGTATTTACATAGTCACAGCCGTGTGTTTTTTGTTTGTTTCTGGGAAGGAGCGGCGGCTCGAGTTTCTAAATACGAGATGCCCACGTAATTCTGGCGGCACGCGCCTCACGGTCGACCCGGACGTGACCGCGTAACAAGATGGGGAGGCAAAGGAGCTGCATACGTGCGGAGCGAAGAACAACAGTAATCTGAATCTTGTCAGCTCCCGGGAGCGTAACCTACGAAGAGCGTTTCTGCACGTGCAGGTGAGGCGGGAAGCCGTCACGGAGCGTGTTAGCGTTCCGATAAACGCGCGTTTCGCCGACGGACACCGGTGGAGCGTCAACTCGGGGATGGAGATTCCTATTCTCGAGGGGCCAAGCGGCTGAAGGGAGCGGGCCTCTATTCACCGGCGGCTTGCCGAGGCAGGGATTATACCGGCACACCGGGCTCTTGGGAGAAAGGCCTGGATCACAAGGCCTTTGTAATGCCTCTGCGCTATTAATCCCCCTGCAATTCACATTGGGCCGGCTCAGGTGCGCTCTGGGTCACCGCTACAGACAGTTAACGCATCACAGGTACCTTCCCCAAATATCCGTTTCCATTACGCGGCTTTTTATATCCAACTTTTCTGAGGGTAAAGACGACTTACTCTTCAATTAGCTGAGCGCTGCGCCTGTGCGGCACTTTGATCCTCTCCCGGTGCGAATGCCTTCTGGAAACACGCAAACGCAAACTCGCCATCTCCAGTAATTCATCTCCAGATGTTTTTTTGGATTTCCTTCCCAGGCCAGGCAATGGCATCGAAGAGCCCTTGGTGAGTCGGAAGCTGTAAATTCAGTTGACGTAGTTCACCAAGTGGGCAGACAGAAGTTCTCTTTACTTTTGATGAGGCCCGTGAAGTGGACGCGAGCCTTTGGTCCTCAGTCTTTAGATGGACGGGACCTTATAAAGGGAGGTTACCTCTGTTGATAGATTGGAGATGACAGTGAGACACAGCCCAGCTGTCTCCATCCATCTCCATCATGCCACATTGCTTCATGGGTGGTCACATGGTCAGTAGGAGCTGGTGAATATGTTCATTGCTGTCTCCAGTACCAGGCCTCTTCTACTAGTATCTGCAAACAACATTTTTACACTCATTCATCAGCTTTTCTACATACCACTACATCTTCACTACATACTTCTGGGGACTTCTCACCAGCTTTAATGGTGAGCGGCTCTTGGTCTGTTGAAACATTTCTTTTGGCAGTGTGATGAGATACAGGCTGCTGGTGTGATGCTTACTCAAACTCAAATGATTATTAATAAAAACGTTTGATTTGTGGTGTTCCATTCACCTGTTGAAGCACATCCCAAACTTTGTTTTTCACAAAGGTGTTGAATTTTGGGTGGTTGCTCATCTATCTACCTATCTATCGCCACGAAAATGTTATATTTCTTTCTATGGAAACATCACAATGTTAAAAAAAATTGCTGAAATGATCTGGCTTCACGGTGGTTAGATTGAACTAGAGCTTCTTCTTTCATCCTCTTCAATCGGATTAAGTTGTTTTAAAGGAGGAATGTGAGCTGTTGTGTCATTTTTTTGCTTATGAATCCGGACTTTTTCTGTGCCTGTTCCGTCATCCCAGAGGACCGATGATGCATCGTGGGCCACCAGGTCTAAACCAGCTACCTTCACCACGCTCCATTTTGTCCGGGTTTGCATTCTGGCTCACGTCGCCCATTTTTAACGTTTTCGTTGGAGTCGCTCGCATTGTCCATTATGTGCTGGCGATTGATCGGCCTCTTCTTCCAATTTGTCTGGTTTCCTTTAAATACCCCACACACCACCACCTTTTCTGCTCAGCTAACCCTACATTACGTTAATTGGGTAATAGATCTTTCCGAATATAAAGTGCATGTATCATTCACCAAATGAAGTTATATTACTCGCTTAAACTGTGGCCTCTCCCCAAGCCAGGAAAATTGAGTCTCTTTCATATTTTAACTGACCTATCATTTTAAATTTGAATACGGGTGTCAGGCGAGCAAATCATTCTCCCGTGAGACAGTGTGAGAAATGCGTCCCTGCGACACAAGTCCGGCGAGAGTCTTTGCCGTTGACACCCAGATGCGCTATTCCCCTGGAGACGCCTGTCATTTCCCTCCAAAGTTGACAAAAGTACAACCTGTCTGCGCCCTTCACGTCTTCGTGCTCATCTGTCATCCCGCCTGACGCCCTGCCAGTGTCACACGGTGTTTGTTCATTGATAACGTGGACAAAAAGGGACGACACAGACCCCCCCCCCCACTCGCGACCAGCGGTTTCTCCGACACTTCGGTAGGATGGATGGAGACGGCCTACGGCTGCCTTACCCGATTTCATTCTTGAATTCGCGTGGCGCCTTGCGTGGAACTTCCCACCCGCCGCTGACTCAATAGGAGGACCCCTTCTGCTGCTCGCAAACGCGGCTGTGAAATGCCGCGCGAGTTGCTTTCGTCTGTCTCACTGCTGCTGCCATGTCGGAGACGCCCGTGAACATGTGCTTCCGCGGGTCTGGTTGGAGTCGCGACCTTCTGCTCGGAGGCAGCGTCACACCTGGATTCGTTGTTCATTTACAGGACGAGACTGGCAAACACGCCAATGTGAGACCGTGCAGTTTCAGCCAGACACACTGCGAGCGGCAGGGCGTCATCTTCAGTAATGCTTTCTGAGATTTTTCCCGTTATTCTCGGCCTAACGCTGCGTAAGTGACGTTGGTGGATTCGGGTCTTGTTTTGCTGCTTCATTAAAAAAAGGAGGTAAATCTGACTTGATTTTTCCTCTCAGGGCTTCATTAACTTCTTCCTTTCCTCTCCTCCTCTTTCTGCCTCCCCCTTTGAACAGCCGAGGCCGAGCAGCACAAAAGATGACATCAGCAACTGTTTCAAAAGGGATGTTCGGTGCTTTTTTAAAACTGGCATGTTAACTAAGCTGCACGGGAGACATCACATGATGCCCTACAGCGGGGCAGTTCTATTTCTGACTTGGAGCTAATACTGGCTGCAGCTACTACTGTTAGAGCCACCCACAACAGCAGGAAGGTATGGGGGGATTTCCAAGCTATTTCCTGAAAATAATGCTCGATTCAATTATAAATATGCTTTCAAACTGTAAGCACAGCAGGCTGGTTAGGAAGCCGAACTTCTGACCAAAAGCTGGAATGTTCAAGGTCCAGGAAGGATCCTTTTATTCAATTATTAAGGTTCCTGCATAATATGAATGGCTTTGGGTTTTCTCTTCGTGACCAGCATCTCCTTGTCCACACGTTGCTGCTCCTCCTCCTCCTCACGCTCCTTTCCTGTAGCCCTCCTTAAAACGCAGCCAGTCCTCCCTTCTCCACCATCTTCTCAAGATCAATCACCCTTCTCCCATTCTGTATCCAAGCATCTTCAGCTTTGGCAGCGGTGTTTACGTGTACGTCTTCGCAGATGCCCTTATTTTTTCCCGAGATGCAGCAGAAAATGGTTTTCTAGGCAACTGTCCATGTCCAACCCCCAAACTTGTATGATCTAAAATAGATATCACATCATCTATACACTCAGCTTCAGAGATGCACTTAAAAACACGTGTCCTGTAGTGGACAAAAATAAATGGTTGAGTCTCAGGAGGCTAAAACGGAGCTTTTTCCAAACGAGGCTAAGCTCTCTTCTGAGGAACCTTGGAGCTTCTCAGACTATGATGTCCTCCTCCCACTGCCTGCTAATAGTGCAGCCAGTCTGCAATCCACAAAGAACAGAGACGTTCAGAATACCCTCAGCCACCGCACTCCTCCCAGTCGGGTCACTGCTGAGGATTCCTGTCCTCCCAGAACACATTAGTTCCCAGCCTTGGAATCCAGCACCTCTGGGGTGGAACCACTTTCCAGTACGTGTCAGCACCTTTACAGAGTACCCTTCCTGGTCTCGGACCAAAGGCTGTCCTCCTCAGATTCTACACCGGGCCCCGGAGCGCGACTGCTCTTTTCACAAATAACACGCAGCGCTTATTTACCGTGGGCCTCGACTGACCCTCGGCGCCACACCGCCGTCGCTCCTGTGGATGCACCGAAGCACCTGTGTGACTAATGAGGATGCCGGTGACGCCGCGCCTCTCCGGGGACTTTCCGCTTGCGCCCATTTTACCTGGTCCCAGTGGCTGCACAGCAGCTAAAGGCACGAACGTAAGCGCGACGCGTAAATGGATAAACCGCAAAAAGTCACTGCTGCTAAACCGCTAAATAACAATTACAGGCGTTTACAATAATATAAACGCTTCTGACCGGAAACGTGTATCTTCTGTTACAGTCAAGTGTCTTGGTACAATAGCAGGATCCCTCCATCCTACTAAGTCCAGGTACCTGACAAGATGTTGCTGTTATAAAAATAAGGGAAGGAATGAATGTGACGCATGCAGAAAAAGGCCGACTGAAACCCTGTCACGTGGTTGAGGTGCGGTGATGCGGTGACACAGTGATGCGGTGACCCCTCCCTCCCCCACGAGGCCAAGGGTGCTGGATGAGCTTTGTTTATCTGGCCAGGTTGAAATCACCCAATTTCTGTCCAAGAAGTTCAATTTTCCTCCAAATAACCACAGGCCGGATGTGGCGAGCAGCTCAGCAATTCGCCCGGCGATAAGGGGAACAACAGTATCTGCAGGACGCAGCTCGGGAAGGGGGCCGGAGGGGCGGGCGGCAGCAGGTCCTGCAGGAGGCATCTTTCTGGCCTTCCAGGCCACAGTTCTGGGCAGACAAGTAAACAGATCGATGGGCAACCCTGACAGAGCGTGTCGGAAAGTGCCGGCTAGGCGCCCTTCTCTGTTGAACTCGGTCAGGATTCTGTCCAGCCACAGGCATCAGAGGAGCATTTCTAAGTGCCGCAGTGCATCTCGTCCATGTGTCCCACAATGCACTTCTCAGATTCTACGACAAAGATGTTTTTGTCGTCCGCTGGGTTTTGTTATTTATAATCTGCACATTTTGCGGATGCTAAATTTTAACACTCCGGGCATGTAGCTTGGGAAGGCACGAGCGGAGACGTTCTGAAGGTGGGTGGATCCTCCAGGGGCTGGACAACCCTTACTGAGGGGGGTTTTCTGGCCCTGTTTGATTCCCCCCCTGGGGGGGTGATCCTAGTTGGAACAGTGAGCCAAACAAACCCACAACAGGCCTGACAGGAGGCAGAAAGCTTGGGGGTGGCTGCATGTGTGCGAACGTGTGTGTGTGTGTGTGTGTGTGTGAGAATGCGACGGAGGCGGGGGGCACAATTCACTGCACTCGCCCACAGACAGGGAGGAGAGTTTGAGGCGCAGAGGGAAACAGAAAACACAAACATCGCCCACTGCTCTCTTACTGCCGGCCAGCTCCTCTCGGCTCTCACCCTGCCTTCCTGACGTGCAGCTTTTGCTGGGTGGGGGGGGGGGGCATACAATCCCTTTGTTTTCTTTTTCTATCCCAAACAATGTTCATTTCTACCATCACATTGTATCTTTATCAAGCTTCAAAGCATAATTTCAGCCCTGAAATTAAAATTACATGCTGCAGTAAATTAGGATCTATTTATAATCTCCTCCTGGAGATCGACAGTTTGCACCTTCTATGTAAAAACACCCATTTTAACTGAGTAATTTTTAAAGATGTACAGGTGAAATAAAGCACATATTTGAAATTCTTCCAGATAAATTAGGCTGGGCTCACGTGTTGGGAAGAAACCAAGTGCTGGGTCTGAAGCCCCTTTCAAGCAGGACGCCGGTTGTGGTCAATCCTTTTCCTGCAGCCAACCCTAAAAATGAGGTTCAATTCGATTCTGCCTATTTGTATATATTGATTTTTTTATAAATGCAATTTGTTTTTAGAAAGCACTTCTTCTCACAGTAAGAGGGCTGAACAGCAGATTCAAACAGGAGAGATATAACAGGTATACGGTGAGGTTATAGATGGAGGTGATGCATTTAAAAGAGCAACTATAAAGGGCNAAAAAAAATCAGAAAAAAATAGCAGCACTTGTACACAAGTAGTATTTCTGTCTGGGTGCTTGTCCACACCAAGCAGCAAATCAAATTCTTTTTACAAAAATTAAAATAGCAACAGTATAAACTAAAAAAGCAACCATCCAATTGGATGAGACCTTTGCTGGTAAAAAAAAAAAAAAAAAAAAAAAAAAAATCCATAAACACACCAGGCCTGATCTTCAAGTGCCTCCTGCGATGCTCGCGCGAAAATGAAACGGGCTAGAGCCGGCACGCGACCCCCCCCCCCGGCCATCGGTGTGTCGCTACGAGAAGATTCATTAAGTCCCTCGCCGCTTCGTGCAGCAAACAAGCCGCCTCTGAGGATGATAAGCAGAAGCGTGTGGGATTAAGTTTGCGGCTGAAACGAGAAACACATTCATTAATTGAATAATCCAATCAATTTCGATGGCACTAAAAAGCAGTGGATGCAATTATCTTGATGTTCTGCCAAAAGGGATTTAAGGCACAGGGACACAGATAAAGCATTGATTTTTGCTTTGCTTTGCTGGGCTCCCCACATCCAGCCCTCTCTCCTTCGCTGTTTCTGGAGACGGTGGCCGGCCGGCAATCAACAACAGTATCAGGGCAGCTTTTACTCGGTTGCTGGGTCTGTGCCCCCAGACCCCCGGCCGCCCGCCTCTCTTCACCTTCGTACCCTGAGCGCTTGTGTTTCAGCAATGAGCTGCTGCCCTGGGAGGGTTGAGGCACCATGGCGATGCCCCTCCAGGCCTTTGCCCGCCTCCTGGACACTAGGGTACCACCTGGGCACTGACACTCCTTTAAGGTACAACCTTGGCATCCGATGGGTGAACGAGAGCAAAACCTCCTCTGCTCAACAGGCCGGCGTCTGTTCGTCTTCAGCTCTTTTCAGGCACACGGTGGAGCTCCCAGCGCTGGAGTTGTCACTCGTGAGAAGGTGTGAGAAGATGGACTTGGATCATCGCTGTCAGGAGCGTAGAGACGGTTGGCAAACATCCAAATCGTGGATGTGGTTCGATGTCTGAACAGCAGTAGCGATGGTGGTGGGAAGTCAGACGTTTGCCTGCATTTGGCGGCGCTTCAGAAAGTCGGTATGTTCACAGTGTGTAAGTGGGGTGACCTGAGTGTGTGTAAGTGACAGTATGAGAGCAGCAGAGGTGTTTGCAGACTTTGGGAAAGGTTGTGTGGAAAACGTGACGCCTCACTGAGTCGTTTTTATCGTTTGATGTGAGGGACCTTCAAGGACACGACAGCCACGCGGTCTGCTGGTGGCACCGCCTCTGTTCTTGTCCTCAGTTGCTGTCGCCGCACCTTCGTCTCAAGTTGTGCTCCGTGATTCTCGTGTCCCATCCTGCGATCTCATCTCAGTCAATTACTTTTCTGTAAATGATTAATGAAAGAAAATGTCCAATTTTTAATATAAACTGGATCATTTACCTCTGTTTTGATGGGGTTTGGTGTTAAGGCATCCAACACGGGGGCGTTTTTGTGGGTGGAGAAACGCTTACAAATTCCCTCCCTTGACATTAACAGCCATCGCCTCTTGACTTACGATGTCTCCTCTTGCGAGCCGATTCCGGAAACGCGTTACGCTTGCATGTAGGTGGACCCGCACCGCAGTTCCGTGTGCAGACCCGGCTGTTTCAAACTGCTAAGGCTGGAGCTTCAGATCTGGTCGTGGGCCAGACTGCATCCCTATGGTTTCTCACCTCCAGGTTCTCTAGTTGCCCACAGTCCAAATATGTTTATAGGCAGATCAATAATTCTAAACTGTGCAATTACACGTATGAATGGCGTATGGTGCGCCGGCATCCTGCCTTTACTCCAGGTTTCCCAAGATGAGCTCCAAATTACCATCATACTTCTTGGATAAGTGATTTTTAAGTGATTATTAAGAGGGGTTGATGGATTGGCCCTTTGTGCCTGAACCACAAGCAGGGATGCAGCTCAGTTATTTCATCTGGAGCCAAACTTTTTTACTCTCAGCGGGTGCAGTGAAAGGTTACCTATACTTGCTTCTTCAGACTATGGTTGTAAGGTTAAAGCCCCAGTGAGCTTCACCGGCTCACAAGGGCCTAGTTAATAAACCGTCGGAGTCTTTGATGTTAACCTCATCGCCGGGGGGCGGGGGAAAGGAGTGAGCGGTGTTCGGATTGCGCGTCCACTTCCGCCCTTCCAGATCCCGCAAGATGCCGGCATGATGTCTTCAGAAATGTGGACCAGCCGAAAGCCTACCGCATTCGGCATGGACAAAGCTGAAGAGCGGAGCTGGCGCTCATTGGAATGCGTTTAACAGTTAAGCTCCAATAAGCGAGACAAAATGAGAAAATGAAATCAGAGAACCATCGCAAGTTCTCTTGGCGGCTATCTCGATGCCGTTCTCCAACACAAACAGTTTTTTTCCCCCTTACTGGCAAACGCCATACGTGGGCTGACTTCAGACAGCATGTGTTCGCGGAGCAGGTCGCTCGGTTTGCTGATGATTCAAGCGGTTCGCACAGACGGCCGGATCCAAATATTCTCAGAAGTGAAACAAAGTGCAGAAGGGCTGCCAGGAAAGGGAAAAGTCAACAGTGACGCAGACGCGCGGATCCTCACAGAAGCTCCCTCGGAGACACTCAGGTGAGACCTTTGCAGCACTGAAAAACATTAGTGGCTCTGAAGCCGAGATCAGAAGGCCGACGGCCATCAACCCGCAAGCCGGCGAGACGGTCCCACCGACACGTCTGCCGTCACCACGGCGGCTACAGACAAACGGCGCGTATGGATGTTCTTTGATGGCTCCCGAGCGAGACCTGCGATTAAGTCCTGCAGGGAGAGCGGCGGACGAGCAGCCAAATCCTCAAACACACATCCGTCCTTTTGCTCCACTCATTAGGCCTAAAATGAGTAAATATAAAAAAATTCTTTATAAAAAACAGAATTTGTCCTTATAATACATTTATTAATGTTACATATTATATTAAGATATCCATTATGAATGTGTTAACTGCAAAGTATCAACGAATATTAATGTATTAATTCAGTCCAAAGACATGCGTTTCAGGTGAATAGGGGAATCTGAATTGCGTAGTGTGTGTGTGTGTGTGTGTGTGTGTGTGTGTGTGAGTAAATGTGCTTTTTTTTTTGCTGCACTGCTCCTGCACTGCTTCAGTGTCTTTATACCCACTAAATGCTCCAGGTGGCGCAGCGGTTAAGGCGAAACGCCATGTCTTCTAGTAGCTCCACACTCCCAGCCTGTCCGGGTGCTGTGATCCGAAACTGTAGGTAAAGCGAAACTTGCATAAGTAAGTAAAGTAGAAAACGTGCATGTTTGTAAGATAAGGATCTGCTGTGCGCCGCTATAATATTTAGTGTTTTTAAAGATCAAAGGTGCTGTTTTATTCTGCTATTCAGTTAATTCTTTCTTACAAGTTGATGGAAACATTTGGCTCCTGCAAATTTCACATATATTATTGAGAAATTTAACGTAGCATAAGGAAGACCCCGGGCTGCCTAGGTGTGGATTCCAATCCAGCTTGGACTGCGTGGACTCCGCAGTTGCGCTGGTTTCCTCCCACAGTCCAAAGACACGTGTTTCAGGTCAATTGGTCACTTCATATTGCCTGCAGTGTGTGACGCTGTGTGCGAGCAGCCCTGTGACAGACTGCTGTCCCATCCAGAGAGCGCTTGTCTACTCCAGCGCCCAGGGATTCAGGGACAGGCTCTGCACCAGCGTGACCCTGAGCAGGATGAAGCGGTTAAGGACACAGGGTGGACCATAACTCAGGCTGTGACTGGAGCCCTGCTCTACTTCATGGGATCTGCTTCTTGGGTCCCTCCAAAACAGCCCAACACCCCGTCTCCTCCCTTAATCCCTGCAAAACACAAACTGTGATGAAAGTGATTTTATTTGACATAAAATCAGAAATAAAAATCCAGCCCCTCATTGACTAAATCGAATCCTTGCTTGTCTGTGGCATGTGGGTTTTGCTTGTGTCCAGCTGGTGTGTGTGTGTGATGTATGAGTAAGTGTCCATCTTGAACACAGTAAAACCGACAGGCGTGTACATACATCTGTGCCTCTTGAAGCATTGCCGGCACCCAGAAGACCAGTCCTCCTAGAGTGCATCCTGCTCATCTCCATATTCTCTTCTCCACCACCTTGTGCTTTCTGTCACGACTTGACCAGATTCCGTTTGTCCTACACACACACACAAAAAACCACACTCTTCCTGGGTATCTTCCTCACTTTGTACACATTCAGGTTGTGTACTGCATGCTTTCTGAAGGGTTCAACTGCTAATCTAAGATTTGCACCAAGAACCTTTTAAGAAAACATATCCAGGTGTGTGACTTCCATACCACTTGGTGCCCCACTGCTGATTTGAACTGGATGCAAAATGTGACTGGAATGTAATGTGTAAAGAGTTCCTGTTCTGGTAGGACAGTCATGAGTTTCTTCTGGAAGCTGAACTCATTCTGTGCTGGTGGGTGGAACAGGAAAGAGTTTCTATGCCTAATGAGGACAGTGGTGGTGGGATCTGTTCACCAAACCCTAGTGTGTTCCAGTAGAAACACACCAGGCTAAAATCCACTGCTTCTACTTTTTCACAGTGGACTTTCAGAGCCCCAACTTGGTCCAAGTGTTCAAATTTCTTACTTCCAGTTATCAGGCTCACGGGTTTGTCGATGAAGGACAAGCCCACCTCTAGCCATAAGGGTACCACGATAACATTCTGGTAACTGACCCCTTCTCAATTTCTCTCCTTCCTTCATTCTTCTTTTGTCTGCAGCTGATGCGCCGTTGCTATGGGGATGAGTCCAGCCACATTCTTTGATCCATTTCAGGGCATTTCTTCACAAGCTTCCACAAAGGACCGTCGCTGCGTTCAAATAGGCATGCGGCTCTCTATGGGCCTTTTAGGCCTCAGATGGAGATTAACCAGAGTAGGGGGAAGGAAGGAAGCCCAAATCAGTCCCCCCTGTACCCAGCAGTTGGTCACCCCCCGTCGCAAGATCCGGCTGTCGTTGAGTAACACTATAATAAACCAAAATGTGCTTGCTGCCTTTCTGAGGCAGGAGAAACTATTCCATCCAAGATGGGTTTAGATTTTCACGGTGGTCAGGAGTGACCTCTTAGGCCAGGCTGAGATTTGGCCATCCGTATGGCAGTGGATGGCTTGGTTTCATGTGGTTGGGATTCTCCAGAGGGTGAGTGAATGTGGCCACCTGGTACAAGAGCAAAACCTTAAGAGGAAAGAGGACATTACAAAGGACGAACAGCCAAAGTTTCATTATCCCGCCATTTCGTAAGTCAAACGCGAAGATTAGATATCTGAATACCGGGTGGCGCAGCGGCTTCGAACACAGCTCAGTCGGGGTGGACTTTGCATGGTCTCCTTGTTCTTGTGTGCGTTTCCTCCAGGTGCTCCGGTTTCCTCCTGCAGTCAAGACATGGAAAAGACCTTTATTTGGCCTGTTTGGCACCTGCCTTCTACAGAAACACACCGACGTATAGCTGGAATATAGAACATTTATAGAGACGTAGAGACAGTAATGGTACTTTGTACTGACACCAGGAAAACAATACATGGACAACAGGTACCGCAGGAACTGTGGATCTGGAGTTGACATCAAAAGGTCGGCGTCTCTCTTCCCTCCTCGGAGTCAGGGGTGGGGTCTGTTTGAACCCCACGCCTCACTACCGTTAACGTTGACGTTCCGAACGTGGAATTGGTGTTGAATTACAATCTTTGTAGCTTTTCCATTTCATTTTGCTGCGTGTTGCTTATTTTGATTGAAACGCAATTTTCTACAAATTAAAATTCTTTGAAAAATGTCTGGATAGGAAAAAACAGCAACATTCAATTTTACCTTGAATCGCTTTCGGTAATGACGATAACACCTTATTTAGAACATCTGAATACAATGTTAAAATGGTACAAACGTCTTTTTTTTTCATTCCAACCATTTCTTGTGATTTTTAAGGTGGTAAAAATTAGTGGATAAAATAAAAACAAAAACCGACATTTAAAAAATGGAGACATTGTAATTCAACACCTCTCAGTTTTAGGCCTCAAAATTGCTATTTTTGGGGCCGATCGGCCTTCCAAAAATGTGAGCCCCCTGCTTAAAATGTTTAATTTTATAAATAATGGCAACAGATGAGATTTTTTTTCCCACAAAGAATACAGGATAACGTAATAGCGGTAAAGCATACCCTTCAGATTTAACCTTCAGAACTCCACTAGACCCAGAGTGTTGTACTTTGAACCGTAGGTTACCGTGGTATAACTGGGTGCATTTTAAGCCACCTGGATTTAAAAAAAAACACTGGGAAACCAATGAAGCAATAATAAGCGGTTACCTCAGACACATTTTTCGAAAATTTTCTTTTTCGTAAGTAGCAAAGCTTCTTTGCTAAGGCTGCCCCTGTCAAATTAATAAGAGCCCCCCTTGGTGGAAGAATGAGAACTAACCTCTTCCATCTCACTGCCTCTTATCCTCCCAGGAACAGGCTCTCCCTCCCACAGCCCACTTCCTCTATGTGTCAGGCATTTTTAAGTGAGTTTGTCTCTGCGGATGCCAACATCAACCTGCGAGCACTTTAACCGCCCCCACCGCCCCGGCGCCCTGTCTGCCGTGGCGCTTTCCCACCACGAGGACGAGCGCAGCTTGGGCCCAGACGTCCCACCGAGAGGCCTTTACTCGCACCGCAGCATTAGCCATGCAATCAAGCGCAAGAGATCTGAGCGGTGGGACCTTTTCATATGGAGCAAAATAAAACTAATGAATTTGCCCGGATGGACCGAACGAGAAGAAAGACGGCGAAACAGAGAGAGAGAACGAAGGGAAGGAGAAGAAGCAACGCTGGGTCGTCACAACCCTCTGACTTCATGAATACTTCACACAGACGACTCTCCGGATTTTGCAAGAATACTTTGAACCTCCTAAAACGTAGCAGAGATTTCCCCTCTAAACAGGCAGACAAGGGAAGGAGCGGTCATTAAAAATTGACCACACGGCATCTCTTAAGTGACCCGCCTTCGATGTGTGCCGAGGAGCCGAATGAGCTTCCCTACTTCAGTTTTAATCCAAGACATGTGTCCATCGTGAAAAACGCCGATGAAACAAAGACAAAAATCGCTTCTGGACATATAAAGCAAATAAAGGTACGGAATTACAACAAGAGACAGCGGCCAAACACTTCTTCGTGTCGACGGAAGCCGTTCAGGCAGCAATGGATTCAATCCTCTGTTGCACCCAAGGCCTTATAACTCAGGGGATGCAAGTAAAATGTATCTGACAACTGGCCCTTTCTCAGCACCTGAGCAGGAACCAAATCGCAAAGGATCGTCGCTGGCGGCGCTGTACAACTGTCTCTCCGACTTCCCACATGTCATTCACCGCCCTGAACTCCACGCGACACTCCTGCCCGTGTCCCAGAGCAACCATTAGTATCCGGTTTTTTTTGTCCTAAAAAATAAACCGCAAGAAAATCAGAAGAGAAACACCTTTAGCGTTTGCGGCACAGGCCCCGCCTCCCCCTCCCCATTAGCATAAGCATTAGCATAAGAAAAACCGGCGGCACGACCTTGCGAACGGCAGAACAAAACGACGCAAACGTTGCCGCATCCCCGGGGACCTGTCGCTCGATTTCCGCGTGGCGTTCCTATTAATCGGACCCCCTCTCCTCGTCGCTGCTTCCGCCCCACTTTGAAACGGTCGCCCTGCGTCAACCGCCTGCTTTGTTACCTCGACAGTCGCGGCCTTCCGCAAATTTGCCATTACAGGTTGGTAGCGCGGCGTAAAACAATCACAGCTGTTTAAGGGACGCAGAACAACCCACGATCGTCCGACTGCTCTCCTTCAGGGAGCGGCGCCTCTGAAATGCGCCGTGGTGTCGCGACCCATCTGACTGCGGTGGTGCTTTTCAGCAACCTGCCCTGGGTCCTCCGGTGCGAGATCGCTGTAGAAATTCCTAAATATTGCTTCTCCTCCATCCTCTCGAGTCCCTCAGCACACGGCTGTTTTTTTTTTTTTTTTTTTTAAAAAATCGGTTACAATACGCTGCTCCCCTGCACAATATTCACGCGCGCTCCCCGTTGGATCAGACTGATTGGTTTTGGAGAGCGACGGAACGCAGGCTCTTTCAACCTTGCCGTGGAGCAGATGGACGTCGTTCCCTCTCTGCGGGGGGAATGGGATTACCTCCCAAGGTCAGCCTGAAGAACCAAAACACTTCCGCGCAAACAAATGATTCCGGCATCGATGGAAAAGCGGTTCCTGCTATACCTGTGTTTTTTTTTTTTTTTTTTTTTTGCGCTTGTTTGTTTTGCATACCTTCAGAATTAGGCTTTCGAATGAAAAAAGTGGAGAAATTCACGATTCGTCAGTCCCGGAGCCCTTTGTGTAAGTGGTTAGCATTTTAAGGCTTCCTTGCCGAGTGATTTATTTCGCTCTCTGGCCAAGAGTACAGACAATAAAGCAAGCTTTGACAAAAAAACAAAAAAAACCTCCAACAGCCGTTAAGCTTGCTATCAATCAAAATTAAGGTGGCAGACAGAGAGTTGGGGGCTGCGATTCTTTCCTTAAGCCCCTGTTAGTGGCTGTTTGTAAAGGGAAGTCAGCTGTGTCCCCAGGTGGCCTACGGCTGGTGGGGAGCTGGCACCGCTGCACTGGATGCGGTGGGAGTCACTTTTTGGACAGCTGGACAAAGGGACAAGGGGACAAGGGCCCTGTGTCCACCAATGGGTTTATAAGGACTAAGCTAAACTCGAGATTCAAACTTATCATTCCTTCACGCACAAACAAACACACAGGCAGATGCACAGTGATAGCTGGTGGTGTCCTAGTGACAGCTGTATGATCGTGGGTTCGAATCCTTCCCTCTGGTGAGGTACCCTTGATCCCGGTACAAGAACTGACATAAAAATCCTCAGTGGTGTAAATTGATGAATCAGTGGTCAGACTACTGTCTCTAAGCCGCTTTTGACAAATGTGTCAGGTGACTAATAAGGATAAAAGAAATGTGGGCCATGCAGTGGTGTTCCAGGTATGGCAGGTGACAAGGACAGGTGACATTTATAGTACTGTGCAAAAGTCTTAGGCATGCAACGTCAACGTGTGTCGAGAAGTACAGGTAGATTCTTATCTAGAACCAACCGCGATGGCGAGGGGGGCATGTTGGACAACCTTCTCCTAGCCCTAATGCCCACCTGTAGGCCTGCTGGGCATGACAATGGAACCCCAGTCTCCTAAGCTCAAAAGCTCTGTACAAATCTTGTACTATCACTGGACCGTTGTCGTGCTGACCAAAATGTTAACATTTCTCAGAATTTTTACCATTATGAGGAAAACTTAGACATACTTATTCGTGCCTGAATAGTTCACTGTGAGTAGCTTACGCTCAAGATGGGAGCACTGGAGTCAAAGGCTGTTTGAAATGCACAGGAGTTATTTTTCATTACAACAGTAAAGCTGCTGTTATTGTCACAGGATCTCTGGCTGCACAAGACATCCAGCCAGCCTGGCAGCCCAGCAAAGTCAGAACGTTGTTATTTCACAGAACATCTCACCATAACTCTTTGAATGGTGTTGCAGTGCACAGCGTGTCTGGCTGCTCCTATAACATTCAGTAGCTGAGCAATAAGGTGCCATGGTAAACAAATCAGAAGGATCCACACAGGGCCTTGTTTGAACGCTTCTCGAATAATACTTGGAATGTCGAGGAGTCTTTCCATATCAATACTTAATAACGGTGTCAAATCAATATTTAGTAATATGGCGTACAGTTCCTATGCAGCATCAAATAATAGGGTTGTAGTTTGAGATGCAATGGACTCATAGATAATCCCTTCGACAGCTGGAATTATTGCCATAGGACTTAACAGAAATAAGAGACAGAATAAAGAACAACAGAGGTTCAGTCCAGAGACTGAAAAGCCCAGTTAGGACGTGTTAGATCAGTTCTGGGTTTTGCAGTCTTTCACAGCGAACCTATACGTGTCTTACTGCAGTGCCGTGGTGCAAATAGGTTTTGTTTTCTCTCACGAACACGGGAAGACACCTGGACAGTATGGACAAGGCAAAAAATACAAAAAGTCACACGTGACTCACTCAGAAACCATCTTTTGGATTTTTAAAAGTGGGGATTATTCATTTTGTGCTGCGTGGCTTGCTGTCCTCGACATCACAGTCTGGTTTTGACAGGCCCTGTGAGGAACATCTGCCTAGCAAATTGGAGCTGAGATTTTGAATCAGTAAGTGGGAAGGGAAGAAAGCGCCAGAACGTCAGGAGCTGGGAGCCAGCGCTCGATAAGGCTGCTGCCGCCACCGCATCTCTACCTGCTTCGCTGTAAATGCTGTTTACAATTGTGAGCCGCTCCTCACAGAAGGTTTATCCTTATAAACATAAACCACGTACGAGAAAAACACCAAGCTGGAGGGGGGGGGGGCATTAAACCAGGAAGCTCACTGGGCATTGGAGAGACAATACTCTCTGAATCATATAGGCTTGTGTAATAAATACAATTTATGACAAATGCGTTAAACCCTTCGAACAGGAGCGCAAGCAGTCAGAAAAAAAGATTCAGTTCCAAACACACGTGACACTTCTTCTCATAGTCTTTTCTTCACAGTGACGGTTTCATCTCAGGGAACATATGGTAACTTATCAGGAATGAATAAATTCTAAAGCTAACCAGACAGCCAGACATCCCTCACGTTACTTTCTCCCAAAAAAGAAAAGAGGCAGCAAAATAGAGCAAAGTAAAACCATTTTTTAATTAAAAAAAAAAACAACATTTTCCTTACTCTTCAACAAAAATCTTTCATAACATGGCTTCATTTTACTTGATGCTGGCAGATTTTACATCTATCTCATATTCACGACGAAAATGGTTTTAAATTCTATGAAGTCACATCGCAGTTGCCTCTCTGTTGGTGTTAAGGAAGCTGCTTAAGTGTTTCAAACAAAATTTTGGCTACTTACAATAACAAGGACGGCAAAACAAACAACGGCGAAGCGTTGGAGATTGAGGCTGGTTTTACACGTCCGGCCTTGTAAACAATGACTGCTTGTTATTAAGACAATGGTGAATGTTTGGCGCAGAGACGGCCTGCAGGTCTCCCGATGGACATGCGCCATCATCTGTGTTGTCCTCTATAAACTGCTGCTGACAGAGCTGGACTGCAGCAGAGGCATCTCTCCAGCTCCAATAAAACACAAACACATCACCGCCCCCTCTACCGCTACCTCCTCCTCCCCGAGAGGGAAAGCGTGGAGCCAGTTGGATGCAATAAAGCCACTGTGATGCACAACTCGAGGTTTGTACTGACTATTGCAAAGGGAGACGAGGCTATGCACACGAGGGAACCCGAAGGGCACGATCACAAAGCCAAACACACCGGGTGAACCACAAAGCACCGCAGGATGATTTCTTGAGACCGATGGCTCAGGCAGGGAAGTCTCAAAGCACAGTTGGACTCCTTCTGAAGAAAGCTGCCCCCGAACGTGCCATCGGGCGTAATTACGAAACCCATCCGTTAAAGAAATACGGCAGTGCGTTTTAACAGCTGTCATCAGGAGACCCAAAGGCATTATTTCTGTTTAGGCCATGGCAGGCTGCGATTCCTGTGGATCGTGCTTTGCAGGTCCACGATTCAGGGACCAACTTAGGTGACAAGTTCCACATAGTGCAAAACAGAAAGAAGAGCCTAATTTGAAGTTGAGCAGAGCCAGGTCTCAGTTCTCCTAACATCCTACCTGCTTTATTCTAAAAAGCCTTTCTGAGTGCAAGTGCAATTTAAAAAAAAAAAAAAAATCATACAAACTGCATTGAAGACGTTCCTCCTGCCAGATGTTGAAATAGTGACTCTCGGAATCGCACTGAAAAGACAGTTTAGGTCTCCTTCAAAAGAGTCTTTGACAGTGTTAAGTGGAGCATGTTTACGGTGGCGGAAACTTCGGTAAAGCGCAGCACAGCTCCAGACACCGGGGCGTCAAAAGTGGTGCTTTAATAAACGCCGAGTGTCCTCGTTCTCAATCCACACTTTACCTGTTTAGCCCTGAAAATCAAAACATTCCCATAACTTCAGACATTTTAGGGGCACATCTGCATTGTGTCACTTACGTTTTGCAGAAGTGTCGTGTCTCGGTTTGGGACGACGCCGGTTTGTCATTTCAGCCCCGTACTGAGTGCGAGTCACAGCGCCTTTAGTTACTCTCGTATTAAGCTTTCGGGAAGTATCGCTTCTGAGTAACTCCAACTTCTCTTCATTGACTACCGGGATCTCGGCTCATGATTTGTCTGTTTCAAGCCGTCTCGGGGTGCTGAATAAAATATGAAGCCTGCCAGATCTTCGAGCTGCACAAAAAGAAAAATGTGACCTATAAGCTTAAGTAATGTAACATTTTAAAAAGATCTGTTTTCTTGGCCTCCTCTAACACATGGTTTCAAAAGAAATAACTATTCCAAACTTTAGCCGCACAGAAATGTATCCCCTAAACAAAAAGGCTAACGTGGCGTTCAGCAGCTACACGTCATACGGCGACTATGAGGTGAAGCTGAATGATGCTACCTGAGAACCTTCAACTTCAGCAAAATCACAAATTCCTTTCAAACTATTTTTCTGGCATTTGCACAGCTCGGTCGCATCTGGTTTCTTTTGTGGGCATCACACGCTCAAGTTTTACATACAGTTGCGGTGCTTAGCATCAAGGCACCATTACAACAGTCCCATAGAAAGTGTTTATGCATGTTGAGCTGTGCTAACAAACATATTAATCGCAGCGTGTGGGCATGTGCATTATTCACGAACAGATGCTATTTAAAGCAGTGCCTTCAGCCTCCGATAGGGCAATTCATTTGAGATTAAGGATAAACTGGTACCGTGTTGACAAAATAAATCACCTTTTGTCTAAAGACCACCCCAGCTTTCAGATTCCCTTTGCTCTCGAGTCCAACGTTACGGAAATGAGGAGTCAACTGTCTAAAACAATGATTTCCATCGCCTTTCATTGGTTTTAGAAAATATTTTTGTACTGTCCCATTAACATTTTTACGTGGATATTTCTTTATGTTTTATAAACATCTTTAAACAATTTGAACTGTGGGATTAGTGTCAAGTTATTTTGGCCCTTTAGCACACATGGTTTGTCTCAGTAGATGGACAGGCCATGTGCTGGATCTGTAAAAAGAGATAAATAGGCCATGAAATCTCTGAATGTGCTGAGTATAACCAGGGTCGATGAGGTGCCAACTGCCGAATGTCACTGCCTGCTCTGGAAATTGTACAATTGTGCTGGATGTCACTAAACGGAGACCTGAGCTGAAATAAAAGGAAGCCACAGTACCTGAATCTTCCTCTGGCTGCGAGCGAAACGCACATCCAGGATAGGAAATCACATTTTTCGAGAGCTGAAATTGAACTGTGGGATTGGCGACGGTGGTGGCTTCACTCATCAATACTGCTGTACTCCAGTAATTCGTCGCAATAACATCTTTCAAACATTCATGAACATTACGTCATCCAGACACGCTGGGGCCAAACTATTTTTTCAGTCGTGACTGGTGAAGGGAAGGACCACTTGGGATCCGGCGAGCGACAGCGGATCTTCTTAAAGACAAAGACAGCACTGCAAATCGTATCACTCATTTTCTGGTGGACGCAACCAGGTCGCTGTCAGCATTGCCTATTGCGGTTTAGCTAGCTTGGCTTTCAGGAAGGTTAGTGGCTGAATCTTGGTCGGATACGTGGCCTTTACGCGTCACTAATTTAATACACTCTTTGACCACAGGGGGAAAAAAACATCCATCCGAGGCCATATACGTGTCCCACTATCTGGGCGTTTCGATGTGGCTCGTGCTCCGGATTTTTCCTACGTTACGCCTGAGACTGAGAAGCCGTTTGGCAGCTTTCCGCCACGTGACGCATAAATTTACAAACAGCACGTCAGTACCCAGTGAGGTATTATGCGGGTGAGGCTGTCAAGCCGGAAGAGGTATGTACTCATTTAAGGGCCATAGATAAAGGCTGTGGGTTTCTGAGCGCTCTGCCAGCCCGCATCCCCGGTCTGATGAATCGTCCCGTTTCGCTACGGCTCTGCTTTTTATTCACTCGTTTGCTCATTTATTTATTTATTTGTTTTAAAACTCACAACCGAGCCCTCCTGCGGTGATGGAGCGTGCGGAAAGGCAATATCATTGAAGGAGTGCCTTGTGGCGCCCTGGACCTGACAGCTCAATCCATACCTGGCGGCCTGAAAGGAGGAGGGGAGATAAGTTGCGGAAGAAGGTGCTTGGCGTGGACGCGGCGACGGCACTTTTTTGATCATTAAAGGTCTTCTGTTGGACGCTGTAACGTCACCGCTTTCCACGGCGGCTCCAAAGGTCCGTCAGCTTCTCCCGTTATGCATGAAGTTTGCGGAGAGGAGATGCCGTTTCTATGCAAAAGCTATCACTATGGAAATTGATGGATCAACACGCTGCCGTGAGCAGCCTCCTAACCCTGAGATGTGTCACCTGTGTATGTAAAAGGTTAAACAACAGCAGAGAGAGTCGATGTCAAGTGACTACGTGTTTGTTGATGAATCGCCCTGTTTATCGGGGTGAACGGAGCTGCCAGTCAGTCGACCTCCGTCCACCACAATCCATTCAGTGCCGCTTCTCGCTTTGTTTGCCGAAGCATCCGAGAACGTTTGGCCTTCGCTTTCAAAAACTTTTATAAAAATGCTTAAAAAAAGCTGACGTTAAAGGAAAGCTGATTGCTGCGCATCTTGGGCCGGCCTTGGGGCGATTAGCATTTGTCTTCATAATTTTGCCAGCCAAAAGAAAAAGAGGTTAAAAAAAAAAGAGGAGAACGGGGAGAGAAATAGGGGAACGACAAGCTGGAAACCAGGTCCGGACCTGGTTGTGCTGCCGCTAATGAGGCAGAACTGTGCCGGCGGCAGCAGGGCGACCTTGGGGAAGGAGTGCACTCAGTGACACCTTCGGAGATCAGAGGTCACACTGGAGTGGCTCTGGTTACAAAACACTCCTCTCGAGCGATCCTCCCCTCCTCCGGGGCCAGAGTGTCTGCTGGTTTTTCGGTCACGCCACCTCCTGATTTATTACTTTTAATGTTTCTGTGCCGCTGCTTCGTGGAAGCGTTTGTCTACCACAGCTCCCAGTCTTGCCCAGCTGTACAGTAGGGTATTTTATAATGGGGCCACTCTGGTTAAGTTTTTGCATAAGAGGGACACAGAGCCCTCCATGTCCTTGACTGCCATGTTACTTGCTTTCCCCGATTTAGGCCTAGAGCACCGGGTGTGGTCACCTCATGTCCAAATAGCCACGTGATGAATAAAGAAGTAGAACCAAAGAACACCCATGGTGCAGGTGAATGTGTTGGGTGTCTTGCAGGTCACTTGCTCATTCTTATTTGGTTCCACACCTTGGAAGATACTGACTGACTGATTTACTCTCTCTCTACTGGTCCACGGGGATGAGGGACACAGTGAAGGCCTCTTTCCCTTTGCACATGGGGTGTTTACAGTGTTTTATTTCAGCAAAGTGTGTTTTACGAGTCTTGTGTTGTTTTATGTGCTGTAACACACAGCTGCAGCGGCTTTCATGAAGGGGAACATTTGGGAAGTAGTTACGCCCAATTTCGCAATACCTTCACACGTGCGTCTGAATGCAGAGCTTGTGAAATAGATTCTGCTTGCTCCAGCAAACTGTTTTACCTGCATGATCTTCTATAAAGCCTGGCTTAGCAGCTCTGCGTTGCTCCGACCTTTGGGCCCATCTTCACGCCTGCGACTCCTTTCCCACATGGGAGTCCTGACCTGCGGCGCTTGGCCAACGGCATCAACGACTCTGTGTCCATCAGTGGTTGGGCATTAAAAAGCAATGTTGTTTACTGCTCAAAAGCTTCACTTTATTTAAGTATTTTCTCTGAATTGAAAAAATTCAACAACTACCCAGCTGTACTACAGGGTAGATCATTGTAAGTATAGCGTGCAAACCAAACTCCATGTTACCAAAATATGAATTAGTAATGATAAATAGTAATAATATACTGTATAGATCTTGTAGCAGTTTAGGGGACATACCTTTCTCAGTGGTACAACAAACAACTCCCTGTTGGTGCTTCATTTTGCTGATCTTTAGGTTGCAACTTCCATTCAACAGCCTTCACGCTTGCACCCCCATCGACCCGTTGGACAGGGGTCCCTGCCCGACATAAGGAAATTCCTGCAAAAAGCAAGACTGGAGAGACTTGCAAACGGCGAACTGGCAGAGAGATATGCTCAGGGGCAGGGGACTGTAGCCCCGCCACCTGCTCCGACCTCCAGCACTCGCCGTATTCGTATTTATCTGCCTTTCATCTACCTTTCATCTGGGCCGCTTCGTCTAATGCGCCGGAATGTTCCTCCTGCCGGCTTGTCAGGATTTGACACATTTTATAAACATCTACTAAGAGGTCTGTCACAGTCAGGCAGCCGTCACTGTTACATGCTAATTCACCTTAAATGGGAAAAAAAGGGCTTCTATTCTTGTCCGGGGAAATTCTGCTGGCTACGAGGGAGGAGATGAAATGTATAAAAATAAATGGGGTACCACTCTCTGCCCTGGAACTGTCTGGAGGGCTGAGGCCTAATGGGTGCTGTGATGGAGAGCCACGGTGCCTCACAGCCTGGGAAGCGGAGTAGAAGGGTTTGGCACAGAGATGGCAAACAAAGGAAGCAGCAGAGCCAACTTGGTTTCCTGCTGCTGGTGATGAGCACAGTCGTCCATGCTGATGGCGTGACTGCTCCCTGTCATAGGATTGATTCACTTTTAGAGTCTGGGAACCAAGCTGGATCTCTGAACGTGACATGAGTCCACATACACATTTCCACCCTTCTCTGGGTGAGTTCAGGTCAACCTTCTTTCCTCTGGAGACCACCGCAGAACCACTTTGGACAGCCAATCCTGCAACCACCAGTGGATGTCCTTTGCTGCTACCTTAACTGCCACCCAGCCTTCTACCACGGTAATAGCAGTAATTACCCTACAATGTGCCAGGACTTAACCCAGGGTTGGTACCACAGCTGCACTCTCCATAAAGCAGAAGTAAGGTGTTGAGCTCCAGTATAAATATATTTTGAATTAAATATGCCCGAGACCACACTTGGTGCAGCTATTTCCACAAAGTTAAACCTTTGCTAATCCCTTGAAGCCAAATTGCCTGTCTTACCGTCCTGCTTGTTTATTTTCTATTTTTTTTTATTTCTGTTTCTCTCAGGTTAGGATCACCGGAACCCTGCTTTGGCTCTCAAAATGGTAGTAGCAGGAACTAAAAAAAAAAAACCCCAATGTTTTCAGACCAATACACAAGCAATAATCCCACCTTGTGCAAGGAGTTTACGGACCGGGTGCAGGAGTGAAATACGGAGTGGATGCATTTCCATCGGTGCCTGTGGGACGCCCTGCCGTTTCCATCTTATATACTTCTGCACTAACTCTGGCACCGGTCGGCGACAGAGGACCTTCATGCAGTATTTATGGGGAGTCGCAGGTGACGGACTGACTCAAGGGCTGGCGCTTGCCGAGATGATGCTCTGGGGGAAGGAGCAGCTACTGAGTGCTCCTGGGGGTCTTTTAAACTGTGCATTTGTCAGACAGTAGCAAGGGACACATGCCCTGAGAAGGAGTTAAAAAGTTCTTCTAAAGTACCTCCAACTGCACTGAGTTCCACCAGCTGGTTATAATGCTCAGTAAAGCTCAACCTTGCGAACTTTTTTCATGGCCAGCAGCATACATGTTGGCTATCTAGGTAGACTCCCTGGAAAGGCCTTGCAGGTCTACTTTTTGCAAAGGTTTCAGCTTTACATCCCTGCATTTGCCCTTAAATAGTGCTAAAATAACTAAGAAGTGTTAGAATGAGCCGGTTCTTTCAAGCAGCAGTGCCTGGTGAGAATATGAACTTTAGTCAGGGTTCATCCCTCACTTTGAGGGATGACTGCAAATCGGGGACAATCAGAGCTGAAGGAGAAGAAAAGGAAGCGCTGTGGGGAACGAGGGAAATGTCTGCAAAACAGCTGCAAAACTCATGTTTTGAGAAAAGAAATCACAGTTAAAATAAATTTAAAGGTAGGAAATGCTGCTCGCCTTGTCTTGGTACCTGATCCAGGGTGTATTTTTGCAGCCTAGTGACTTGGGGATCATCTCCAGACTGCTGGCACTCTGACCAGGATGCAGCGGTTAAAGGTAACGGATGGATGGAGTTTGCTTTGTGTCGCCTTTCTCACATTGTTGCTGTTGTTGTTAAGTGCAGCTGAGTCAATGTTGACTCTTGTTGATCACAAAGACTTCCCTCCAGAAAGCTGTGCGTTGCCACCATGATCGAGTCCATTCATCTCACCTCAGGTCATCCTCCTTTCCCTACAGCTTTTCCACGCACTACATACCGTTTGCTTAACACGAGGTATTTCAAGTTTTATGAACTCAATCTCATCACCTGTGCTTCCAGTGAGTTCCGGTCTCACTGGATCCAGCATATGTTCTGCTGGCTGTCAATGGTGCCATTAAAACTGTCATCCAGCACCACAGCTCAAAGGAGTCCACGTTTTCCTGTCCTTGCTCAAACTCCAACTTCCACACCGTTATAAGACAGTGGTTCTCAACCTTTGTTGTGCCGTGAACCGGAAAATCCGTTCACGATTTCTCTGCAGACTGCTCTATGAATTGGCACTAAAACGCAGAACTACGCCTGTCACATAGCAGCCCTGAACTAAACATAGCCATAACTTATTTTAACAATGAATATGTTTCACATTGTATGACGTGGATAAATAATTTCTTTCTCTGCTGCCCACAGAAATATCTTGGCTTTTTATTTATATATCTAATTATTACTGGCCTTTCTGTGGCCCCGCAGAGCGACGTTCACGGCCAGGTTCCGGTTGTTGAGAAGCTCTGTTGCAGAAAACATAGTTTGGACAATTGAAATCTTTGCTCTTGTGGGGACACGAGCACATCTGAGCTCTGCCAAGTGCTGGTCTTTGGCATCTATCTCTGCTACTAGATCCCTTATTGAATACTTCTGCACATCCAGAGGAATTAACCACATCCAAAATCCAGCAGGTATTTTTTTTCTTAGTTACATTGATTTACTGCTCTCAGGCCTGACAGGAAACTAATGATATATAAGTAAATGATTAAATTGTTGTTACAGTTAACTCCTTTAGCCGCCGTGATTCACCGATTTACCAATTATTAATGAAGCGTTTCTGCTTTTCAGGTTTAGTACATTGATGGAGGGGTAGGAGTGTGTCTGGGGTGGGGGGTTAGTCCCCTTGGCCAGTTCTTCTCACACCCTGGGGACTCAGGACCCGAGTGTAAAACCGAGGCTGTTGCCCTCATAAATATTGCATAACCACCATAGTTCACAACCCCCCGCCAGGTCTCATATTGAGTCTAACCCCTTTGCCCTCTTTCCTTAATGTCCTGGTTCACTAAACCACACCTCATCTTGGTGCCTTCAAAGTAATCCCCCCTTCTGTTTTTGTTTGACCAGTACCTGCTCGACTGGGGGGGGGGGGGTACGGGGGCCT
>UFQX01000330.1:266511-283092 GCA_900497675.1 Arapaima gigas | reverse complement strand
CCCCCCTTTTTTTTTTTTTTGACCAGACCCTGCCCGCGGGGGGGGGGGGGGGTACGGAGGCCTGACCTGTCGCAAAAAGCCTTCCTCCTCCTTTGATGTGGTGACCCCCGTTCTCCATGGCCAGAAAGCAGCTGTGTTCGGAGGACCCACAGCAGGATGAGGTCCTGAACGACGACTTGCCCCGGTGAGCTGGTAAGAACAACATACATCCTGTATTCCATCGTGATGCTTAAAGAAATTGCCCCCCCCAAGTTGCACGAATTTTGGCGACGGATGTTATAGTTATTAACTCTAAAGTACTTGTGTCAAATGTTACATGTCCCCATATTTCAACCAATAACTCCCAACAGATGCTGCAGGAATATGAGTCCACCTTGATCTTGATCTTTTGTTAGTAATAATTATATTTTGTAATTTTTGATCCTTTTTTTTTTTGTCTTCAATCCGTTGTAATTTCCGGTCTATTAGCATCATCACGTCCGGCAGCGTTTCACTGTTATTAAAATATTTACTTGAGAATGTGCTCATATTATTTGTCTTTTCTTCCCATCGGCGACCATTTTTTTGTGGTTTACTAATCTCACTTTTCTCTCATTTCGTTCCTGGTATCAGTGCCGGTGATATTTATTTTCACCCCCCGTTTTTTTGCCATTTCACCTGTGGTTTCATTAGCCGTTTCCTATTTTTGTGTTTGCACATTTTGCAATATTTAAAAACGATTTCGCGAACGTGCCCGTGTGTCGCTCTGCGGCGAAGGATGGGAGGAAACTCTATTAGTACGGCTGAAATGCGCAATGAAACCCGTTTGAATAATTTATCGAACTGCTCGTCGCCCAGCGATCGTCCGCATAGACGCGCAATTGCCCAACTCCTGGGCTCCTGTTCGACCCGACCTTGACGTTCCTCCAACAATGTCTATTTTCGTCTTCGCGCTCTAAACTTGTTCTCGCTCTGTGCCCCACAAGCCCTCTGGTTTCCCCTAGTTAACCCGCCTTTGTTGGCACATTATGTGGCCTAAATGTTCCACCGTGTAGTGTTGTATCAAGCCAAAAGGGTCCCATTCAGCTGTTCCTGATGCTGTGGAACCATCAGCAACAGAGCAAACTGCCCAGCAGCTCTGCTTGTTAGCGCGAGGGGCGCCTCCTCTTTTCCGGACGCGTCTTGTCACTGATATTATCTAAAGATGGCCAATTAAAATGGAGAGGACAGAGGAGAACAAAGGAAAAAAGCCTTTGCTAATTGGAGGATTGGAAGCGTCGGGGCTGGCAGGCAATACGGCTCCGCGCTGAGCTTCAGACAGGAGCTTTTGAGGGTTCGAGGCTGTAGTCTGCAGGTTCATTAAAACAGGCCGGGGTACCCGTCGGCGTGTCGTGAGCTCCGTGCCAGGCTAGCGTTACACGATGCTACCAAAGCAGCGCTGCTGGCAACCCCAGCTCTTCATTAGAATTCTTGGGGTCTGTCACCATGGGAGACAGCATTTGTCACCCCCCTGCACAAAAATCCCTGTTTGCTTTCAACGATCGTTACGTTGATGGATTCTCCACGTGATTTGGACACACGCCTCGCATAATTTTAACTTAACGTTAATTTCAAGGCTGCGAGACACTCCCTGGGTACCTGATCACGCAGTCGGCTTTCCTTCTGCTCTTACGGCAACAGGGCACTTCTGTTAGCGACGCGCAGCTAAGGAGTAGGGTGGTTTTACGAGTCGAGGGTTCCGAGTTCAAGTCCGTGTTGTGCCGAAGCTTAGGCGAAATACCCAGGGTAAGCTAGCAAGTTAGCGGCGGTACGTTAAAACGGTGAGATCACGTGTAGGTATGAACCACAGGTCAGACCGGGAGCTGAGCGAGGTTGACTGGTTGCAGCGTCAACACGATTCCATGCTGGAAAACATCATTCTGCAGGACTGATATTTACTGCAGGCACCTCAGGGATATGCTGGAATCATGAAGACCCCCACATCTGCTGCTCTCCAGCATGCTCGGGGCCAAGTGAGGTGCCAGCCAGCCCCCGCCGTGGCAGCGGCATCTTGTGGCATCAACGCCCACAGTCCCCTGCCTGCGTTCATGATAGATCTGTGTCGGTGGCTGTCTCCTCGACAGGATGATTGAGAAGGCGCTTCACAGATGCGGTGTGCAGTGTGACGGACTGATGAAAGCATTAAGGCCTCGAGCACTTTGCATCCCGAGCAAACGCAGAGCCTTTCAAGCGGTGCGGATGCATCTGAAACAAAGCATACGTGTTAAACGTCAAGTTTCATCAAACCCGCCAAAAATTCCAGCGAACGTGTAGCGCCGCGCGGTGTTAAAGACACTGTCACAGGCCTTTTCCCTTTTTTTTTTTTTTTTTAAGTCATTCACAGAGAAGAATCGACCATGTTTCTAGGACAAGTCTCCATGAAAACTTCAAAGTGTCTGCACACCAAAGGATTTGTGTGGCTGCTTTGATGGTCCCCACCACAACTCGCTGATACACGCAAACACGATGGAACAACACACTCACATAGACCCAACTGCACAAACAGGAGTGGTTAAACGCCATTCCGTGACTCTGGGGTTACAGGGAGGGCAGCTGTGGAAAGTGGGGTTGAGAGCAATGGTTACAGTTGGGCTCCTGTGGGGGAACAAGGTCAGTACCTAGTTCCTCTGAGAAGAATTCATAAAGCTACTACACTGGAAATGACCCTTCCTGGTTAAAGTCGGCAAGATACACACAAAAACAGACAAGGGAAAACTCTGCAAGTTGTATTCAGCAATTGTTTGTCTTGGGTCGTGATGAATGGGGTACAACAACCATCCAAAGTTCAATGGTGTGAATAATGTCAGTGAGCTGTTATTATACATTAGAAAATGCATTATTACACCAAGAACACATTACATTTGGCCAAACGCATTTTGGATGGGCGCAAGGATCGTAAATCGATGGAAACGAAAAAAAATCACGTTTGCCATTATCCAAAAGCGCGATCAAACGCCGAAGTTTGCTGTTTGCATGTGTTCAGTTAATGGAGCACCAGCCATCAAGATTTGTGGCAAAAGGTTAAAGTAAAAAATTGAAAAGAAAATGCAAAAACATTTTGAACGGCTCAAGAGTGTACAGTTGAGAGGATGTGGAGACAATGGGCAATTTGACTCAGGCAATTTGGCTCGGGATGGAAAGCGATGGGGCGTTTTTTTACCATCATGTGAGCATGTGGCCATAGAGCGGGGGGGGGGCAGACCGGGACTCAGCTCCAGGAGCGAGAACGTCCCCGGTGTGGACCTCGGATAAGCGGTGGAATTTTTCACAAAATTCCAGATCTGGACAGGAAACATAATTTACTGGGAATAAAACCTATGCAACAGCGGTTTTCACACTACGATTCACTGGCATCCCACGTTGGGTGGAACCTGATCCCTGACCCCACGCCCGCTGCTTCCAGGACAGATTCCAGCCGACAGCGACCTTGCAATGGACAAATGGACAAAAGAAGTTGTAGACAATAAATCAATGAATGGACCGATTAAAACAGTAATAATACTGATGTCATTTACATATGAAGAAAATTTGTCACGGATCAAGCAACGGGCTGATGGACAGAGGTGGAAATACGGAAACGGGGGCGACCGGGTAGTTCCTGGATGAGCGGGTCCCTCAAGGGAGGGTAGTCACCCACGTAGAGGTAGTTAGCGTGGATGTTCTTTATTCCGATCCACGTGGTCCCGCAGGTAGCTCACATACTCAGGCCCCTACACTCTATAACATCTGCTTTCTCCCACCCTTAATGGCAATAACGTATTTTATCTCCATGGGAACACGACTGTCAGCCCTAGAGCTGGATATGCTGTTGGACACGCACCTTCCTCCGTCAGTAAACAAACAGTGAGCCAATGTGGGGGATTGGTTCAAGGTATTTCTTCACGCACATACCGCCCATTACTCTAAAAGCCCCCCGATGCAAAGTGCCCCTAATGATATTTAACCGCTAGCCATTTTGAAAATGGAGACGCAGCGCTATAAATCTCTGCTGCTGAAAGGCAGAGGCTGACTACAAATGCGGTCCACTCCGCATTCATCACCGGGGCCATGTTGGCGGATGAGGACAGAAGGCCGCGAGGCACGTGGCAATAAGGCGAGAAGGCACGTGGTTAATGACTGTAATTACGAAGGGTGTAATTCGGCGCCTCTCCGTTTGCCGGATTGATCTGTGCCGCTTTCGGGTCGGCTGGTTGTCAGTCAAGGCCGGACCCACCGTTGAAGGTCTGACAGAATAAACCGAGAGGGCGTCGCGGTTCACTCTGTTATTTACACAAACAAAGGGACTTTTGTTTTTTTCTTTACGTCTCTTTCCTGAACCGCGTCGGTTCTGTTGCTCCGCGAGTCGATGATTCGACTGTACGCACGTGGGTCTCGGGTCACCTTGAATGTAAAGCACTTATGGAGGGCAAGCAGTTGGGTAGCAGCGTGTCGTCTCTGCTCTGAAGCGATGATGGACGTTGGCTAATATTTGGAGTAATCCCCTTTCCTGAGGATGTTTACCACAAGTGCTGCCAGTTCTTTATCTCATAACCACATATTTCTTGCTGTCTAGCAGCGTGCAGCAGAACTCCACTACTCTGGAAAACACGTATTTTTTAATCCTCATAAGGACCAGGGATTGGATCTCATCTCCCTTGCTGTAGTGACCTTGACCAAGTTACTTACCCTAAACTGATACAGTAAAAAAATTACCATGACGAATCAATGGGTGAACAGCTTAAGTAACTTGATGTACGAACCTCACACCGCAAAGCCCACCGCTAAGGAGAAAAGTGTCAGCTAAACGTACAAGTAACATATATAAAAACTCTTCTCAACAAACAAGATATTTTAATAATATTTTAGATAAACTGCTAGTTTTGCGCAGTAGTTACGATCAAGAATCCTGCGAGTACATTAACTTACAAAATAAATTACAAATTCCATTTTCTTCGATTCATCTCGTCCTCCTGGACACCTTAGATGATGTAGCCACTTGTTACATAAACATACTTGGGGAGGACAGGCTGATGCCAAAGACGACCAGGCACCGTTATGAAATTAGCTAATGTGGCAGTGGAAACGGTAAACTCCTGTTTGCAGTGAGAGAAAGGAAAGGAAAAAACAAGCGATAAACAAGTAGTCTTTAAACATCTCAATTAGGAGTAGAATGGCAAAGCGGTGTCAAGAATCTTGTTCTCCACAGCTGGTAAGTGGAGCACTCGGTGACCTGGAGTTATGCTCGGATTTGGAGAACATGCACTTGGCGGTGCACCGGAGGGAGGACACCGCTCAATTAGCACGGCATCTGTTTTTTCTCCTCTTTTTGTTGTCCCCCCCGGTGGCTCCCAACTTCAGCTGCCGAGGCCTGGCTGCACGCTCCTCACCTGCAGGGAGAGCTGGGAAATAAGGTGTGAAGATAGAGATGGGGCGGTTGACGCCTGAGGTGATATCAGAACCCGCAGCCCCTCGCGGGCGGCCGGTTTTCCCTCCTACGTTCTCCTAGGATGATTTCTGGAATTGTTATGGTTTCTTTAGCGCCGTCGCTACGTAAGGGACGTTAACGCGTGGAAAAAAAGGACGGAGGTCTTTAAGAGGAAGACATGATGCAGTTGTTAAGACAACGGTAGAGAAAAAGACCCAGCAGGTTCATGCGCATCATCACAGCCCACATACCAGGCGGTTTGAACGGTTTCCCTCATAATAGTTGGTTGTGTGACAGTGATATAACAGCCAGGCACAGCTACACAGTAATATTATATTCATTTCTAATCCAGCACCTGTTTTTAGACTTTTTGTGTGAAATGAAGTGTGATGTGAAAAGAAGAGGCCTCTGGTTTGAATGCCACCTTAGCCACGGCTACCATCATCATCAACACCATCGCTACTTACATCAGCATCCTACTCTTCGCATTCGGTACCCCCGCGCTCACCAGCCTCACTGCAGTTCTACTTATTACCCTCATGGTCATCCTCGCCATCAATCTCATTGTAAACACATCCATTACCTTCATCGTTGTCCTCATTAGAACCCTGCTTGTTGTCCTGGTCATCACCCTCGAGATCTCCCTCATTGTCACTTTATGACCCTCTTCATAAGGCCTAACATCACTCCCATTGTCACCCTTATCAACATCCTTCTCATTATATACCCTTTACCGCCTTCTTCATCACTGGCCATTGTGACCATCTTCATAGCGGTCTTCATAACCCTCACCATTTCCCTCATCATCACGCTACCTGCCCACCCACATTATCATCACCTTTGCCATCACTCAACTCATCTCCCTCACCACGACCCTACTTTTCGGGACCGTTCCTGTCATCGTCGCCCTTATCGCGCCTCACATTTACAGTCCTGCTCCTTGTCGTCATCATCCTCATTATGACCCTTATTTCTCACACCCCCCGACCAAGCTCATCCCAAAAAGGAGGAAATTCCATTCTGATCAAGTTCTCACGTAAGTACTGCCGAGGTTCCCAGTGGAATAAATGTGAAAACAAATCTGGTGTAGAGCGGAGCCTGTGGCCTAAACAGCAGCTGTAGAGTTTGCACACTAATTTAAAAATCCACCATATAAATTGGTGATAAACACATTCCCAGTCATGTTTTCTTCTTGCATCCTAAAACTCTTTCCATAAGATACTCTAGGCGTGCGATTGCGTGTGATGCTCTTAATTATTGTACGTTAGTAATGAAAACATCACTGCTGGCCTCGGAAATGAAGGACCCAAAATGAGAATGGGGAACAAAGTACAACTGGAATTAAAAAAAAAAAAAAAAAAAAACTTGAAAATTGTAACAAAGAGCTATTAGATGCGAATATGTATATACAGAATTTAAATTAAAGATGCAAGTGATCAAAGATTCACGCCATGAGCTGCTTACTTTTTACGTGCAAGATGATGTGGAGTGAGGTCCCTTGGCCAGAATCACGGATATTGGAAACATCCCCGGTGTTATACGTTCCCTATTTCTCACTGAGCAGAAAGGTAGCAGTTGTGTGGAATACTACCTGGCCTTCTTAGTGATGATAAACCCCTGAGATCTCGAACTTAAGCTGCTGACGTGTTTTGTTTTTAACCTCGACAGACACCGCGCTGCCTTTTGTCACCTTTGAAGTCCAGAAGTATGGAAGCAAGGCAACGCTTACTCGAAGACTACATGTCCCGTGGTCCTGTTCCGACTGCACGGGGATGCCTGGAGAAACGGAAGCCTGCCAAGACTTGCTAGTCTTCCCTCTCAGGGTAGAAAAATACTTATTACAAGTAAGTATTTTTAATTTATTTGCCGCTGTGACACATCTTGTCAGTTCATAGATGACACAACCAGGCCTCATCTGTAAAACTCAGGCAGAGCCCTTCAGAGTCCACACGAGTAAAAATGTCACACACAGCTGTTATATTTGTTCCCATACAACAAAAAACTGCTTCAATGTCGTATTAAAATATATCCCCCTATTTCACAAAACAGGATTTTATTCTGCGCAGTGAAACTTTATGCTGGTGCAGTCTTTTTACTTCCACAACAGGTATTTCATTCTGTGCAGCAGTACTGGTGCTTAAATCAGATGTTTAGAGGCAGAGATGAAAACTCGGCCTCTCGGATCCAGAAGGTTGTTCACCCTCGGCGGTGTCAATCTCGCTATTTTCTGCCTAAATCTAGTGTACGATTGGGCAGCTCCTCTCCTCTCGGGTCAAAGTCCCTAAGAGAAGTCTGAATCTTGAGGGTTTTGAAGGATATGACCATGGGATCTAGCAGGTTTTTTCCTCAGGAGCTGCGCGACTTGGCTGACTGAGTGTGACCGGCGTGAATAAAAATGTGTGCCCGTGACCCGACGATTTTCATTGATCTCCCCGTCGACAAGCGCACCTTCTGGAATAATCCCCCAAAGAAATACTGGTGACAGTGAAGGTGAGATTGAAAAAGGAGCACTTTGAGTGTGTATGTGTGTGTTAGTTGGGGGGGGGGGCTTTGTTTTCAATGCCAAGACATCATTTACATCCCATTCACATTCTGAATTCCCATAAGAAGCTTTCCTTTCCTTTTCTTCCCTTCTTTTCTGAAAGATGAAAGAGAAAGTCAATCTACCTTAGCCTACTTACCTCATCTGTTTGGTTATTTAAACACTGCTCTGGAGTGCTTAGGACGTTTTGACACTTATTCGCTCAAATATATTTTTAAGAGCGGAACAGCAGCAAAAAAAAAAAAAAGGAATAAAATTGCATCGCAAGTTGGTGCCCTTAAGACATCTATCTGAAATATTATAAAAGTGTGCACTGCTTCACGGCCTGGTTAATTTAATGATTCCTGAGGAAGGCATCTCCTCATGTAAGAACTTTGTCGCGCAGCAGGCCTTCGGGTGAGCATCACACGCGTTTAGGTCAGAGCGAGTCTTTTGGCACATTGCGGCCGAAATAAACGCGAATTTGTCAATATATCTCTTTGCAGTGAAAGTATATCTCTTTTTACAAGTCATTACTGGGCTTTGAGAGGGGGGTCCAGTTCTTATATTTTCTTTTACTTTGCAACAAAAGATGTTCCGGGATGATTCATATCCCAGGATGAGGCTGTGCTGCAGTTTGAAGAGCTTTTGCTGAATTTCCCCCAGACCAATAGCGTTCTTAAAATTGGCATCATACTGGGGGATTATTGAACTAAAGTTAACACCCCCCCCCCCACCCCACCCAAAAAAGCCCACGGTGTTTTCCACAATAACCCTTACATGACTGATCACTCTTTGTTCATGTTTGTGAAACTTTTCACCAGGAAAATGTATAAGGTTTATAGACTAAGCTGTATACAATAAATTAGACATGTATATAGCTGGGTAATTTTTACTGTGCGAGTACAGTAAAAAGCAGGACATGGGATTTGAACCCTGGACCCAAAGGATTTAACTACTCCGCTAACCTCCTTCCAGACTTACGAAGCAACGTTTTCAGTTTTACCTTATACCGTGATCCTGGACCCCATACACAACTTCTGCCTGCAAATTATTCATTGGCGTGATCTGAAACCGCAACATAAACACCCACGTCTGCATCATTTACCAAAATGCACCAGTGACACAGTCTCATTATTCATTCATCCCTACATCCAGTGTAGGGTCACTGTGGTCCAGAGTCTATCCTGGAAGGACAGGATTTGAGGCTTGGTACAGCTGGGATGAAATACCAGTGCACTGCAGAACAAGCATTACCATCATCATTCAGCTATTTAGCCGCCTCTATTATATAAGGTTCTTAACCACTAGCCACTACACCAATGTTAGCTTTCCAAGTTGGGCACTTGGTCAACCAAAACAACTCTTGCAGTATTAAAAACGTCCTGTTTACAGTTCCACCACCAGTCAACTGCCGCCCTGCTGTTTCTGAGGCCTACTTAGATGCTGCACAAAAGAAAATAATGTATAATAATCAAATATGTAGCTTAGGATAATAAACCTGGTATGTTAGCCTTTTCTGAATGCACCCTCATTCCAATTTTTTTGGAATTCAGCTTTTGTCATGCAACAGCTCACAGTCCCCCAACATCACTCTTCTAGGGTTTCTCAAGCTGTGGGACCTGTTTGAAACCCCTCACACTGGATTTCTCATTCACGTTTCCATGCCACGTACTAACTTTTTGCCACAAGATGCTTGTTGCTACGATCAGGTACAATCCCCAAACCGAAAACAAAGACAGAGAAGAGACACTGGTTTTGTAGCCCTCAGTACCCAACTGGTCCATGTTTAGACAGCTTAAGGATGGGGCAGTCAGAACCAGCGTTGAGCTGAACGGTTCAGCCAGGATGGGTTGCATATCTCCCATTCTGGGAGGACATAAGGGCTGAGAGGACGGGAAAAGCCAACGTGCTGCAATCTGCGCAATGACACCGAGTCCTTTTCTAGAGGGTGAGGCCACGTGAAGTCAGCAAACTGTGCTGGGGTCAAAGGTTGCTCACCAGCGGAGATCAGTTTACAAATGCTGTCTTTGATCTGCGGGGAGTCAACAGGCACTGGAGGTGCATTTTTTCGAACCACTTTCATCCCATCATCCCCACAAACGTCACCCCCCACCCTCAAAGCGCCATTTGTTGTTGTTTTTCCTTGAGCGCCGTCAACATCTGCGAGCTGCTTGCTGTAATTACTCTTGCTCAGGAACAGCAGCCGCCTCGCAGGGCATTACTGTTAGGCTGTGCGATGTGGCGCATCCCGTGCGCCCGTTTCAGTGCGATACAAGCTAAAAAAAAAAAAAAAAAACCATGCATTAATTTTGCTGCAATAATCCATAGGCAGTTTTATTGAATCAAACACAGATGTCATCCATATGAGCAGATGGGGGGCTCCCTCTGTGATCAGAGCTGGTATTAACGTGTCCACGTAATGAGACGAGCTGGTCTTGACTCAGCAAAGAAACAATATGATGGTAGGAGAAACGAAGAAGAGTGACATCAACATGTCAGTGCTGCTACTTCCTAAAAAACACACTGACCAAGCTGAGGACTGCTTCCTCTTGAGATGGACCTTTTAGCCATTCATCGTCATGGGTTGTGTAGCTACACCCCCATCCCTTAGCTTTGTCACATTTTGTGCATCCTACTATATTACTGACTCCTTTCAGAAGATGCTCTTGAAATTTTTTTTTTGAAATCCAGGTTTGCAGCATGGCGGAAAATGGAATAGCACTGGCTCTCCTGTGATTCAAACACTAACCCACAGGGTATCATATACGCCAGATGACGCACCATGCCGTGTGAGGTGTGTAGAAGTTACAGTTATACAAGAAGTATATTAAATGTGGTCTCACCGACCACTGAGAGAGTGTGTGTGTGTGTGTGTGTGTTTATTGTAACAGCAGCAACACTGGGTCACGGAAACATAGATACAGAAAGACAGCAACAACCCCAGAGGAAAAAGCTGCATCATTTGCAAGGCATCCAAAAATTATCAAATGGGAAGGATAAATATAGACCACAACAGTAAAGTGATGGCAAATTAGTTTAAAAAAATAATGATGATTAAAATTAAAATTATAACTGAAGTTATAACTTTATAGAAAAAGAGTTTATAACTGAAAATAAAGAATTCCCTATGCTAACAGGTCCTTATAAAACTGTTATGACATTAAAGAGAGACTATCCATTATTTCTCTTCATTCAGACTATTCATTATAGGACAATATAATGTTCATTTAATCCTGCCTAACTGTAAGCATAATGGCATCTCAAATGATAAATTAGCTGGCAACTCATTTTTACTGGAAAAAAAAACAACAACAACCATAACCTCAATCATACAGTGTGTTCACTGGAAAAGAGAGAGAAGGGAGGATGGACCACGATAAAAAACACAAAGCCAACAATATAAACAACACCTGTAATAACAGGACACGCAGAAAAACAGTATAAAAAGTACAATGTAACCCATGTAAGAACCAAATAAAAAACAGTTTCTAGTACATAGGCCACAGTGTGTTTAACTTCAGAGTAATAGGGGACATGTTCTCGTCGTTCAGTCGATGGTTCAAACTGTGTCGAACAGACAGTAATTTTACAACACGCATCAGCAACTTGAGCTGCACACAGCGCCATGAGCCTGAGCTGCGCGGATCGACCGTTACTTGACTTTTTACTGGGCCAAAGACGTCTCGTCTGGCTGGCGATGCCCGTCGGGTTATTAACAAAGCAAATAGCAAATTATCCTCAGGAAGTTATGCTCAGGAACATGCTAAGCTAAGGTCACCGTGGAAATGCAAACTTTAAGCGGTGTAATGCTATTCGCCTGAACTTTAGAACAATAAAGTTTAACAGCCAATCCTTGCAGGATCATAAAATCGAAACAGGGGAATTGGCTCCATTAACATAAGAAGATGACACACAACTGCTGAATGCGGCGGACAGTAACCCTGCCACTGGTCCGCCTGTGCATGATCTCTGTATGAATTTGATTAAGGAATAAGCCATTAACTGCCTACAGAGTGAACATCCGTCAACCGGGTGCGTTTGAGCTCTTGGCTGCAACGTGACCGTGGAATTGGCGTGTTGAATGAGCCCGAATGCTAACAGGAGATGAAACGCAACTTCTGATTTGTTCAATCTGACGTTGGTTGCATCCCGATGCCTGATGGGACGTCTGGTAAACACGATGCTGGCTGGTGACCCAGGACAGATGCGAGTCCCCCTCAGCCTTAGGCTGAGCCACCGTGAAGCCTGAAAAACCTTCTGTTTAACCATTTTCAAACACATACATGAACATCGTCAATGAGAAGGTTGCAGCTCAGTTCATTTCTGATGAACTTAGTCCGTCCATCTGTCCATCCATCCATCCCTGCTTGCCGAATGGAGGGTGGTTGGGGCCTAGAGTCTATCCTGGAAGTGTAGCGTAACCAGAACAGGATCTTAATCCTTCAAGAGCTATACTGTAACCTGGGTAAATATCCAACGCATACACTAATAAACGGACAAACCCGAAGTGAAACTTTCTCTAGAAATTCAAACTTGCTAGACAACAGTCCATATATTTGTACACTGATGGAAGAAGTACGAACTGCTGAATGCAGAATTTCTATTGCTTATAAATATCCGGTATATATTTGTGTGTTAGAGCATGAGATTGTTGCCGAGTCTTTTCAGAAAAAGTGCACCTTTTGGGCATTTTTGTGAAACATTTGTTTCCCAGCTCCTTGAAACAAACCTAGCGGTCTAAGAATAGAGGCGTGTTGCTGGAAAGCGAAACTTTTTTTGAATAGCGACTTTTAACAGTGGCACTGAGGAGTAATGCAGCTGCAACGTTAAGCAGCTTGGAGGTTGTTCATGGTCTTGGGAGGAGATGTACCTTCTGATGTTTAGCAAACACCGCTGCTGCTGTTGATAAAACCTTTGCAGAGCCCTAAGCAGCATATATCTATGTTTATAAACCGCAGCTCAAGGGAGTCGGTGCTTTTATTGTCCTGCTATTTCAGTGTTGAGCTTTTACATCCAAACTGTCATAGAAAACGCCACCGCACAGACAGGTCTAATCTACGTTCTCATCTCTACGTCGGCACATTTTCCAGATCTTTTGTTGCTGGTGTTGCAGAGGACTGTCCTTTGGCGTATCTCTTGACTTCTCGATCCCTTGCTTTTGATCGACAGCTCAAAGAGACAAAAACTGTCTTCTATTTCTATGTCTTCAATTCCAGTTTTAATTTAGAATGACTTTAGTTCCCTTCGGACTTAATCACATGGCGCTCCACTTTTAATTTTTTAAGCAAAACTTTAAGATATCCTTCACATGCTACAAGATCATTTACGTCTTTTCAAAAGAATGTTCTTGCTTACAATTTCAATCTGTCATTTATTCTGCCAGAAAGTGGAAAATTACTACATATGAAGTGTGTCTGAAAATAACATGGGTTTTACCAGATGCCAGACTCTCTTTCAGGTACGTCGCAAACGAAAAGCAGAATATGAAGTCAAAGAAATAACTCCGTAGGGCCGCACCTAACATGGAGGAATAAACATGAGTCACATTAACCCTCTTTAATGTTGTTGGTGTTGTAGCCCCAAGGCTGTTTTTCTCAGTTCGCTGCACTACTTTCCATCTCCAGTAAGAGCAGATTTAGGATTCCTTATTAAAATTACCCAACCTCCAAAACAGAGCCAGCTTACGCGAGGCCTACAGCGTGCCTACATTTACCGCTGCCTGCTACAATAAAAATCACCTATTTATACAATTGTGTTACAAAGAGAATTTTTTTCCCTCCCCACCACTGTAAACAAAACAGTAAGAAAACACTATTCTGGGTCATTTTATTTTTCTGTTTTTAGGTTTGTGATGTCAGGTCCAGGATGCACGTCGTCCTCACCCTATGTTTTTGAGATATTCTCCAGAAGGCCGTGACCCTGCAGTGGACAAATGGTTGCTAATTATGGATCGGTAGATTAATTTTTTTAATGCAGTTTTATTACATTCAAGTAATGAGTTCAGTGTTTTCTGCCTTCTATATGCGACTCTTTCTGTCTGACCCCATATTATTTCGGCTGGACATTGAAGGGATATTCACTGAGCGTGCTCAGGGGCACCATGTAGGGCCTTATTTTTGAATGTTTAATTGACGATACAAGCGTCAGGTGTTTCTGGACATGGAGGACCATTTCTCCCCTTCAACTGCAAGCTGATACCTTGATGAAAGGAACCCAGCGGTTCCGCCTGCACTGAAATTACATCTAGCTGTTATGGACAATGCCCGGCGCCCCCCAACCTGCCCTCACCTGACATCCCTGCTCACAGATACGCACCTGAAAGGGTCATTTTTTATTGATCACCACATGGTCAGTGCCCAGGGCCTTCACATCTGTTCGCTGTAAACAGTCGTTCGTGTTCAGGAGAAGAGCTTTTGTTTGTGGACAGCCCGTGGTGACATTGACTACGGCCCTGCGGGACTACAAGATACACACCCACACCCACACACACACACTCCCAAGCACATCAGAGAAGACAGAACCGCCAAAGCAGGACCACGTTTTGGAGCACGGGGAGCCCCAGGGGTATCCATTTGCAGAGCCGTAAATAAAAAGCAGAACCCAGAAAGACGTCCTTGACATTGTCACTAGGTGACACGGCGCCCTCCCGTTTGAAAAGCGGTCATTGTTTCTGCTCTACAATGGAGGCAGACCCTAATGAAGGGCTCTTTCTAAAGACTGAATAGTGCCTCATAAATAGTTAATAACTATTTGCAATCGTTGCCAAAAAATTGAAGACTCCTTCAATCGGTGGGACAAATGAGAAGGACACGTGTAAAAGGGACAGCATCGAATATCTGCCAGTTTCAACACCGCGACACATTTAAACACCACACCTGTAGAACAATTCATTAAAATCATATCTAGGCTCTTCTTTATGTTACATCAAGTTAAAAAAAAATCTGCTCTGAAAATCAATGCGATGACTTTTAATTAATTTAAATTGTGTTTTAAAATTTTTTTTTTTTTTTTTTTTACAAGTACAAAGTTAAGGATAATTAAGATATTTTCCAGAGATAACTAAATCTTCCAGACAAAGCGTGAAATCTGAATTTCACCCAGATGTGGGTGGCTGCAATGTGCTGGACCTCGGCTTCATCATCACCAGTTTGCCCACGGCTTTTTTTTTTTTTTTAAGTTACTGACTTTTACTAGCCTGATTTTCAGATCCAGAGCAAACAGACCCCCCCCCCCCCGTTTTTTGGTGGGCTGCAAATCTTGACTTCTTTATGTTTCACAAATATGGATGTGCTGCAGCTTTACCTTAAGACTAAAATCCCACAGTCAGTCTCTCCTCTGCGGTGGCCAAGGGTGAACCCTGTGAACCCTTTCCTGCCTGGTTACTGCTCATCGTCCATCTAGGTTAGGCCAGAGCTCCAGAGACATCTTGCGTTGTGTGGATTATTTTTGTCGCTGCTCTGCTGTGCTCTTTCTTTGCAAAGACACACACACACACACACACACCTACCTATCTCACTGCTCAACAACTGGAGTGTGCCTGAGCTGTGCTTGACAAAAATAAGTGGAAAAAAATTAAATAATTTAAGGTGAGAGAGGACACGTTGATGCTTCTACAGTGCGTCAAGAAACCTGTCCTTGCATCTTCAAAATAATATGCATGATTGCCCTGGAAGATGGGTGTATGGGACAAGTAGGGGTATCAAATTCAATAAAAAAAAAAAAAAAAAAAAAAAAAAAAAAAAAAAAAAAAAATAAAGGAAAAAAAAAAAAAAANAAAATTAAAAAAAAAAAAAAAAAAAAAAAAAAAAAAACCCACAGTGTGTGTGTGTGTGTGTGTGTGTGTGTGTGTGTGTGTGTATCTATCTCCCAAAGGCTTAAATAAAAACCCCCTCCCCAGGTTCCTTGCAAACAAATAAGCATTTTGCTGTGCCATGTAAAGAATTAGAAATTCAGGTGGTGTCATAGTATGAGGGCCACAATTTTCCTAAAACCCAAAAGTGATGGACACATTTCTCTACTTCTCCAAATAAAAGCTGAGGCAAATGAGCTGAACTTATTTCTGCCAAAATGCATAAATAATATTTTGCTCAGATTTGTCCACCACTAATTCAGCAAAATGATGTTTACATATTTCGGGGTCTTGCACCGTGGGCCGATATTCGATATGCCACATTTCTGGTGCAGTTATCGCTGTTGGACGTGCTTTCAGTGTGCACAGATGTTCCCCTGACCCAGAGTGGGGCTGGCCATAATCACCCATGTGGAAAGTGTGGCCACAGGTCACTCTGGCGGCCTCTTTCAGGCCTGGTAAATGCAGTGTGTCGGTCACACGGGGAGGAGACACACCCCTGGCATGGATGCCAGCTGCCGTTTTACAGCCACTGAGCTGCGTGACAGTGACCCTGACGCGATTAGGCGGCCTGGTGATTCGCTTTCCATCCTTTTTTAACATGTTTGTACACCAAAGGTCACTCTGAAATGTGGACGAAGGTGTGCGGCTAAATCCCCCGCTGAGCGGAAGGGGACGGTGGCGCCGCGTGACAGAACCCCTGTTCGACACACATCTGTCAGACCTGCTGTGCAGACGCACCCCTTCCCACATGCACATACCCACGTGGGGGGGGGGGGGGGGGGT
>UFQX01000330.1:248529-266479 GCA_900497675.1 Arapaima gigas | reverse complement strand
GGCGGGGGGGGGGGGGGGGGGGGGGTTGGTTGCCCTGGCTGCCGTGTTCCGAATCGGTCTCAAAATGCAGCTCATTTTACTTGCCACTGTTGCATTATAAATAATGTTTATAAAATAAATTTGCTTTTTCCGGTAGGAAACAAAACAGCTCTCTTCCAAGCAGCCAAGTAGTCCTCATCTACTTGTCTCGGTAGAGTTGCTGCTCTGCTGGAATCAAATCTGTTTCACTGGAACACCTGAAAAGGGGTTTTAATTGGGCTCCTCTGAGGATACTCAGCAGACGCATGTGTTCATCTTTCAGCCATTTACACAGCCGCACATTACCAACGCAAACGGGACTATATCTGTTACTCTAATAACTCTTTGGGTCCCGAACCTTATGAACTTTGTTACTTTAAATCCTTGTCTTTCCATCTCGACCTGATGTCCTTCTGCCAGCCAGATGGATGAGCAGGGAGGCCTCATCTCCCTCCCCTCCAGCTGTGATCTCCTCCAAAGCCTCCTCGAAGTCACACAACCCATCTATCCCGTGATTCAATGCTTCCCTCTCCTTTTTTAACCTCCTTCAGCTTCCGGGCGCTACTAATGTTTTGTCCTCATTAACATCTCGTTCTAATGTTGGTCGGACCCATAATTGATGTTCATCTCCCTCTGCATTTTGCCCCAGCGTTACAGAAAGAATGGTGAGTCATGGGACCTCAACTTAAATGACTGGGTGAAACTTGACATTAACACTAATCACTGTTTAGCTTTAATTCCAGGAGATGTTTGACTCCAGCAACGTGACACGGCAACCATGGCAACCATCAATAGCATGGGAAAGCGAAGGAGAGAGAGAGAATGAGAGAGGGGTGGTTCTGTTGTATAATACCCCAGATTTCATTTGTTGGCCTAGATATATATGTAAAAGTATCAATTAAAATCTGAATTTCATCTGGAGCAAAATCCTCCACCCTTCACTTTAATCACACCGCTGTCAGCACCTTAGCTGGAAAAAGTGTTGAACATGATGCAATGTCGTTCGCTTGTGAAAGCAAAATACGTATTACTGCGAACATTGTTTGGTGCCCTTATTCTGTTGAGAAGTTCCAAAAAAAAAAAAAAAAAAAAAAAAAAAAAACTGCTGTTCCCCCCCTCACAGTTATGCTTATGAATATGGAATCCTGTGCGTCTAGTTAAGAAGATGATGTAGTGGCCTGGAGGCAGCCAGTTCAAGTCAGCAGAGGGGCCCTGCTGCTGTACCCTTGGGCTGGTGATGGGCTTTGTAATGATACATATAAATATCCTTTCGGTCAAATAGGATTCAAATTATATATGTACACATTTACACATTTCTTTGCACACGCTCAGTCCAAAGCAGGGAACATTATCAACTGGATATAGTACTATTTATTTACTCATCTGATGCTTTTCTCTTCTGACTTACAAATGTGAGGTTTGTACATTTAGCTACTTTTAATATTTCCTTTCTAAACAGTGTTTGAATATCCATAATGAACCCAGAATAACAACATGAAAATCTGGCTTTTTAAAACATAAAAACACGACATATTCCTTGCCTGCACTATTCGAGCAACTGTTAAAGAACAGGTTCCTAAACTACTTTGAACGTTGTTTAAATGAAAAAAGATAAAATCACACAGACCGATTTTAATGATTCACAGGATTTTAACTCTTCCCCATTTAAGCTAAGTGTGTGTTTATTTCTGGCCACTGCAGAGCTTTAAACAATGGAAAAAGAAATCAGAGGCCATTCTCTTCCACGGCAAAAAGTGAATTACAGCCAATAGAAACACAACCGTTCTGTAGTGTTTCAAAGTGGCTCTTTAGTAGCCGAATAGCTGCGGAGGTGATTTAATCCTGATTTAAACCTTGTCGCAAGTACATTCCGGAAAAAATGGAATCTGGATTAACGGACCTAAGCACAATTCAAATTTAAAAGCCTAAATTTAGCGAGAAGGCCCACTTATCGAAGTTCCGTGGCCTTGCCTTGTTCCTCCATTGAGAAAAAACGAGGATGTGATCGTGCATTCACCTTGGATGGGGGGGTGGGGTGGTTAAAATGGGAACGTTGACGTTAAAGTCAAAAGCAGGTGCTTCTGTTTCCACAGAAAACTTAGCATTAATCTTGTTGGTTTCTAGCACTGGGTTGAATTCCATCAGCGCTAGGTGTTGTAGGCCGCCCCTGGAGTGCACCGCTTTGGATCCCGACAATACGGAACCATCGGAATAGAGCCCAGCAATGCTAGACGCCTCCAACACCCTTTACCTCCAAAACCATCAGTTTCAGTAGCAAGAAATGATTCAGCCAACTTTATATTCCCACATCACTTTCATCATTTATATTTTTGCTTCTTGGCATAAAAGCCCTGTGGAGAAATTTATGCAACAAGAGGGATGTATTCCCCTCAGTCACTTGCTGCCCATTTGAGCGATAAAATGTTCTGATAATTGCCGTTCAGCTGTTTGTGTGAGTCTATAAACAGATGCTTGTAAAGTCCTCGTGCCCTGCGATGTCAAAGGTTCTACCAATGTTTATTTGAAGATGAATTCCACAGGTTTCTCATCTCTCACAATGTGCAAACTCAACGATCGTAAAGCAAGACGTGGGATATGGAAATGCAAGAAGGTCTCTGGAAATGGATATAAACACGCGCATCTCCGTAATGGCTTGGCTGGAATACCTGATTTACGTTCCTGCAACGAGCGACCGCATGCATCTGCGGCACAGCTGCAGGGCACGGTGGCTGATCTATATTGCTGTAAGTTTGGCTATTTATTGCTGTATATATGCAAAAAAAAAAAAAAAAACCATACTGAAAACTCATCCATGTGACGTCACAAAATATTCACACGGAACAAGCAGGTCAGAGGTTATCCCTTTACCCGGGGTGAATTTTAAACATATTGTCTCATCCAGACTGTTAAAGGACGCATGAACAATCTCTGGATAAAAAGCCAGGCTTCAGGCAGCTCAAATACTGAAACTGTCCAAGAAGGAACGGCAAACGATGCACACAATAAGTTGTCCTGTTGAAAACAGCTGGGACTGTCCTTAAAATTTCGCACAGATTGGATTATAATTGTAAAACCACAGTTTGCTCACGGTTATCAGCAAGACGTTTCCGAACATGACAGAAGCTCATTGCTCTTAAAAATTACACCCAACAAATTCAAGTTTTGGATACAAAACGAATTTCAGGATGGAAAAATTAGACCAAACCCCTGGTAAGCACCACCACTGATCGTGCTACCAGGGACATGCATGACTGTAGTAACTATAAAACAATCCAGTGCAAATGGATAAAAGTATCACTTAGTGGAGTTGGCCTGAGTCAAAAAGGTGTAGCAATGGAAAACGTAAAAAGTAATAACACATTATATAATCACCAAACTGTTTTAGCATTAAAGTGGTTGTATTTAGTACATAAGCATTAGTGTCAGACAGAAGGACGCTGCAGAGAGTGATGTGCGTGCAGGTTTTAGTCAAGTGGGAAGGGAAATATATATATATATATATATAGCCAAACTTTCTTAGTCTTAGGTTACTAATGTGTGCAGCACATTAGTACCCGTGTGCCAGATTTCATGTCTGTGGCTTGAAAAAACAAAGCTGTGCATAAAGAACAAACAAACAAATATACAAACAGAAACTGAGCTTTTTGGATACAGAGATGTTAGGTGAAAGTGCTGGCTAAGCAATGAAACGGTGATAACCGTCTCTTTCGAGAGGAAACTGTGGTGTTTAACACCGGAGCAAAAGATGCGTCCCCCCCCCCCCCCAACACCTGAAAATGAACAAACCATCAGTGCTGTGATGCCTCTTTGTAGATAAAAGCAGTCAAGCAAATTGGAAGGGAAACCAGCAATGAATTAGCAAGGATTGCTCAGCACCTCAACTTTTTCCTTCTCAAACTTTTTCATACTGATTTAAAAAGCCACTGTGAGTTGGTGAGGCCCAAGTGTACACTTTGAACCCAATTAAATACATCATTTGCATATGCAGACACATAATACAACAATATAAATTTCTTTTGTTTTTCTGCTGTGGGTCACAGCTATTAAGGCTCTGGAGTGCAAAGCACAGCAGCCCCTCCGCACCAGCGCTCACTGGGGTCCCTAATTAATAAAGGAGCAGCCCGATAGAATAGCCGTTGGCTGCTGGAGGGAAGCTTCCGGAAACGTGCGGTTTTATTTTGGGACTAGTCTTGGTGGGTAATTGCAAACCAAGGATTAGCTGGACTGGAGTTTTGAGGAGAAGGGTTGAGGCTGCACTGCATTGTGGGATGGCACTTGAGACAAGGCATTGGCAGCAAAGGTCAGGGGTCGCTGTGTCTCTAAAGCCCCATTCCTCTGTCATTGCACCCCAATCCTCATTAGCCAGTGCTTCACCTCGAATCCGTGACTCAACAGGAATGAACACGGACATACTCCTCCACCAAGCTGAGTCACAACCGCCTCACCCACCCTGAGGAACTTGACCTCATCTCCACAACCGTAAGCCAGAGGTCTGTCTCTGAGGCATTTGCATAAATACCCAGGGGCCCCACTTAAACACATGTTGTGTGTTTAACGCAAAACAGCATCAGTTGTCACTTTGACAAACACCTTTTGTTAAACCCATCGCTCTATAAAGCATCAACCACCCTGGCTCAGTTAACCAAGGGCCCCAAACAAGCTGCGTTATTTATTTATTACTTAACGCCCTGCAATTATTATTGCCTTTTTCCATCTTGCCTGCAGCACGGCTCACAGTGCTGAGAAGCCAGCAGTGAATAAATCAACATCCCCCAAAAACAGATACTGCCTGCAGGCTTTCAGAAACAGGAAACAAAAAACTAAATTGTCCCAGTAATGCGCTAAAACAATACACACAACTTAGATCTTTTCTTGCATTTATTACTATTTTTTACTGAGAAAATATGAGCTTGTTTTACTGCAAACCGTCTGGGGTGAGCCAACAAGGGGAAGTGGATGAATGTGGAACACAGTCCTATTTGCACCCTGGGGGGGCCTCTTTGCAGCATGGCCACTCTTGCAGAAATGACGTCGCTTGGTGCCTGGACAGTCGGGCAGCCGTGACTGGAGAGTGACTGGGAGCAAGTATCTTGCTGGATATAAGTGCTATAACTGCAACTCCAACTTGTGCCAGAGTATTTAAAAAAAAAAAAAAGAAAAAGAAAAAAAAGGCTCATTCCCTGACCAGCAGGCTGTAGGTTTGATTCTCAGGAGGGGAGGAGTGGCTGTCCTGCCCTCGAGTGAGATACTGTACTGTAACTGTACAGTAAATACAATATCCACCCTTCAAAATGGATTGCATGTCTAACCTGCTTTGAGTAGAACTGCCTGGTAGGCAACAAAGTAATAATAAATAAAAACAATGCTTTATGCTTTGAAGCAGCAATTTTTCATCCTTGAATATCTCGACCCCAGGAAGATGCCAGCGATGAAACCCAGCATGGTGCCCCCATCCCTCCCACTCAAACAGACCAATGCATTAGAAGCTAAGAGGTTTGCAGCAGAAAAGTGTGCCAGTGTGCATGTAATCGAACCCAGGTTTATGCTGCTTTCTGATCCAGAAAAAATGCGTTTCCCAGAGTCGATGGGTCTGGAGCCAACCACACGTGAATGATGTTGTGCTTGTTGAGCAAGACGTGGAAATTCATTTTTAAGTCCGATTTGATTTACTAGCTGCTCTTTTCTATCACAGTGAAGATGGCCACCAGATGGCTATGCGGTATTTATGAAGTAACTTTGACAAGTCGGGCCAGCAGGTGGAGTCATAGTTAAAGCCCTCACCTTCCAGTCAAAGGATCTGGTTTTGATTCCCTACTTTCTCAGCAGAACCCTAGTCCAGGTATTTACCCCAAACGACACTAACACTGCATGCCGTTTTACAGAAAAGCATAAAATAAACATTACAAAAAACATTCCGTCCATCAGTCCCTAATCTTGAACCACACTAATCATAAACCACACCAACACTGTCTCCATTGGTGGGCTGGCTGACGGAACTCTCGCTCTTTTTCCACGTTCTTCACAGACAAACCCACTGCAGCTGGCTGCTCCCGCTCCTCCCCAGACACGTCGCAGCGCCATCACAGGATGGGTGCTGAATAGAGGCAATCTCACAGGAGAGAAATGAGGTTTAACAAAAGGTCTGTGGGATGACATGCCACCGTGACTATGACCTCAGTGAGAAATGAAAATGTCCAGGTGACACGGCGGGCAGGTATCAAAGACGTTTAAAGAAAGTCATTTTGTGCAATTTACTTGCTTTTTCCTGGGTTTAACTTTTTTGGCCAGAAGCACAAGGGCAGTAGATGAAATACTGGCGAAAGGACTGAATTCTGATTCTCAAAACCCTCAGGAGGTGGTCTTTGCTGCACCTTCCACTGGGATGTTTAAACTGTACAAGGTAACATACCCAAGAAACCAACTGCATGAAAATATCCAGCCGTTTCAAGGTACAGTATGAAGCAGTTGACTTAGTATGTTTATTACACGGATAATTCATTCAGTCATTTGTTCATTCATCCATCAGCTATTAATAATCAGTTGTCCAGTGCAGGGTTCTGATGGTCCAGGATGGGTTATGGAGGAATGGGGTGTGATACACTCTGGACGAGACACCAGTCCATCTCAGTACACTCACTCAGTCAAAAACAATGGCCAGTTTTGACTCAAAAAGTCACCTCAAACATGTGTTTGTACTGTGGGAGAAAACCAGAGCACTTTAAAGAAACTGACACAAACACAGAGAAAGCACGCAAGCTCTCCACAAACCAAAATGGATTCAAACACATGTCCAATTGTGCAACCCTGAGAGCTACCCTTTGGCGATTAATCCTCAGCATCTGCAATAACAGTCTTTTCAAAGTGATCGTAAGGCCAAAAATAGATAATGTCCCAAGTACAGAAGGACAGTAGCAAAGTGAACCTTTTGGCACCTATTGACCAGCTTCCCATCAGCTAATTCATTAGGGATAGTTTTCTCACCTGACTGGTGGACTGACAGTAAGTGGGCGTGTCCAGCTGTCTGAAACCTGCTTTTAATATTCAGCGTTGCTTATGGGCAGCACGACAGTTACGGTGCAAAAAGTGACAGTGCGTCTGTCACCCAGCAGAGTCTATTTCACAGAAATGACCTTTCGATGCTGTGCATCCTTCCCCTCGGGGAGCAGCCTCAACCGTCACAAAGATTACTGTGACACTGCCACCGCCAAGGTGACCCTGCCTGTTTTAACTCCACATCTATCTGTCTTATTTTTGTCTGCGGGGGCTAATCTTTAAAAGCGTGCAGGGGGTCTTAATCGAGAACAGCTTAATTGATCATCGCAGGGGATTATCCTGGATGCAGAGGTGCCGGAAGGAAGCGCCTGGCGGGTTCCATTGAGGACGGTCGTTGTGTGGTCAGTCACCGCCTAGGAGGGCACATCATGAGGACATTTCCCCACAAGTGGTGTTTCTGTGCCACGTTTCATTTACTGTCCTGTAATGGACTGAGCATCACTGATATTATTGTTCTGATGCGCTGTTAAACACTGAGGGCGCGAGTTGAACCCTGGGGGCTCCAGTGATAATAAAGTGTGAGCTGAACGCCTGTGACAGCCAGAGAGCGACTCCCAGCATCACTTAACATTCCTAAGCGACATTTATATTTTTCATATATATTTACCAATGTATAAATGTGAGAGAGATGGAGGGCCTCGAAGAAAATTGATTTGATTTCACATTTCTCTGGGGGAAAAGATTCAAGGCGAGGACCCACCCCCCCCTCCCTAGACCCACACTGCCTCGGCTGATGGCTCGCCTGCAAACTCTCGGATGAAATTGCATTCCCAAACACAACAAGCGGTCAGGGACGCCAGATCTGGATTCCAGACTCATCTTTCAGGTACTTGAAAAGTTGAGTCTGTGGAAAATTGACTCCAGGTCTGGGTCACGTGGAAAGGGGGGGGGGGTGGAGTTGGGTCCATGGGTTGCAAGGAAAAAAATCATGGCATCTGAAAGAGATTGGCCAACTGAGACCCACAGCGATTTGCTGTCCAACATCTCGGATCGGTTTGTGAACCCTGGATGATCAACGATGGGCGGGGCCGGTACAACCTGACATTCCGTGGGGGGTGGGCGGGTTGGGAAAGATGCCACGTGACGCCGAGCTGTGCCAGGCCCGGCTATGTCCATGGGCCAGGAGTGAACCGTAGCCTCGCGGCACTCACTGCAGCATCTGTGTGGGGTCACCAAACTGGGGGGGAGGCACATGGGGATGCCAAATTATAATATTTAATTTAGGAGGTGGGATGCAGCACAATCAACAGCCGCGCGACGCATAACAGATTCACCCAGGGAGGCATCACTATACAAACCATCTGGAACTACACAAAGTGGAGCTACATGGATGGTAGGAACACAAGTTTCCTGAAATCACACAGCCCGCAGACAAAATTTATATCAGAGCAACAAAGAAAAAAAAATTATATATGTTCTTTCTAAAACCAGTGACAACAGCAGCTCATCTGATCTTATTCAGGGCTGCAGTTTGCTGTTCTTAATTTGTACTGAAAAAAACTGCAGTTTCCTCAAATATTTTCCCTCCTTGTCACGCAGCGCTAAAAGCACCACTGATTTCTGAAAGAGAATAAAAAAAAGAAAAGTGCAACGCAAAGGTGACATGACAGCTGACTGATAGGCTGTTAAACATCATCCGACAAAATGGACATTAAATTCACTGATGCTTCAGTTCTAACCCGACTGGCAGCATGTTCTGAAATTATACATTTTACAGAACCAAAGGGGCAGCAGGTGGCATACTGGTTAGAGCTGCCAACCTGCTCTTGAAGGACCCAGGTCCTAATCCTGCTCCTGCTGAGGTACCCTTGAGTAATTTACAGTAAAAATTACCCTGTTGTAAGTTAGTCTGAAAAAAGTGTCAGATAAATGACTAAATAATTAGACCTCTATCCAAAAAGCGCATTTTATTTATTTAAGTGTCATATTTATTCTTAAAAATGCTAACAGCTGTTAAGACAAGTCATGTGGAGGACATGAGCTCATCAGTACAACAGGGAGGGGCCCCAACCAAATGCCTGTCAGGTCCACGGTGGGAGGTGATCTTTAGCGAACCCATGAACAGGAACACACACACTGCCTGCGTGTGATGAGGATATCGATTAGCCCCACGCAGGGGAGCAGGTGCCAGACAATGTCAGGCAACAGGATCCCCCCCCTGCCCACCTGCAGTGCTGCCTTCCTCATTCCATGTGACACATCATGTTTCATTTATCTCACATTTTTCTCCACAGCAACTTGCACTGATTTACAGTGAAAATTACCCAGTATTAGTGAGTATCAGTACAGGATTAGAACCTCATTTCACGAGTGCTACAGCAGAAGGTTGGATTCAATCCTGGAGTGTTTGAGTGCCAGGTACCAGCGATAACCACTAAGCCTCCTGCTACCCACCATTTACTTATTATTGAGCCACCCCACCCAATGCAGCTATCCAGTCAATTGGTTCCATGTAAGGACAAACAAAAGGCCACCACCACGTTAATAGAGTGTGTATTTGGGGTGGGGGGTGTATTCGGGAAGAAAATGAGGGAGTAGAATGGTGGGAAGAGTGGAGGACCGTGACCAGTGAGATAATCACCCCAGTAACCAATGGTCCCCTTGGTTCAGTAGTCAGGGGATCTGTTGAGGGTGACCAGGTCCAGCCAAGGTCAGGAAAGGTGGGTGTCCCTGTTCATGCCCGCCCTGCCCCCCGACCCAGTGACAGTGGCATTTGCCTGGAGGGCGCCTGGGGTACTGGCATTAGCTAATGAGATGTGGGACCATCTGCTGTGACATCTTTGCCGGAGTGAAGATGCTGAACGCCACCCTGGGTGGTCACGACCCGAGTCACTTGCACCCCAGCAAAGTGACTGGCACCTTCTACTGGACACTGGACTCCTCAGTTGTCTAACTCTGTCACTGTGCTGTCAGGATCCGTCTCCTACAGTGACCCCCAAAAAAAGAAGGGTGGTCACTCTGCTAACAAAGGGGGCGCTAGTTCACAGCCTGTCGCAGGGACAGAGGGGAACAGCAAAAAACAGCAACAGAATAAAAGCGTTTAAAACAAATTAATTGAATGCCTGGGGCGACATTAATACCACATCCCAGCAATATGCCCGCCGCGTATTTTCAGACAACAGCTGTGCGCGTGAATAATTACTGGAGCCCTTTACTTCTCCATTGCATAAGTTATTCAGGAACCTGCAAATAGCGATGTGAGTGGCAAGGGCTAGGAAGAGGATGGGCAGAGGAGAAGCTGCAGTCCGAATGTCCACACTGGTCCTCCAGCCTGGCTCGCCATTACACACCCGAAATCGGTTTTCGCCCAGATCTGGGACCCATCTGAAAGCGGCATCATCACGTGACACGTGCAACTTTGCACAGTAAATCTCACACACCTTCTGATTCATGAATGACCTCATTATTGGGGTGGAAATACACTCCACCCTTTGCACTTCCCTCGTCCTGTGGCTGAGTGGCCAGAAAAATGGTTAACAAAACACTCTTGAGCTACGCAAAGGATAGCAACTATCAGCACCACTTAATGGACGTGAAATTCTTCAGCAGATGCCTCAAGTCCCGGTTTTAAATGCAAAGCTCATTTAGTCACTAACACACTAAAATTTGGGATATTATTATTATTACTACTACTATTGTTATTAATAGTAGAAACAATAGTATTACTATTATTAGCGTTTAAAGCAGTTATACAGAAGTTTTGGGGAAGATACAATAGAATGGGCTGAAGACACCCATCCATACATCTATCTCTTTAAGAAGCTGTGAGTGCTGTGTCACTGTGACCTGACCTGCTTGAGGAACCAGCTCCTTACTGTGTTCTGAGGTATAAAGAATTTCAGAAGAGATGTGAGGGAAAAAAAAAAAAAAAACAGGTATGACAAAAATGTCTCTGCTAACCAACTATGAGATGTGTGTTGACTTCAACGGGTTCAGTAATTAGGCCCAGAATGGGACTGAATGCAGTTGAAGGATATTTTACCCAAGAGCAAGAACTTATGAACCCTGTTAAAATTCAGCACACGCTCGTATGTATGAATATGTGTATGTGTGTGTGTTTGTGTGTGTGGGGTGATGCAGGCATGTTCAACCCCGTAAATAAGGCGTTGGTGTTTTGCCATACAAACGCTGCAGGTATATTCTGTGTGCCACGCCAACCTTTCGGTAGGGTGATCGTATTTAGTGATGGACACAAAACTCCCCCTTCACCTGTCCATAGCTCAGTTCCAACTTCATCCTTCAGGCTGACCTCCAGCAGCCTCAAGCGGAAGCGTTTTCTTCATTCCCTCCCCGATACGGTGCTTCTTCGCCGAGGTGAGACGCCATGATTGGGGGGAAAAAAAATGCCTTAGTTCAGGTAATTAAGAACAGATTAGCAATTGCAAACTTATTTTCTGCAAACTCAAACATTTACTTAAAACAGTTGTTAATGGAATGCGGGATCCTGTGAGTCATCAGTGAGACGGGGACTTATAGTGGCTTATAATTAAACACCTGCAAGTACAAGTCACCTTCCGGCTACCAAGACTCATTAGTTCCTCCCCAGAGTCCCCCGTGGTTTCGGCATCGCTTTCCAAGCTGATTAAATTAAGAACCGCCTGTTTGCAGGCTTATTCCAGCACTAACAGCCATAAACACGTGGAACTAAAGACTGTTTTTGGTTAAAGGCAGATATTTTGAAACGAGGATCTTCTAGAAGAAGGCCGCACAGTTGTTAAGGGTCCGGAATGAGACCGTTTTGAGTGTTTGCCCTTCCAAAGCAACATTCAAGTCTCCCTCTGTTAGCTTCCTGTTGCTACTTCTATAAAGTTAAGGCCTACAGGAAGGACAGAGGTTCTGTCCCCAGAAACTTACAGGACCGGATCACCGCCAATACCCTAGCAAGAGCACCTCTGGTTCTATTTCAGCTCCAGTATGGGGGACTAAGTTCCCTCAGAGCTACTGAACCCCTCCCAACATTCAGCAAGGGTCTCAAACCCATTTCTTTCAGAGCCATTTCCCTCTTGATCTGCTGACAGCTATGTAAAGGAGTCTGACACCACCTGCTATGATTATCTATGTATTTGCTGTTTGAAGGCCACTTCCATAGGCAGCTACCTGAGGGGTGTGAACCAGCAGCATGGTGGTATGACACTAAAAAGCTGTGCTCTCATCATATGTCTAAAGCTCTTCATTTGCTGTTTGTGCACTTCAGTTTAATCTGAAGTGTTTACCACTTTGGAGAAAAGCACCTGGCAAATGAATAAAGGTAAATATGAGCATAAATAAGAGTCAATGTAAAAAAATGTTATCAAAAAGTTGACAGCTTTATGGTGCTCATGTTGTACCTTAGAGCACAAAATTCCTCAAATGACACAGCTACAGGAATGAGCAAAACTGTAAACTACACTAACAAAGCATTATCAGAGTTACTAAAAGCAGATATTCACCATTATTTAAACTACGGGGGAAAACTTTCCATTTATTCATTGTACTGAGGGACTTACCTTTGGTTCAACCACAAAGCTGATTCCGTTTGTCTCGCTTTGTCTGAACGCGTTTGCGCCCCCGGACCACATTTACTGCACATTTCACTAGAGGGGGGGGGAGAAACCTATTTCTTTAAATATTGTGCAAAAGAGAAGAAGAGGCGGCGGGTAACTTTGACACACGTCTTTATCCCCTTTATTCGGCACGTCAGAACACCGAACTCCCGCCGCGAACGCCGCGCATGCGCCCCCTCATCTCCCGCGTGTAACCGCACCACGCGCTATAACCACGACAGCGTGACGTCTTTCCGAACCGGTGTTTACCGTGTTTATCGTGCTCGAGTCACGCGTCCATAGTTATATCAGTGGGCTGGGAGCGCATTTATTATTATTATTTTTTAATTTCCCCTCATTTAAAATAACGGGAAATAAGTCCTCGAGAATTTGGTATCCGATGCGTTTTTTGGGGGAATTAGATTAAGAAACAGAGGGACTACTGTTTGTGCTTTGATATTTGCGGGAAATGCTGCACATGTTAAATAAGTGTCTGCTTGGATTCTGCGTTTTAGGGTTCTGTGCTACATGCGGTCTGTGGGGGGGTATTTAAGGGGGCGCTGAGTAAGGCAGCAATTGTACAGCCCTTGTAAATTGTGTTTTATGCCATATTTCTCACTGCGTGGACCTGTAAATATTGTCAACATGTCAGCACTCCTCAGAAGAGCTTTCCCTCCAACACTGCCCTCACCCAGGAACATCTGCGTGACATAAATAGTTTAATCGCTATTTATGTACAGTGTACATTTCAGCTGAATGCGGCGGTTCTGAGCGACAGTGGCGAGGTAGGCCGAGGTGTAAAACTCAGGTACACGTACTTCAAAAAATACCAACGTGGATGTTCACGGAGAAACGCTCCCCTTTCTGCTCCACCGGAGCCCATTTGTTAGTTAGGGTTTAATTTAGTGCAGAAATAATGAATGTGATCTTCTGTATGTCATTGGTCAAACCTGCAAGCATGGCAGCGCCTTCCACAGAAGAGGAATACATTACAGATCCACGACAGACCCGAATACACCGGAATTTGTTTGTTTACTTGTACTCTTATGCTTATTACAATTTGATTATTTTTACGTTTTTATTCTTTAACAGTCATGCTGTGTCTGTGCGGTGGAGGACCGAGACGGTGTGTGTGTGTGTTTGGCAGAAGGTTGGTGGTAAACATTTGTTTACTGCTGCATCTCACAGTAACCTGGAAAAATAATCTTGAAATGTCTTTTTTAACTTCTCATCTGATCTGAATATCGTTTGCATAAAGATCCCAGACCTGGTTAGAAAAATGTCTTGGCAGAAACTCTTTGCCCTGCTTTCATCGGGAGGAATGTGGTATAAACAAGATTGCGATGCTGGCGGAGGGGTGTCAGCGCCGTCTAAAGTAGGTGATGAATAAGATGGGGATTAGAAATAAATAGATATACTGTGTATTTTGTTCATTTTCAGATTTTTACATTTTTCATACTGTGCTTATGTGGCAGAATAGAAAGCTGTAATTGTCACCTGGGTGGAGGCTCAGGTGCTTTCCTCACTGTCAGGCCTCCCCTGTGTGAAACGCGGTGAAGAGAGGAGCAGGTAAACACTGCAGCGAAACACCACAACTGCCTGTTCCTGCTGATCTCTTTGCAGCACAAAAAAATCACACTTGTTACGACAGCGATGCTCGCTGAGCTTCCTGAGTCGGCATTAAACGCTTTTCTTTTCGTGGTGTGAGAGCTTGGCGAAAAGGAAAAAACACAATGCAAAAATTTCCTTGTTGATTTAAAAAAAAAAGTGTTCCGTTTTTCTAATAGTTGGATCTTTTTCAGGTAACACCTATAAATTATACCCTAATGCCTCAATTTGTGCTACCTCCTATAGGGCGATAGCACTTTTTTATTTTATCCCTTTGAGTAATTCACAACTCGCAGCATTTTTTTTTAAAATGCCACACATTTCAAAACAAATTTTTTACAATTTTGTATTTTTTATCCATAAAATATACTGTCCCCTGTGTTTATTCGGCATTGTTAAAGCTATAGCTAATCTCTTTTGCCTTATGTTTGTGCAGTTATATTTATGCAATATACTGTATTAACGGATTCTTCATTAAGCGTCCCAGTACAAATTGAGGTATCATTGTAGTAAAAACAGGCTTATTTTTATGAAGCGGTACTGAGGAAATGATGATGTTGACGGATGGCCGCGTCTCCCCATTGTGCTGAAATTACCGAAATGACCTTGTTTATCTCCCCATTAATTCATGGCGGGATGTGTGAGAATTTCCCGTCTAAAACACCATCTTCTGTCATATCGGCCAACAGGCTTACATTTGGACCCCTGAGCAGATCCTCCACAGGTGAGCTATTATAACGGGAACATGGCTGTCTAACAAGGGGACATATTCTGTATTTTATATTTTTCCCAGGACGCTCCGGGTCCCTCATTTGTACTTGCCACACACTGGAAACTCACCTTGACACTTTTTCATACAGAAATCCAATGATCTGTGCAAAACCAATTTCCAAAAGGCACTTGAGCTTCTCTTACCAAAGTCTATAATGGAGCATTTACATTTCACCTGGAAGAAAAAAGCGATCAGCAGTCAGAGTTTCGTGGCAGTTCTGCGAGACACTTCTTACTGTGGGCAACCACAAATGTCCATAGGTTCATCTAATCTGATATCTCGGGGGCACAGATTGCCTTTAGGGTGTCTGTGAAATGCAAAATTGCTTCTAAACCACGCAAATAAAAGTAGCCATTTTATTTTAACAGTGTTTTTGACATAATTCAAATTTAATCAGTGGATTAAATTCACTGTAATATTTTCTTGGAATTTCTTTACCGAGATTTTTCTAGGAGGGATCCTTAGCCCTCATCAGATTCCTAAAGGAGTCCATAATCTCGAAAAGGTTTAGAACTACAGATCTAGACCACATGTGATCTATTTAGAACAAAGGAGGGATGGTGAATGCAAAAGGAAGATAACAGAATCTGAAAAGGAAAAGATGAGGCATGGAAAAAATTAAAATAGCAAAAAGCATCAAGTTATAACCATCTACAGGTTTGATCCTTTGACAGGGTTGAAGTGGTCCTCCACTTGGGGTCTCTGCTTGTCAGGATGATGTGCTTCCAGCCCCACCCGAACGGATGTCAGGGAAGAACACCGGTCCCAGCTGTGGAGCAGCTTCTGGTGGACCAGCCCTTGATTCATCATCAACATCTCGTGGTGTCAAAGCTGATTTTGCTCATTTCTCAGACAGCTCCGCCCAATGAAAATGAGGCAAGTCTTCATCATGCATGACATAGACTTCTGACCACACCTCTCCTTTGTGTTGCATTCAGGGCTTGGCATTTGCACCCCCCCCGTCGCATAGAACACACACCAGCTAACCTTTAGGTCACTGCCCTTCCATTGTGTTGTGTCTCAGCTGATTGGAGCGATATACCAAAATGCGTCGCTGAAAAAAGGAAGATGAGGACATCGAGATGACATGCAGTCAAAGGCCTGTTCTTCTGCAGCGGTAACATCTGAGCAGCGCCCCCTCCCTCCCTCCCGGCACGGGGTGAAGGACGCGGCAAAGAAAATCGACAAACAAAATCTCAAGTTCCCTCCAATCTCCGCTTCTATCTCATTAAAAATAGGATCAGAGCAATTTTCCAGGTTTACCCAGGCGATTTGGAGATAGTCTCACTTCCAGGGCAGTTGATGCCGTTTGCTCTGCTTCAGGGCTCAGGACTGTCTGTGGGGTGAAGGGGGCGGCGCAACTGCATTTATTTTAAAACTGTACACTTTCAACTCTGTGATCTTCTTACAAATGAACAATGAGAAACAATGCATTTGCTCCAACATCCAATTTGCAGAGCTTACGCCCGGTGGCTTCCGTTTTTGTTTGCACGCTCGCAGCCGAGAGGGTGTTTGTTGAACCGGAACCGAGGAATCAATATCTGAGATTATGGATGAACCGCTGATGTTCTCCGATGCAGCAGCACGAGTTATCCTAAAGCAGCCGCGACAATTGAAGACGTACGCACTTTCGAGCCTTCTGTGTAATTCTCCCAATTTGCTGTGCCTCCCAGACTAATCTGATGATGGGTTTTTCGCAGACTTAATTGGGTCTTTGCTTGCGACGCCGGTCCTGTTTCTCAGGCCCAGCGGAAAGACTCGCGTTCCATTGCGCGTCCACCACCACCACAGACCGGGCACGTGTGGAACAGATTGGTGGTTCAGCTCCTGAGTGGGCAGAGGGACATCTCCGACTTATGCTAGTAAATCTAGGTGTATAAATCACTCACTCACTCTTGGTCAAGGGAAATACAAGTTGAGGACACAGTGCTCGGGCAGAACCAGCCGGAAGTAGTAGAATTGAACAAGAAGTTTGATCACTGGTACAATAGCTGATTTACTGAAGCTGTGGAGGTTGATCCTGGAGGAACTTGGTGTCTCAAGTGAATCATCATGGCTTCAGGCAAACACACACACACATTCACACACAAACACAACCATGCGCCCCAGGGTACATAAGTCACAGTGACTCCATTGTTGTAAACCCAGTTTCAAAGCCACTGTCGATCTTTCGCCAACAGGGCATGTTGGCACATTGTCCATCCCTCAGTACCACAATGCGTGAGACAGGAGGAAGCATCGATCCTAATCCATCAGAGAGTGGGTGACCTTTACCCATGGTTTATGAAACACTTTCGGTTGGAAATAAACCCTTAGTTGTGACTCACATACTGCCACGGATTACACTCGTGTTGCGGTGACCTGAAAAGTGTTCATCTTTGTTCATTTGGAAGATGCTGTTTCTCAATGTGACGAACAACTCAGAGTAAACAGAAGAACACCAAGAACGGAAGAAGAGCGTTGGAAACAGACGTAGGATTGTCTGCCTGATGCCACCGTTTTGCTGGTACACATCACTCCGCAGATGATGGTGTTGGAGTTGTTCACGAAGCTGTCAGGGGGCCGGGAAAGAAATGGACCTGAAGGAAAGAGTTTTCAGACCCTTCTGGGAAGAGCTCAGCAGCTCTGAGGGACTGGGGGAGTTTGTTCCACCACACTGGCACCGAAACTAAGAAGCAAGAGGCTTTTTCAGTCTTCATTCTTTCAAAATTCAAGACAAACTTCAAGCTGTAGGTGTCAGAAGACTCTTTCGGAAAGAAGATGGAACCAGTCAAATTTATCAAGTAGCGGATCATTAGTAAACTATTACCAAACATTGTACAGTGTTGGTTTTTGCTCTCTTTTGACCAAAGAAAACTGGACATCTTGCCTGGAGGACATATCCAAGACAAGTGAGAAAAGAAAGTTGGAACGTGACCATAATCTGAAACGGACAGAATCGTCCTCTTTTCTCCCTCTGCCCCCCCCCCCCCCCCCC
>UFQX01000330.1:219687-248472 GCA_900497675.1 Arapaima gigas | reverse complement strand
CTGCCCCCCCCCCCCCCCTGTTTCTCCATTATAACAAGAAGGCTCCTTTTTTCGTTAAAATGCAGCATCTACATCGCGATCATCTACATTTTAATTACGTTTCTATTTAAAAGCCATTTGTTGAAGATTGCAGTTACATTAGCAGCATTAGGAACTATATTATACAATTCATTACAGCTGTTTTTATGGCACATTTACAAGTTTGAAAGAGCTGCACTTGCAATTAATTTACTCACATTATCACTGACGCACAGCGGTGGTGTTTGCTGTATATCGGCTCAGTTTTCCTTTCTTATTGATTATGGCGGCTTGCGGAGCAGTAAACAAAGCTGAGCTGTAAACTTTATATCCCTGAGATACCTGGGTGGATATTCCTCAATCGATACTTAGTGTGTGAGTGAGGGAGAGAGAAAAAAAAAACCCCACTAACACAGAAATTGCTAGAAACTCAAGTTTGGGCTTGCTGGAAATTGCACGTGATGCATCTTTAGCAGCAAAGATCACTACACAGAGGAATGCGTACAAATCGAACCCATTCTTCAGTTCAACAAAATGAATCTGGATTAACAGTAGCTATGAATAACGGTCACCTTGTCCAGATGTGGGGTAGTCATACCTCTGGGCCAAAGCGAGCCATTTTAATTTTTAAGAAAGGAATGATTTTACATTTTAATCACCTTTCAACTTTCCACAAACGTAAAATCCCCTGCCAAGAGCTTTATTTTATATTAAAGAGCCAAAATTTTATGGAAGATATTAAGTAGGAATGGGGCAGGTACTGGAATCCCAACTGTATGCAGTCCATTAGAAAGAAGGAAGGGGCAGCATTCTCAGGCTCTGTGAAACAATAAACACTTTAATTTGCATAAAACACGGACGTGTTTCAGCTGAACTGATTTGTCAGCTTTTTCTAATAGGTATTATGGCTGACATTTCAAGTTTAAGGTCACAGCGGCTTAGTTTGATAAAGTGCCTGTCTTGTTAAGAGCAGTTCATGGGGTCAAGTCCCAGGTGTACTTTAAACTTGCGGGAGCAGGTGGTTAAAGTTGCAATATAAAGGTTCTGGGTTTAAATCCCTGCTCTTGCGGTGGTACCCTTGAACGTGGTACTTACGCTGAATTGATAGCACGAAAGTTACTCAGCTGGATAAATAGGTACATCGTTGCATTTGCCTTGGAAAATGGTGTTAGCGAAATAAATACAAGTAAACATTTCTGTTGGACACTAGCGCACTTGATTTTGTCTTGAAAAGTTTTCGGCATCTAGCAGACTGGTGACCACAGCCAGTGGAGTATCGGGCGGGCAGGGAGGGTGGTCCACCCCGGGTGCCAGACACCTTAGCTACACCCCTGAGCGTAGCGTAGTTTTACATTTCTAACAGAGGTACTAGAAATGAAATATGTTTACAGAAACTTGGACATATTTTGTCAGCAGATTCCCATTAGTATTCAGTTTCTTCCATGAAGCTGGGATAATGACATGAGAGTAAGAAGAAAGAAAACGTAGGGAGGAAACTGCTTGATATTACCAGAAAATGAGACGCTAATCTTAAAGAAATGCTTTAATATCCCAGGGCTGAACAAAAGGGAATCTTTTCATACAAGTTTCAAAAACCTTTACACCATTAAACACTTTCCAGAGGGAATGTGATGTTCCTCAAGTTATGTCTCCGCTGGAATGATGCGTTGTGGGTCTAAACATGACTGGGGTTATTCGTGTGCTGAAGATCCTGTTAACAGGATAGTTAATTTGAGCTCTGCTTTACTTACACTCCCAGATCCCATTTACTCGGGCAGAGAGCATAACAAAGCCTTGTTTGTGAGTGTAATTATCCATCTGCTGACCGAGGTCACCCCTCAGATTCCGGGCAGCGTCGGACCCCCGGTGCCGTCTGCTGGCTATCTGCTCGGTTCAAAGGGTCATTGCGACACCCTTGCGCCCTGAGATGCCCTTCTTCAATTACAAAGCGATATCTGATCTGCAGTTTGACTTCTCTCTCCTCCAACATGAAGTGATATTTTCAGCCATATACAGTAAAGCTTAACTGCTTGATGGAAGATCCAACAGCAGGTCATTCACTAGAATGCAACCTTTAGATTACAAGACCAGATCCTTAGCTATCTTTCCCCTTGCTGCCCTCTTTTTTGAGCTGGTTCCCATCCAATTCGAGTGTCAAGTGTACTCTGACCTTTCATTACCTCCTAAATCCTGACTTTTCCTGTCCTTGTGTTACAAATGGTTGAGTTAGAAACGTTTTTAAGTTTATGTACTTGTTTGTTTCAATTGCATTTTCTTCACAGTTGCTTGATATTTCCACTTATAGTGAACTAGACCCTCCACACCCATAGATGGCAGTAAAGTGCACCATAATTAAACACCTTAACCACTTCCACAGTGACTGAAGTCTGTGTCTTCCAGAGCGTTACTGAACAATAAGAACATTATAAACACCTGGAAAATTTGTAGACCAGAACTGGTGAACGATCGGCACAGAATAGGAGTTTGTGACGACAACGTATTACTTTCTGTCACCATAAACTAGTTTAAACTCTTTTGTAACTAAGTCAATGTTCTGCACAGGGTATAACGCGTTAACATACCTTAGTTAGTTGTGATTTACCCTACAAGCTAGTAGCCACTAGAGCGTTTGGCGGAAAAAGAAATCAGACACGAGAGGGTGTGTAGCGCAGTCCATTGGGAAATTCCATAAATCACCGACAAGCCACACACACTCACACACACACACACACACACACACACACACACACGTCAAGCTGTTTATGACTGATCATCTGTTCTGGGTGGTCATTTAACCTGAGGGAGAGAGAAAGTTCAGCAGAAGTATCGGAACACAATAATGGAAAAAAGCCAACAGCAGGATGCCCGCTGGTCGGAATTAAAGCTGTAAACAGTGACTGGATGCACCTCTTTGACGACATCAGCAGTGGAAGAAACCCAGTGGGATTGTGTGGAATCGATAGCAGTTATAAGCAGCGGAGGGTCTTAATATGTGGCTGGCGACTTGGGACCTCAGCTGGGGTTTTATTCTGGCACAGGAGAGATGGGCTGAAAACAGAGCTTAAAAGGCAGGAATAAAATCTGTGGCCGGAACTGACCATCAAACTCATAACCCTTCACATTAAACAGGACCACCTCTGCTTTGCTTCCTGGAAGGAGTGAAAATGTGGTTCCACCCAATGAAAAGTGTGTTTAAGGAGGAATGGGATTCATACACAAGGCCTTTTCCAAAAGAACCGTGAAAGTTTGATGGAAGAAACCGCAAGGTCATGTTGCACACTATTCTGCTTAAAAAATGGATTTTAAAACTTCCCACCTCTGTAACGTTTCTAAAACCGCACGCATTTCAGCTGTGTGGATATCTGTAGTAAAATAGAAAGCAGTTTGTTGACAGTTGCCATAACGTTTCATTAGACCCAAGTGGACGTCCTTGACGATTTTCATTCAGTTCTGCCGATTTCATTTCATGACCCCGCAACACTACCTCCGCAGCCGCCACCCCCACCCCCACCCCATGGCCTTGGGCTCCTGCCACAATATATTCAGAAATAATGACAAACATTGCTTTTGACAAAATCCATAACTGAAAAGGGGGACTAAATTAGTTTGTTCAACTCCCCGGCCAGAATTTGAAATATCCATCCAGGACCCCCCCCCCCCTCCCCCCGAAACGCCTTCATAAAACGTCTCAGAGCCGCAATGATTAATTACAAGCTCTGCAAATGTTATTTTCCTGCAAAACGTCCTCATCGCAGCGGCCCAAAATGTCAACTAATACGCAGTTTACTATTGCTCCATTTTTACTGCGGCTATTTTCATTCACGGGGACGTTACCCGTGATTAATTTGACGTACATTTTCGATTACACGTTCCCTTGGGATGAGGTTTCGACGCCGCTGAAATGGCACGTGTGCAGCTGTTCCTGAACCCGAGCTCCAGCTGTGCAGTCAGAGTGGAGGTGCGATTCCTACACTGCATCTCAGTGTGATGTGTAACCTGCATTACGGTACTGTACACAGGTAAATCGCGGTATATTTGGAAAAGCTCATTTGTGGTTTTCAAATGGGCTGGGAACGCATTATTATTTTTTCCATTTAAAATAATGTAAAATAGCATCCCGATAAACGCAGCTTCAATCTGTGCTGCGTGTGTAAGTGTGTAAAAGAAGGGTTCACCTGCACTTAACCATTGCTTATCTTAATAATCCCCAATAATGAGGCCTAAATCTTGTCAAATGCACCACGGAGGTCGAAGGATCTCTTTTGGTCCCGGGTTTTAACTGCCGTTCCCTTCGTAATCTGATTAGGAGGCACGTGGGCCTGTGGGACAGATAAGGAGGAGGGTTGTAATTTCATTAAGACCGATATTCATCCCATCCACGCGGTTGCTGGGGCGACTTGCGTGACAAGGAGAACGTCCATATTTTCCCCGTGATGTACTTTGCTTCTCACGCCGACGAGCACATATTGCAGCGGCTCGACTGGCTCGTCTGACCCACAACGTCCTTCTTTCGCAGACGTGAAGAATCACTAGAACCTGCATACTGAGCAACCTGAGGTCACCGGGGAACGTAGCTTTACTGTTTTCATCAAGACGACGCAAAACATCAATTTTAAGGGAACCGTTGTATTTCCCCCTTTAATGCGTAAAACTTTCTGAACTAAACATCTTTTAGTCCATTGACCGAAGCAGAAGCAATGACAATGACCCCTACTACAAAAGATCAATTTACGACTGTTTAAGATGCAAACATCTTTCACGTTATTTTAACGTAAAAATGTTTTAAAACTCTTCCTAGTTGCATTTTCTAAACTTTTGGGTTGCAGCAGAGCAACTGCAGCCCACGAGCACCCGGCAAGCCAGTAGATGCGCTGAAACCAAAAGGAGCGTGGAACCACCCTCGTGTAACTCATTTCCACAGTGTTTACAGTCCGGTGTTCTTGAGTACCGAGTGCCGCGCATGTTTACAGCCTGAAATGATCAGCAAACAGCAATTTGTTTTATCGTAGCCTCCAGTTACAAAATATTAAAAGTGTCTGGTTTTTTAAATCATATTTGTATCCAAAATTGATCAAACTAAAGAACCTGAAGCATAAATAAATCTGTGAAGCTGCTGACTGAGGCTTTGTGGAAAATGTGATGAATTTTGGAGAAAAATTATGAACAGATCTCTGCTACCCTCAGTGTGTGAATTGAGGAGCCAATGAGCAGGTGAGACCCTGAGAGTTCCAAACCCCAGGATGCAATAAGACAGTGAACACAAGGAACAGAAAATAGACTGGAGAGGAAGGGCTTGTTAAGAGATGTACAGGACAAGTCTAGGAAATGAGAAGTTTGCTGTTGTTTCCTCCCTTTCAATCGGGGGAAAGTGCCTCCACTTATCGTCGGTGGTGTTATACAGAACTCAGTTAAAGTTGCTGGAAGAAAGTTCTAGAAAGCTCCCCCACTGTGGTGGCTACACAAGCTCAGCGGATGGGCTGTCAGCGGTTATGTGGAAAAACATCCATTTCCGCAAGAGTGCTTTTTTCTTTCTTTTCTTTTCTCTCTTTAAACGCTGCTTCGAGATAATTAGACATGGTGCTCTGAGAAGAGTCACCATCGCCGGAAACTTCTTCCCCCCGTCTGGGAAGTTCTCTCCGCTTTGACGCACGGAGTCGGCCTGTAAACCCGGGATCAGGCTGCCACTGCCGCTCCTGTCTCTCCTGGCTTTTTAAAGGCCCTCGGTAAAGGCGCTTCTCTGATATGCAAAGTCCAACATCGTGGATCAGCCACAGGCAGGGGGGATGCTGGGAGTTGGTGGTGGTGGTGGTGGTGGCGGCGGTGGGGGCTGGGGCTGTGGGGAGAGTTGAAGGGGTTTGAAAATCGTCACAGCAAACAATTCTGCTTCTTCAACTGAACACGTCTTCCTCTCATGGAGACAGGAGAAATACTCCATGTGTTAAAATATACACACACACACACACACACGCACACACACACACACACACACACACACACACACACACACTTCTGAAATGGCTGAAAAACTGACAATGCACATATAAACAAATACAATTGTAAGAAAACATGTATTGACACATCCTTAAAAGAATTCAACCCTTATCTACTGTACATTATATAAACAGTATTAATAATTGTATTAATAACCACTCACTGTAGTATCTTTATTAAAACTGAAACCCTGGACACGTCGGTACACAGGAATGCAACGATGAATTAAAGTAAGTGAGAAAGGATTGATAAGATGAAAGTCCATATAAAGGTCTCTGTCATGCTGTATATGATTTATTACATGTACCTTGGAAAACATTCAAGTGACTTTCTCATATATATATATTTATACAGCTGAACACTTTCAGAAACTAAGTGAACACGTATTATATTGAGCAATTGAATATTAAGAGTTTGCACTTTAATATTGAACTTTGTGTTCAATAGTGTTCATATGATAGTGGCTGAGGAATAAATGTGGGAAGGTGTTCAGTTCTTTTTGAATCACCGCGTATATGTGAATTTATAGAGATAATAAACATATATTACACGACATGTACGTATTTATTATGTACCTGTGCACAGTCAAGAGTTTCTGTTCAGGGAAGGCCACTTGGACGCTGCACGGTGGACATGCAAGAGCGCGTTTGCATTATTCTGCTCACTTCTGGTCCCTTCACCCCCGGATCAGTCACGGCTGTGTTAGAGTTCATGGAAGAGCCAGAGGAGCAAACTGAGCTCCTCAAAGGTTGTCATGCGCAGATGAGCTAATAGAGTTACAGCTCATGAGCCTTGAGAGAAGGTGACTCAGGGTGCCAATGATCTAACATTACATGACAACACCAACTCGGCATCAGTGCCATTGCAGGGAACACACACACACACACACACACACACACACACACACACACACACACTCAAACCACTGTGAGGGCTGTGATGTAACAGGTCAGAAGCTAAACATTAATCCCAGCTACCAGTGTGGACTCTGGAGAACATCTGGAGAACCTTGTTCTACATGCAATTACTTGCATGATGTGATCCAGCAAAAAATGCTGACAGATGAACCTGTGCTTTCCTAGTCCTGAGTCCAAAGCTCTTTTTTGGTTGAGAAATGCACTTGTGTTCACTCTGAGTTGCATGTCGTTTTGGAGAAACCCTTCTGCTAAATATCTAAATATAAATGTTATGTAAATTTGAACGGAAACGGCTCGGGGACAAATTTCACGCAAAGACGCAGTTTTGTCCATGGAAATTAACCACAATAAATTAGAGTATAATACACTGGCAGCATTTCATGGCAGAGATGCTGATTCCAAGTCGAACGATTTATTCAACAATACTTTAAATTACATTTATTCACTTAGCAGACACTGTCCTCCAAAGCTGTTTACACTCGAGCAGGATTTTGCGGACACTTCTGTATAAGCAGACTTACAGGGCTGCGGACGACACACTAAAGTCCCGGCAGCCATTTACCCAGTTTTTTAACAACCGATCAATGTGACACAAGCAGGGAAATTTAGCGATCAGCAAAATATTAAAATAAACATTTATTTAAAGTAGCTGTTTGGTGCACGTTGGGTTCAAGCAGAGACAAGGCTGTGAGTGCGGTGGTGTAAAAAAAAAATAACAGCAACCCAGCAATGAAACTCAGATGGCTCTTATTTAACACGCAGGCAGCTATGCTCATCCCTCGATTTGCACGCAGTCAATTTATGCATTTTTGCCAGAACGCGATTTGATTTTTAATGCATTACTCAATTTACACACAAACAACCCCTATCAAAAAAACCCTGAAAAATTTCAGCATCACAACTGCATACAAACGTAAAAATGTGCAAAAAAAATAAATCGCACAAAAATCCCCTGTGTGTGTGTGTGTGTGTGTGTGTGTGTGTGTGTGTGTGTGTGTGCGCGCGTGTGGAGGGTTATGGGTATGGAGTTATGGGGGGCGTAGTAGACGTTCCTGATCATTGAAGCCCCCCTTTCCCATATTGCAAGGATGAGCCACCCAGAACAATTTTAAACAACCAAATCTGAGCATAAGGATTTATAGTACAGTAACAAGTACCTCCACATTTGGCAATAAAATAAAGCAGAGAAACAATAAACATGTGGAGTAGCACTTTGAGGGTGAGTGAGCGGGAGTTGGTAGCAGCAATGGCTGTACTTATGACTTTTGACGTTAACTGAAGTTATTTAATACCGAGTTACGACCGAATACGACGCAGATTTTTCCGGGGTTTTTTCCGGGGTTTTTAAGAGCCCTTTGTGACAATTGCGCCTCCGATTTGCAAGATTTCCCTTTACGAGCCGATTTCCAGGAACACGTTACACTCGTATGAATCCGGAGTCTTTTTTAAACATACAAAACACAAAACTAAGTGTGAAGAGAGGCCGAGTGCTAAAAATTAAAGACATCGGTCAGCTTAAGTCTGTGTGGTTAATATTCGGTGGGCTAAAATCGCGAGCTCCGAAACTACAGCAACAGAATGTCTTCGCTAAGACAAAAAAAAACGTCCACGTGGTAACTTGTTCGCCAGGGAATATTTTCAATGTTTTGTTTAACTAAATAATTTTTCCCAACCCACGTCGTTGTGGGTGCGATTCTGTATACGGACAAACAAGCTGCGGCTCATGAATTATATATTAAAACTATTATTTGATTTAATTAATAATAAGTGCCAGTCGACTTCCAGTCTATTCGACGCCTTCCGACAGGTAACCGGTTAAGGAGGGTAAACTGCATTTTTTTTTTTTTTTTACTTTTTGCAACATCTCTAAAAATACACCCTGATCCCGCGGCACTAATAAAAATGAATTTTCACAAACCATCCGCCACCACCCTCTTAACAGCCTCATTTCGATTGCTGTGAAATTGTCGCTATTTTTTCCACCCAATTCGTTTAGGTAGTTTTTTTCTACAAATTTATCACACGGGAAGATGGATTTGCTATTTACTCGAGGTTGCTTATTTTCAGATTATTAAAAAAAAAAACGTTGTTCCTCCAGTGTTTCCTGTATTCCGCTGACTAAATGAATACAGAAATATGAGCCGCAGAGGGGATTTCAGGTAAAGCACTTTGTTTTCAGTTTTTCACTCAACAATTACCTCATTACCGTGTTTCTCCCTTTAGTTTCAGCAGTTGGGGAGGAAAAGAAACAAACGAAAGCAATAAGAAAAGCAATAAGATCTTTGGACGCGGTTTTCGTCAGGGGATGAAACTTAGTTGTTACAGCTGTCGCTTTGCAAGTTTGAGTCCCATCTCCTGCTGAAGGACGCCGGTTAAACCCGGTAAAAATTACCCAGCAGAGTAACTTCCAACCACACGTTTGGCCACCTTGGCCGAAGGTGTCAGGTTAATACGGCTTCCTTTTGCACAAGGCCCCGATTTTCGCCCCCCGCCGCAGGGATGCGATGTTCGATTATATCCGCCGGGGATGAACACGCCTGCCCCCGGCGGATTAACGGTGCTCGCCGATGGACGCCCGCGGGACAAACCAGAGGCTACTTTAGTCTCTTCTCGTTACCTAAAGACGATGGATTCGAGTGTAAATGAGGATGTAATGCGTGTGGCGTCGCCGTGGAGACGCAGCTGTAAACACCGATGTTACAAATAGCGCAGAAAATGCCCCCCAAAGCTGCTCCCCACGGCGGCACAGCGCGGGGTTGGTTGGATCCGACCGCAGTCAGAGACCCTATTTTAGCTTGAAATTTCCATCCTTTCTAATGCCTTCATATTCTGAGTTGGCTGCACCTGGCACTCGATTCCGCATTGCGAGTCCCCAGCAGGTTCTGCTGCAGGTCCTGGGAGGAACTGGGTTCCTACATTTTAACCAGCTATTCAGCACCGTGGCAGGGGGGCAGAAATCGAAATACTAAAAGTAAGATGTCAATCAGATAACCTGCAAAATAGATTACGAATAAGATATAAGCAAAAATTGGTTAGCAGTTCTTTTATGTTTATAGGACTGGTGGTGCAGACATAAAAAATGCTAAAAGTTGTACTCAGCAGAGTTGTGAATGGATACGAGGGGGGCCGCGTAAACTTTACCCGACCATCGGGCTCCCCCATTCCCACATTACAACGAGGACCCCCCCAGAAGACTTTCAAAAAAATCTAAAAGTAAGTAAGTAACTTGCAAACGCAGGGAAAACAAGAAAACTGCACACAGACTGAGCCCGATTCAAAGCCGCAGCCCCGAAGCCGTGAGGCACCAACGCTACCTGCTGCATCACCGTACCACCCAAAGTCAGCCTTACCGTGGCACGTTGTAGTTTTGATGTTTCTCATCTTGTCCGAAAAATGGCCAACTTGCAGCCTTTTTATCAAAAACAGAAGCTGGGCGGGCAGCTGAACGCGTCCGGATGCGTCGATATCCGTGCCCTTTATTCTGCTGTAATTTTATTTATTACGAGGGGAGCGAGAGCTCAATTTCGGCCGTTTAGTCAGATTGTCAATCATGACACGACGCTCTGAGTTTAACCTCTGCGTTGAGCTGAGGGGACGATACTAATGAATTCCAGCTCGGTGTGTTGAGTCGCCGGTGAATTTGACACGGTCATTCCTGCTTATTTATCATCACGTGCTGAGATTCATCGCTCAGTCAGCCTGTAATGAATACCGCTGTACCTGGCAGGTAAACTAGTTAAGAACGCCTAATTATACCCATCATCCCGTGTGTTTTTATCCATCTCACAAGCAGGGAGGTTTGCGCTGGTCTGGGGACAATTCGAGGGTCTGAGGTGGATACAGCCCCACACAAGGGGCTGGTTCACTACTGGATGCTCACCTGGCCAGGTACAGCAGTTCTGCCCATGTCTAAATGGGTTCCCTCCCTCACACAGTCCAAAGAAGTGTGTTTCAGGTTTCAGGTCACTCAAAATTCCCCACTCTGTGTGTGTGTGTGTGTGTGTGTGTGTGTGTGTGTGTGTGTGTGCGTGTGCGCGTGCATCAGAAGTCTGAGGCATGAAGTAGGTTCACTGTAAGGTCTTTAGACAATCATAGCCTAGACTGATGGTATACAGATGGTTGAAAAATTATGAGAGGTGGAGAGAAGAAGAGCACAACCAGCAACCAGACGGATGGACACATCTCTTTCAACACTAAACAGGACAGACAATTCTGGATGGACTCTGTTCATATGGTCAGCGGGAGTCAATGTTGACTCAGCAGTGCTCAACTCCACCAAAGTCTCTGAGACACGTAAAGGAGGGAAAACAAAACTCACAAGAGCCTTTAAACTCACGGAGTCAAACTCACAGTCATGAAGTGGAGTCGACACGCTTACTCCTGCAGATCCAGTCCAACTACTGGACCCCGAGTTAAGTCCAAACCATATCTTTCACACACAACCTTGGTCTCTCCCAGCACAGCTCAAACCCCATCTTTCCTGCAGGCCCTAAATGTTCTGCCTCCCATCTGCGGGTCAATTGTGGTAAAATGAAGAGTCCAGAATAGAAATTTTCCCCCATCAAAGACAGAAGATAATGATTCAGCCACAGTGTTATCGGGACATGAAAGGACGCAACGCAGACTTATTTAATTAGGATTTCAAACAGCCATAAACGTCCAGCGTGTCGTGTTTCTTTCCGAATACTAATTTCGGCTGCGAAATAATTCGGCGAGGAGACGTCGAGACGAAACCGAGGCCCGTTGAGAGACAACCCCGCAGTGCCACGGTGCGGCTATTTTTTCACCACGTGCCTGCCAGTGTGGAAGATTCACACTCAGCAGGAGTACCACGAAATAACACGGTAAAAAAAAAATTACCTTACGGCACAAAGGTGTGAATCGCTTCCGTACGGCAAACATGCAAAAAAACCGTCAGCTGAAAGACACGTAAATGTCAATAGAAATAGAAAAAAAAAAAAAATCTGGAAATACCGTTTTAAAGGATAACAAGTTACAATGGAGGCTTTAATAAGTTAATATGCAAAATCAGGGAACGCATTCATATACTGCCTGGATTCTCGCCGAAATTATGAGCTTCCGTTGATTATTTGATCACTACTCGCACCGGCGTCGCAGCAGATGGAGGATCGGGCCGGATCAAGGCGGGTTCGACTGTGTTTTCAAGTGTGAGCGTTACGGGAAAAAGCCGCTGTGAAGTGGCATAATGAAACTGTCACATGAAAGAGACCTCGAACAACTTTAAAGAGCGGTGCTTTATAAAACGGGTTCCGTCCCATGCGGCCCCCCGTGACAGACGGATGTGATGAACTGTGAAGTGCACCAATAAAGAAGACGCCTATACATGCTGCATATAAGGCTTTCTGTGTCGCTTCATTTATTATCATCTGCTAATTTAAACACTTTCCCCCCAAAACGACACGTTTGTACACTGAGCTACTCGCACCGATTCATCTGTTTACACAGGAGGGCAATTAACAGGGTCTTAAGGGTCGCCAGCAGAAGGAAGGAGGTGGGATCCAAGCCCAGGTCCTGTAGAACGTGTGGCGCTGTTTTTAACAGCCGCGCCACCCCCGCTTAAGAGCCGAGTAATAACGCAAACGGGACGAAAGACGTTAATTCCGCGCGAGTCGTCGTGGATTCCGGACGCTCGCCGTTGCGTGTTTAGCGTCGTGCTCTGCGAGTCGCGCTGGTTTAGAAAATGTAGCGGCGGTTGTTTGCGATAGAATGCCGACCGCTTTCCCGCTCAAGCATTCTTTGCTTTGATTTTTCATTGCGGCACAGCGACGACTGCGCGTTTGCGGCTTATGTGTGCATACGTATGTATCGATAAAGCCGTCGCATCCCAGCGTGCCCCGGGAAGCGCAGCGCGTGAGACACATACGATGTCAGCCGAAAGAAGGAATATTGAGCGTTCGGCCTTTGCTCCCTCTTCTGCCGCGTCCTCGCTTATATTAATAAAGGCGCCTGACGGGGGGCCGGCGTGGTCGTTTCTAACTCGATTGGCCGAGGCGCCTTTTGAATCCGAGGAGGAGGAGAGGAGGGGGGCGCCGTTGACAGCTCCGTTATAAAAGGACAGCGTCGTCCCCCAGCAGTCTCAGGGCGTAGGCCGGCTCTCGCACTCGGCGGGCAGTCGGCCAGCCATCCGTGGGCGTGGCTTTCGATTTGGCGGATTATAAATCCCCGTACGCGGCGCTGAGTCACCGGCTCTCGACTGACACAGGTGCTGGTTTCACGTGGGAACGCTGCTCTCAGGGGCGCCGTGTGCGCTTGGCACCTCTCGATGTCTCCGCCGCTGCCGGGTGGAACGCTGAATAGCTGTGGTGAGAATAAAGTAGATGAAAGAGAGCTGTGAAGGGCTGAACAATACCTGTGTGTATAATCACAGCACACGGGTGACAGCGGGATATTAACTATTACATAAAAACCCAGCGGAATAAGGTTAAAACTGGACATTGTGTCACCGTCTACTGTCCGTATGGATACGTGCTGGAGAGTTATTTCGCAAAGCGGAGACTCACAGGTGCTGCAGTAAACCCCTGTGTGGGACTTGAGCTGACAACCCTCATGTTGCTACCGTAATGGTTGCGGTGCCTCAGGAATCATCCATGCAGAGTCATTTACTGTCCGACACTCTTTTACAGCAGGTATACAAGGGAGCAAGAAATGAAGTTGCTGTGGTCCATGGAGCACAGAAGAGGAAAACAATTTAAAGAATAAATTAAATAATAAATACGGATAGTATAAATATAGGGGATGTGCAGAGAGTCAGTGGTGGGGGTATTGTTGGGATCTGAGATGCTGGAGATCAGCAGCCTGAGGTAGGAAGCTGTTCCTGGGCCCTCAGGCTGTGATAGCACATCCCAGAGGGCAGTGGTGAAAACAGATGGTCAGAGGGGTCTGCAGTGATGTTTTAAGCTTTCCTGATACATCGCTGGTAAGTGGTCTGGATGGTGGGTAGTGAGGTTTAAGTTTTGGACAGGGTGGTCTTCACCACCCCTCCAGAGCTCTCCAGCCAAACACAGTGCAGTTCCCTCACCAGACAGTGATGCTGTCCACAGCAGAGTTATAGAAAAGGCGAGCTGACCCCGACGTGATTTGAACACGCAACCGTCTGATTTAGAACCAGAGGCGCTACCATTGCGCCACGAGGTCACCTGTTTTGCTGCTACCAAGTGAACAGCTGTAAATGCTGTCTCGAAAAGTCCTTGGCATATAAATATGTTAACTTGCCAATGCTTTTGAGACCTAGAATCCTCTGTTGCTGCTGTTATTGTACAGAGGTAATTTTCACGCTTCCTCCCCTGGAATGCGGAATTACACCACAAGTTATTTTGTTTGTACTGCGGAAGGACATGGCTGTAGACAAAAGCCCTGCTGTGGGACAATGGGGGGACACTAAGCTCCGCAATGATGCTCACCAGGCATATATGTTCTGCGCTATTAGCCTGGGATATTCGAGTCGTGGGAAGAAGATGCCAGACTGAACAGGAGCGAACGTCTCTACACCCAGTTGACTTAGGTAGTCAGGTAAGGATCATTTAGTGCTGTGTAATTTTCATCCCATCAGTGTTGGACTCTCACCTGCTTATCCATTCCTATATTCCTGGGAAATATATCCACCTGATTTTAGGGCGACTTAAGTAACCTTCCTGGTTCTTCTCACAGAAAAATCAGGATCAGGGCAAACGTGAAATGGAGGCTGAGTCTTCAGAAGGTCTCTGGTTGGTGTCTTTTTCTTACCGCCTCGGTCAGAATGTTCACTCTGTGGAGTGAGGGTCTGAACAGAAAAACTGGGAGCCCTGCTTGTTTACTGTGACTAGGGTCCTGTGTCAGGGAGGTACGGCAACCTGGTACAAGTGTTGCTACGGATACACGTGTCGCAAACGGTGTGGGCTGGTGGCCTCCGTCTCCACAAACAGTAAAAATCATGACTGTTTCTCTGCAACTTCACAACTGTAAGTGCTGGTATGTTCCAGGTAGCATCTGCTCATACCTCCTTCTCTGTTTGAAAATGCTCAACACGCTGAGGTCTACTAATTCATTTCTGTATAGGAAAAAAAAAAAACCTTACGCATGAGTGCTCCTCGCACAAACACGACGGTGTTTTTTGGCATTGCAGAGATATGACTTTCTCTTTCTTTACAAATATCTAAATTATTACAAGCCTATCCTTGTAAGACAGAGAAAAAGTAGGTGATAATTTATTTACAAGGAACTGTCTAGCAAAAGTACATGTCAGCTTGTCAGCGCATTGCTGGTAATCCATGTCTGTGAAAGGACTACAGATCTTACGGTATGTTTGTAGGATTTTTTTGACGGTTGGCTACGAGATGCTCAAAAGGCGGCCGGTAGGTTCATCTCAGAAGCTGTGCCCCGGCTCCGTAATACAGAGGAAACATTCAGAAGCGAGAGAGGGGGAAAGATGAACATTCCAATGCTGAACATGCTATCAGCATGCAGCGGCGGTCCCTCGATGCCACACTCTTCATCAATTTGACTGCAGTGGACTCTCGCGGCGGGAGATACAGGCCCTGTGGGCTCATGGCCCATGGCATTTCTAGATTTGTGCACCGTGGAGAACCACCCCCCTCCCACTTCCCGTCCAGATAACAAGCAGGTTTCGACAAGGCCTGAGAGCGATCGCGATTTTTCTCCTACGTGGGCAGCTCCATAATGGATGGAGCAAGTATCATTTCGGTCAGAGGGAGACGTGTTTCCGTGATTGAATTCACATTCAGGTTAGAGAGTTGTTAACGGCTCGAGTGCTTTAATATGCACCGTATTAGTCTTTGACCTCATATTGGACCAAGTGGAAGGAACACATTTGCAAACTGGGACGGGTCTCGCCGCCGATAAATTCGAGCAAAAGGACCCTCTAATGTGTGTTGCAGAAAATAACTGGGTTTCTGGAGGCATCCTTCACAGGTAACAAGCGGCCTTTTAAAATCCGGCAGTTTTCCTGCAACGGGACGTGGTTATGAGAATTCCTGTCCCGGGTGTACTTCAAGGACCGCTCCTTGGAAGCACCGAATCCATCAGAGGGAAGCCAATCTGTATGTATGTGATGCAGCCCGAACCCCAGACGTACCAATGCAAGCCTTTCCGAGCAAACCTGTAAACATTCAGGCGGAAACACCAAGGTGGACAGGTAAAAATCTCTCGTTTTTCCTCCCCCGAGCACGTAACGTAAAAAACGCCCCGTAACTAATAACTCCGGCTGAAGGACGAGATCGGCCACGTTGCCCCGGTCTGCGCCGCGGGAAACTGTTGCACATTTGGAGAAAGTCTCTCCTGCACACAGGGATAATTCTCCCGCATCCGGGTGCGAGAGAAACCCCGTTCCATCGCTGCCGCTGGGAACCCCTACCCCCAGCGAAGACTCCGAAACAACGTCCCTCTGCGCCTCTCCTTCCTGCCATTAAGAAGCACTTTGATTTGCGTTCTAATGATATCTCTAAAGACGATGTTTATTATGCAGCGACTTCGCTGATAATGCTTGACACGATGATATATAACCAAAAGGATTTTTTTCCCCCCACACACAAAGAAACCATTATTATTTCGCTTATGCTGCCTGTCATTTTAAATAGTTACACTTCATTAACACGGCTGCTTCCCGATACATTTCCCTGTTGAGTCTTGAAGCCCGTGCAAAAAATTGAAACCGTTGCTGCATTTTGGGGATGGAGAAACACAACGGAAACCTTCTCCTTCGCCGGAACGCATGGGGGCATTTTTTTTATTGGGTCCACGTGCAACCAAAGAGGGTGTCGGTTGGTCGGTTGTGCGACACGTCACATTTGCGTTCTGTTCTCTGATTCACCTTGGCTGTTTCCGGAAGAAAGCTTCGGTGGAGAGTGCGGCCTGGGGGGGGGGGGGGGGCNGGGGGGGGGGGGGGGGGGGGGGGGGGGGGGGGGGGGGGGGGGGGGGGGGGGGGGGGGGGGGGGGGGGGGGGGCTGCGGTCGCAACAATGAGGCGCAGTGACTGGATCCTTGTTCTTGTGCTTGGCAAAGCGGTGGCACCCGAGGCGAAAGCGCCGGCTGGTTGGCGCGTCCTCTGTGCGACTGGTCCAGGAACGACTGCGCCGGGTTGTTACAGACCGTTATTTGATGGGCTGCTTTGCACCCTTGAGCATCAGGTGTCCTCCTAAATCGGTGGTCCAACCCTTCAAAACAATCCCCCATCGACTCCCATAACCTTCAAGTTCTCCTTCCGAAAAAAATAGACCCCTTTTTCAAATCTTATATCTTCTCATAAAACGCACCTCTAATAGACAAAACCCGCAAGGTCTTTTATTTATTTCAAGGCACCCGGCAGATCGGCCAACAGGGCCATGTACAGAACCTGCGGCTGAAACCCTACTTGTCCGTGTCACGAGCAGTGACATCTACATCTTCGTGACTGGGCCACGGAAACAAGGCCAGGGCTTCTGCGAGGACCAGCAGAGGGTAAGCTGGCAACAAACTGGGCCCGTGTCCTCCTTCTCCAAGGCTGGACTGGGAACAAAGATGTAGCAGAGCGATAATCCCACCCCAGCTTGTTGAGATTAGATAAACCCAACTTCGTTCTGGTTAAACTCTGCTTGGCCCTGAACTCTCGAACCGGCACATCCTATGCGAGGGGTTTGTCTCTGCCGTCACCTGAGCCGAGGGTCTCCGCACCGGTGCTCAGAGAAAAGACACAGACTTCAAAAATACCATCATTACCTTCTTCCGGAGAAGAGGCGGGAGGATTACTCACAAAGACACAAAGTCGGCGTACGCCAGGCCAATAAATCCGGGGGTGGAATGAATTAGCATTCATTCTCAGGAAAGTGACTTGAGAAGTTCCTGAGAAAACGATGACTTCTGCACGGAGACCCACTGGTAAATTTCAGTGTTTACGTTCATCGCAGGGGCCACTTTTATAACAATATTAGCGCCTCTAAGGCTTACGGAGTTTGCTCGTTTGAGTGGGTTGTCCTTCCACAGTCCAGAGACGTGTGTTTCAGTTGAACTGGTGGCTGGAAATTGCCCATAGTGTGTGTGTGACTTTCCCATAACAAACTTGTTTCTGGCCTCGTGTTTCAAGGAACGATTTCAAACCACCCTGACCCAGAAGAAGCACTTAGTTTTAATAAATATATGGATTTTGATACATATAAAAGTTATAACATGCTGCTACATTCTGGGTATTTCATCATAAATTTAGTAGTTTCCCAGTAAGCCGCAGGATCTCAGGTCCCTGTCACTCAGCTGTAAGCTGTACTGTAAACTACCGTCACCTTTGGTCCATCATTCCATTGTAGCAAACAAAGAGAAATACACACCACACAATGTAAACAACCCGACTAAACAGGAAAGAGGCACAGCAAAGTCGCTGGAGGTGGGGGGGGGCGCGCAGGATCCACAGTAAAGCTTTTCTGTGCAGGCAAACTTTCTTTTGACAGCAGACAAGGCACAGGGAGTGTGAAAGTTACGGGGGTTGGCGATTCCGTGGGATAGTTATCAAGTCACTTTCTTTGCCTTCCTGCCCTTGAGGCTCTGCACACGGAGAGGCGGATACGGTGATAAGCAGGAGAGGCCGCGCCCGCGGCCCTCGCAGATGAAACACCGGTGAGCACTCGATACGGTTTTGAAGCATCTGTCCTGCACCGACAGGACGGGTGTCGGCAGCGAGGAGCGGCGCCACGCTCCACTCCAACCGTGGGCCGCGTTAGAAAACCTCGCTCATACACTACGGAAAAGACCAAAACCTAGTGTGTTATGTGAAACGGGAAAGAAATTTACATGCAGAACAGATAGTGTTTCACATGTAAAACAGTCTATATAGAAGTACACGGCGCTGTCGCCCTGCAGCTCTAAAACCAGGGTTGGAGGGATGAAGGTATTTGTTACACGGTACTGTACTTTATCACTATAAGTAGGTTATAAAATGTGCGGGCCGAACTGCAAGCCGCCTGGAGGAAGGTGACAGTTAACTGAACAAACACGCAAACAAATAAATATCCATCTTCAAGAATCGCTTATCTTGGTCAGGGTCACAGTGGGCTGGAGCCCATCTCAGAAGGGCAGGGCGTCAGGAGAGGAGAGCACTTCCTGGATGGGATGCCAATCTGTCTCAGGGTGGGGCGCACACACACGCACACACACACACACACACAGCACTGATATTCTCTATTCTATCTATAGATGATATTGATAGTCATCAGTTAACCTGAAACACATGTCAGTGGACTGTGTGAGGAAACCCACACAAAAATAAACATGCGAACTCCACACTTGTTGAATTATAGTCAAACCTGAACCAAAGAAAACAAACATATGCAACGTAATGTTAAAGACAACTGTAAAATGTATTTGTTTAAAAAAAAAAAAATTGGGATCCAGTCCAGGGTCGGTGCAAAAGCTTGATAAATCTGCCCTCTTTAGGTCACGAGAGCCTCTCCGAAATCCAAAACAAGTCATTTTTGAACAAATAATTGGAAGTGACGTTTATCCCCTGCACGTGGAGAGCACGGCACCTGCCCCGGGCTCTCCGGCGGTAGCGCGAACGGCGTGGGATCGAACCGGGAGCTGGACTTCGTCCAGGGCCGCGTCTCGGTTTGGAGGTCGGCGTAACGCGGCGCAAATTTGATTTGCGAGACAAACTTCAGCTGACAAGTGCTTTTATTGACTAGATTGAAATCTCCATCCAATTAATGCGAACAGATGCTTTGCATTTCGCCGGGTGATTCAATCACGGCGCCGAGCAGCCGGCCGGGTCGTTCCGCGGCAAACCTCGCCGCCTTAAACCAGTCGCACAGTGGTAATAATAACTTTTCTAATGGTCCTTGACTGCCCGCCCTCCGCTCAGCGCCCCGTTCTGTGTACAGAATTGACTTTTGTTGTTAAATACATCGCCGTCTCGGACAAGGCGATCGCACCGACGGCCTTAAGGGACGACGTCCCACCGTTCTTCAAATACGTTTTAATTAGCGTATAATTTCTACCTGACACTCGGTGTGAAGTGACTTTGTGCGCAAGTAATTAACTCGGTGAAGGAGTTCGGGTTCAGCCAGAAGCGGCCGGCTGGTGACCCATGAGGTTTGCCGACTGACACCCATGGAACGCGGTGGGTTGAGTTTAACAGTTTAATGGCCCCTGGACTTCTGAATTACTGTGTGTGTGTGTGTGTGTGTGTGTGTGTGTGTGGGGGGGGGGCTTCACGGGCATAGGAAGGAGGCGGGGCTGGTTAACGGACCAGGGGGAATATACCCATTAAAGGAAGTAATTGTTTCATCCTTTGCTCACCATGCTGGTCCAAGCTGACCTCTGACCCCAGCTTGCTCAACCACGGTGAAGACGAAGATCGAGCTCCGACCGGGGACGCGGGGGGGTCGTGACGGTCCGGCTGTCGCGGCTGCTTTCCTCCGCTTCGCCAGCGGTACGATCAACGAGTCGGCCCGTGAGGCTGAAACCCAGCCGGTTAAAATCAAACCCATTACCACGCGGCGCCGGTCCCTCGCTGAACAACTCAAAGTCTTTCCTACGGTAAAACTGCAAGTAGAAGGAACAGAAAAAAAAAAAAACAATTGTTTGACTGTCAGCTTCGTTGTGCTTCGCCTGATGACGAAATCTGACCGCAACAAACGTTTGTCCTCAGGCGCTGTTATTATAGAAACAGCCAATGAAGAATTCATTTTTGTTACGAGATTTTTATTAATTCATTTGTCCCTGAGACGTGGGTGAACGATAAAAATACACAATCTTCTGTGGCATTATAACCACAGTCGTATCGTCCTCGATGGGCGAATCGACGAAGGAGCAAACGGTACCGTGAACGTACGGCGGCGCCGGTATAAATGGTGCGGCAGCGTTCTCCGCTTTACCCGCCCGAGTCCCGAGTTCACTTTCAGTCATACGGACCCCCTTTCTGGTTTGCGTTAATTCGGCGGTTCCACGTACAAAAAAAGAATCTGGAATAAAAAATATATTACGAGGGAAATAAATCGCGTAAAAGCACAATTTAGGCCACGTCTTCTGAAGCACCGTCGCCCAATTTCTTCCTCATTTCGCTCTCTGTCAAATCCAAACGCCTCGCAACGGCGCCAAAATCTTCTGCGTTACGATTAGACGTCTGGCGTCAGCATCCAAGGTCGCGGTTCTCCGTCAGATGCTCCCTCAACCAGGCTTCTGCTTTAAAACCACATGCCCCTTTGGGTCCTTTAGCGAATGTTCAATGTTTTCTCTCCTGAATAAATCATTGAATGAAGCGAGTATATGATCTAGGCTCATCCTTTGGTGTTCTGACCTCCAGCTCTTCTCGCCAGTGGAGTTGCCATAACAACCTAGGTGAATTGCAGGCTGAGTCTCGAAAGGCTTAAACTGCGGCACTTTGAGAGCTGGTCTTCCTAACAGGGTCACCATTAAGCGCACGTCGGAGACGGCCCACTCCGCATCGCACGGACGCTGTTATTAGTTTTATTTTAAGTCACCCGTCGCGGCTCAGTTAAAAAATAGGTAAAAAAAAAAATAGATGTATTCTTTTGAGAGCAAACAGGATTTTCAGCTTCGCATCCAGTGTGGGTGTCAGTTCCGGGGTGGGATGGCAGCAGAGAATCCTGCTGACTCCAATTTCAGCTCCTAGCAGGAACGTCATGGATGCAAACTGCCGGAGTTGAGGTGTCTGTCATGGATGCCGTGTTCCACTGCCTCCCTAGAGAAGATCTGCCCTTCTGCACGTGTAGACTGTCCACCTGCTGCTTCCAGCACACTTTAGTGCACAGATTTCGCACTATTGCAGGAATTTCCCAACAACGTTTTCACAAAACCCTCAACAGCTTGAAATTCTACCCCAGCTTAGCTGAACTTCCTCGGTGGAAAGGACACTTTGGGGACTTTTATCTAAAGGCTTATGGATCAGTACTAGACTCACTCCTCGTTCCTCCTTATCTGACTTGCATAACAACACAAAAGTCAGTTTCAAGAGTCTCCAGACGGCTCACGTCCAGCCACAGCTGACGGTTTGTGTTCGCAGGTCCTAAAACCTCACCTGAAAATAAATCAAAACTCTTACAGAAGAATCCTTTGCAGGTACTAGTACATTTACCATCATTTTACATTAGCAGCGTATCTGATACCTCGTCTTGTTATTCTTCATCGCTTTTATAGGCGCCGCATTTCATCACTTTTCACTCAAGAGACCCAGGGGATGTTTTTCCTCGTTGTGGTAAAATGGGTTTTTCTGATTCTCACTAGAAAATGTCAGATTTGCGGTACAAGGAACGTGCAGTTTGAGTGAGAGGAAATATTGCTTAGGGAGCGAAACATTCTTTCATAACCAAAGAGAATCTTCACAAGGCGGCGTATCACAACAATGCGGAAATGTTTAGGAGTGTTTTTTTGTCGTGACTTCAGGGCCGGATCTGCACGAGCAGGGAGCTGCTGGTGGAAGCCTTAGGCTGGATGGTGGAGTGGAGGTTTTCCCAGGTCGTCCTTCACTCTTCAGGCCGGATCGGGGCAAAGCGCTGAGGTTAGGGAACCACGGGCGATATGATGGCCATCAAAATGCTCCGGTTCCCTCCTCCTCCTCCATCACAGCGAGGAAGACTTTCTCCGTGGGCAAGCACGTCGGCGAGATAATCTTTTGACAAAGAACCAAAGCATCCTTACACTGTTTATGCGTTGATCATTCATCCCAGTTAAATGAATGCTTTCTACCATAAATAGAGTTTGAGGGAAGGTACAGCATTTTTGTTGTTCCTAGGATGACGCTGTTCTGGACCGAGACCAGAGTCATCCGTGGGTTCTAATAAAGTCCCTCTTGTAGCTTAGTGCTCCTACCACCACAGTGGAACTGCCTTTGTATACATCCAGTGTTGGTGACTAAGAAAGGAAACTAGTGGAAATCGATGACTGAAGTCTGAAGATGACTCAGGTGAACACAGGATGTCTGCTCAGTGATTTATCTTCGCTAGACTTCATTCACAAACTTACTGATAACGTCCAAATTTTGATCCAAGCTCTGTGGCTCTGTGATTTTAAAACATTAAATGAAACATATGAAGATCCAGGTCTTGTCAGTAAAGACTCGGGGAAAAGTTACGGCAGACGCCGGATGGGCCTGGACGTCTGGCAGATTCCAAATGACGGTATGTTGTCCGGTGTCCTGCATTTGTATTGAAGGAGGGGTTTAAGGACACCAAGGGCTACCAGGAAAGCAAACAAATGACTGCTGGATCAAATCAAAGCTGAAGTTCCACCAGAAGCACCAATGATGAGACTAAGGTTATCATACGCTGGACAGGTCACGAGAAGACCGCATCAGAGACAGTGGTGCGGAGGAAAACGAAAAGGACGAACCGGGAGCGGATGTGTGGACTCGGTCACGGTGTCTGTCGACGGACCCCTTCTGACACAACAGGTGGCCAGAACTTAGGACAGACCTCGACATAGCAGGTCAGCGTAGACATTCGCTGTTGCTGCTCAGTTTGGATTACGTGGTTATGTGAAATTTGCCCAGTTATGGTCTAAAGTAACGCAGCTTGGTTTTGTTTTTAACATTTAGTTTTTTTTGTGCCGTTTCACTCAATGCGGGTAGCATAGTGGCTACAGCTGCCGCCGAATCCCCACTCCTGCTGCAGTGCCGCCGAGAACAGCACTAACCCTGATCTGACACGATAAAAACGACCCAGCTGTGTGAATGTGTGTGAATGGCTGTTAGTAACTTTTTCTTAGGAGAAAAAGTGCTAGATGAATAAGAAAGTGCTGTAACTGCTACTTATCGGTGAGGTTTCCTTCCCTGGTGGAGTCACTCACTAGCCGTTTCACCCGCTCGGAAAGCGTGGCGTTTTACCGCACACGTCCGGGATTGTTTGCGCAGGATTATCCCTGCGGGCGGCACACGAGTCTTGAATCTTCAACTTTTTGCGTGAAAAAGTGCGACTGCCACTGGACCTCCCGCTGTCCCTTTGAGCCATTCGACGCCAGTCGTCAAACTCAGTTCCCGGTGGTCCGAGGGTCCGGCTTTCCACGCCAGCGCGCTCCCCCCACTTCATTACTCGAGTTAGCAGCCTATTATCTTTACCGTGTACGCCGCTGCAATTTCCCTGGGATCGCCGCTCCAAAACACTGTGTTTCCTGCAAAAAGTAATTTATCATAATTAAAACCGAGTCAAGTATCGGAGCGACGGCTCCAATTAAACCGTAAGGGGCGATTTTGGAACTGACACTTGTGCTCTTGTACCGCAGACAGGTCTGGATTGAGTTTGACATCCGTACTGCGTGTATTTCCAGCTTGGAAAGTGTCGGGGAATGTGACAGCACTGTACCGCCGGGGGGGCCCCCGGCGGACTCCAGTAATAACATTTTGAAGGTGAAAACGCGAGGACGGCGGTCAAAGACGTAAATGGCCTCCGACGCCGGACGCCAGAACACTTTCGGTTTAATTATGACGACACGCGATGATAAACATTACGAGCGCTAAACACCTCAAAGCGGAAAACCCGATCGGCTCCCAAAGGGTTCGAGAGAAAGCCGGAGGAGCGTAAAATTGCTTTGAGGAAACATCCGCCCAGTTTCGCTGCGGTTTTGCTGGGAAAATCTAGACATTAAGCGACTTGGAGGATGAGGAATAGGCTTTCTGACCTCGCGACGGCTGCCTGTCAGGCCGTCCTTCTTAATGGAAAGGGGTTCGCGATTCATTCTCCATCGTCGCTTGTCGTCCCTCTAAAACAAACAGAAGAGACGGTGGGGCGACACGCTGAAATAAACACAACGTGCAGGTAAAGACGGCCGATCGAGGCGGTTAAAATGCAACAGGAGCGCGTAGCAGAGGGCAACGTGGCCGCCGGGATGGTAGTTCTGACGTTGTCCAGTAGGAGGCACTGCACCGAACTCTCAGTACTTTTATCACTGGGTTGGGAACCAAAACAACACTGTCTAGACATCCTGACCGGCGATGAGACTGCAGACTGGGCGTATATGACGGCCCGGCTCTCATGTGGAGGTTCGGAGTGAGAAATAACAGTTATCATTAGTGAAATAACCGCGATTGCTGTCTGAGAGCAAGTCTGTGTGGTCCAAATGTACCCGATGTCTTCTGGATCGCTCACCGCACGGGGGAAAAATACTTTTTAAAATTTGGATCTTTATAAGTAGCTGAAACTTCTGGGACAGGTCTTCACTGATGACATCACGCACAGTGTCACATATACGACTATGTCAGCCCTGCAGCAGTAACATAACAGTATAATAATAATAATAATAATAATAATAATAATAACAACAACAACAATAATAGTAAACAACATTAAAGAACAGAACATTAAGATCCACGCATTCATTATCTTTAACTGGTTTATCCTGGTCCCAGAATCACTGGGTGCCATCGCAAGGTGTCCCCACACACACACACACACACACACACACACACACACACACACACACAGAGCTGCGTTTGTGTGGAGAACGACTGAGCAACAAAAATTGCACCTGTCACACGTTTCACACGATTTCTGCACTTTCATGTACTTATTGTTGGAGAGATAATAAAATATATTATGAAAATAATATATATATATAATGACATTTATTTGCCTTTGTTATGTGAGGCTAGATTTGTGCAGTAGAAGTTGGTGGGAATTTATGACCTGACTTATAATAATATATATTAGTATGTTATAATATATATAGGTGCCCTGGAATCGTGTTGTTTTTGTTCCAGAACAGCTGGCTGTCCGGTACAAGGTTGAGTTGTAGCCCTTTACCCCCAATCGGCGGAAGAGTCGACCTTTTCACTGTTCTTCTGGCCCAAAGTCATTTCCTACTTTGAAACAAATAACCTGAGTTGCTGAGTGTATTTTTTCCCGACAATTTCTTGGAAGTGGCGACAGTCTGGTTTATGTCTGACCTTTTCTTCTGTGTTTTCTTTTTTTTTCTTAAATTTAAGGCAAGCAAATCCACCGGATTTCACAGCCATCTCTCCACAAGCATTTATGGTGAAAATGGCTGGCAGAACATACGATGTCTTCTGGGAGTTTTCAGCGAGGGGTATTGGTCACACGGTGGTCTCTTGACCGCTCAACTGCGGAGTGGATTTTGAAGGTAACCAAAAAAAAATCTCACGTCTCGCAATTATTCGCCTCATTTACACTGAATTACACTGGAGGTCTGGACATGCTTCCTTTCAAAGATTCAAGATGAAATGCTGAAAAAAAGAAAACCTTTCATGGCAAATCCATCCTGCAGGCGATGAACTCGTTCCACTGTGCAGTCGAACCTGGAATCTCACTGCCGTCACCCACAACATGGAGGGAACCACGACACCAGCAGGATCTCCTGAGGGACTCATCAACATGGAGACTCACTGAGGCTGGAAAACTGCAACTAAACATGTCCGCCATGTAACCCCCCCCCCCCCCCCCCCCCCCCCCCCCCCCCCCCCCCCCCCCCCCCACCAGAANACCCCCCCCCCCCCCCCCCGTGATTTAACGCAACAGTTTTCCAAGTTTAGCATCGTGCATAAATAAAAAATAAACGATTTCTGGAGACCTGGAGTGAAGCTGCCTGGATGGTGGACATCTCAATGCTTTGTGTAGGACGTGTCTGGGTTAGAGGATGCCACAGCTGGTGTGTTTGCTTGCGACCCTGCTGCCCGTTCCTCACCCTTCAATCCACCAAACCCCCTACCGACATATTGAAAACTCACCAAGCCTTTGTGGAGACGGATCTCGTAAGGTTCGTTACCATGGCGATAGGATGCACAGGAAATGGGCACCCGTGCATTAGCATGTTGCTAATTTTTAACCGATTCCCAACCGCACGTCAAGGGTAGAAGACGTCTTCTTCAAGGTCGAATCCTAACGACGGGGATGAGGGTGTTAGGTTTGGGCGGCAGGGGGTGTAGTGGTTTGAACCATTGCTACAGGTTTCAATCCCACCACCCTGCTGTATAAACGGGTAAATCAGTGTAAATCACTTTGGAGAAAAGTGTCAGTTGAATGAATCTGTGCTGAAGGTGAGGTCACTGTACGGCGAACTGAAGCATTCAGAATGTGTAACAGTTTCAAACTCTGAGCTGGCAGTGCCCACACGCCTGAGTCAGCTGGGAGGTCTCGACCCAACCCACCCACACCCTCCGCTCACCCCGAGTGGGGAGGTCACTAAGACGGGCGTTAGTGACGTCTTCTCGTGCGGCCCACCGGCTGGACAAAGGGCCTCCGCCATCATCTCAGTATCACCCCCCGTGAGGCTGGGATTGAAACCCTCTCTTCCTCTCAGTATGTCGCACTACACGTTCGCACCCACTTTCAATCAGGGCTGCTCCCATATATGCAGAAAGACTTGGACCGGTGGCGTCGCATCCCAACTACATCTCACGGACCTCCACAGACCTTGGGGGAAGATGTCTGTTTAGATTAAGGAGCTAATAAGAAGTCGCTTTTTACTCATTACAGCCAAGGACGTCCATCAGAAAACCTTCAACGAGAAAAATAAGCCGACCGTCACCTCAATCGTCTTCCATTATTTTTATTACGGTTGTTATTATTTTGTAATGGACTCTCAACGTTACGTTGTTCGCCCAGCCGGCCGCGCACGGATGTGGCGAAAAAGCGAGCGAGCCGGGCGGTGGTCGGGTCGGAGCCCGGTGATTTAGGTGCCGCTCCCTTCGTGGGGAGCCAGGAAAGGGCAGAAACGAAGCGGACGCTTTAACACGGAAGGTCGAGCTGCGGCCGCCGCGGTGACCTCGTCGCGACCCCACTTCTTCCAAACTCGCCTTTTGTAGATAATACCTCCTCCGTCCCCCAAAAAAGGTCGAAGCTGTGGACAAAAAAGAACAGCAGCTGTAATTACGCTCGCGCTCGGTTGTGGGGGGCGGCCGGTGCGTCCGCCGCGCCTGCTGAGCAGGTGGGCTGTGACAGGCCCCATTATGGGGCACGACGGAGAGCTTCACTGCTATCTTTAACCTTGGCTGCGACCAATTACTGCCTGACTGCCAGCATAATGACAATTATCACATACTTATTATTTAGCAAAGCAATTAAACATTAAAGCCGAGCAACTCTTAGGAGTCTGTGAAGAAGCACTTAAAGTTCCGCACCTGGATCTCCGTCGGCGCGTGAGCGCGCCGACCGCAGGGGGTCTCCGCCCGGACCTAATCTGACGGAGGCTTCGGACCCTCCTAGAAAACAGACCGTAGGTAAATCTGAAGAAAAAAAAATCCACTTAGTTCATGTCACGGAATACCGATTGCGTTCGCGCAGAAATGTGTCCCAGATGGTAATAACATGGTAATATTTATTCTTTACTTTTATTCAGTTGGATTAAGGTTAAGCGCTTCTGCTTTGATACAAAATTTAATTTGTATTTATTTCAATAAGTACAGACAACAGTATTGGCAGGATTGCAGTGTGGGTCAAACCTGTCCGTACAAATTTTAGAAATAAAATAATGTTTCTTTGCACGGTTTCTAAACCTGGAAATGCAGAATCCACGCGGACGGGTGTATTTACACCAGTCTGTAAGTACAGCAGCAGGAAACTGCAATGCCATGAGGTCGAGCTTCTGTAGGTTTATTTGGGCCTAAAAATGCCAGATATAGGTCATTTTGAATCTGTAATTTTTAAAAGTTGAACAGTTTCCTTACAGCCCATAGTTACATGTGCCTAAGAGACTGTGACCGTTATCGCGAGGTTAATATTCATCAGAAGTGGACCAGTCAGTATAAATAATATTTCTCACAGTAATTTACCCTGGTATTATTGTTCCATTAAACTTCATATTGCACATGATAAGGCCTCAGCCCTCTAGTGTGTGTGTGTGTGTGTGAGAGACAATGTCTTATTTTGGACTGGGGGGGTTACTGATAGCAGAATGGCTGCGGGGGGGGGGGGGGG
>UFQX01000330.1:172796-219644 GCA_900497675.1 Arapaima gigas | reverse complement strand
GGGGGGGGGGGGGTCTCACACACTAGCTGGGTTCCGGCAGGTGACTGTTGACTTCTAAATAATTCAGGTTGTTAAATTGCATTTCCCTGATATTAATGAACACATTAATGATCTCTGTGGGGGGTGGAACGGGCTGCAGGAGGAGAGGCTGCCAAGACAACGGCTGAAAAAGTTTAATTCAAAGTACCAGTAGCAGTGACTGAGAACCAGTAGCAGCGACTGAGAACCAGTAGCAGCGACTGAGAACCAGTAGCAGCAACTGAGAGTGACTGAATACCAGTAGCAGCGACTGAGTACCAGTAGCAGCGACTGAGAACCAGTAGCAGTGACTGAGAACCAGTAGCAACAACTGAGTACCAGTAGCAACAACTGAATACCCGTAGCAGCGACTGAGAGCGACTGAGAACCAGTAGCAGTGACTGAGAACCAGTAGCAGTGACTGAGAACCAGTAGCAGTGATAGAACCAGTAGCAGCGACTGAGAACCAGTAGCAGCGACTGAGAGCGACTGAATACCAGTAGCAGCGACTGAGAACCCGTAGCAGCGACTGAGAACCAGTAGCAGTGACTGAGTACCGGTGGAGGTGCCTGCTGAGCTCTCCTGACCCAGATGCTTTTGTAAAAAGTGGTAACTGAAGTGCACGAAGGCAGTAAAAAAATAGCTTAAAGAGGTTTACCGTTATTTTTACTGTATGTTATTGATACAGAGAGCCGGGCGGCTCTGGTGGTCGGGTGGAAATAAGATGAAATAATGGAGGTTAAGACAGGTGGAAGCGGTTAAATAAATCCCTGTAAGACAGTATACAGCAGCTCTCGCAATTAATGCCCATAACTAGCACTTCCTTTCGAACCCGAGTAAACGCAGGTCAGGAACGCCCAAACACACACACACACACACACACACACACACACAAAAGTACCTGTTGACTGGCAATTATTCTCTTTTTTCACACCCACAGTTAAGACACCAGCAGGTGGCGTGGCGGTTAGAGCCGCTGTGCATTTAAGCCGTCGCGTGTCGTAAGGCGTGGCCTGTTTGTTACATACTGTCATCTGATTGGTTGATTTCGGCTCCTTGTTAAGTTATTTGAAACAGTCCTGAAATAAGTGATTTTGTGATATTGGGGAACAGGCTGCACTGGCAATAAAGTCGGAATCTTTCCCAAACGCCCCCCCCTTCTAAATAGACTGTACTGTAAACAGGTGTTCTAACATTGTAGACTTTTCACAACCCCCCCCCCACCCCACCCCACCTTCCCTGCCTTAAACTCTCCACAAACACGAGCACATTAGTCTGGGTGTAAATATTCCACAGCACAGTTGTACTGCAGAGTAGAACCGATACGCGGCTCCTGCTCTTTCGCACGACTACAAACATTTCGAAACCCACAAGAGCAACTTTTTCTTCACAACGTCCTCATTTTTAGTCTCAGTTCCTCCGTGTTAAAAGCGAAGGGCCTGGTGCTTTTTCCTGCTTCAAGTTGCTGATCAAACGCACTGTTTTCTCCCCTTCGACAAGCGCAGTGCGCCGTGTGTGTGTGCAGAAGCGAGGCGGACGCCTCGGCCTCGGCCTGCTGCTCTGTAGTGTAAAAAAAAATGGAAAAATAAAAAAATAGCCCTGCAGCGGTGCCCCCTGCAGAAGTGAGAAAAAAGAGATGGGGGGGGCTTCTGCCGTATTAAGCTCTTTCAGGCTCACTGGACGCCTGTAAAATACCCAGCTGGTTTCAAAGTGTTGCTCTTAACTTACAAGGCTTTAAATGGCTTTGCCCCGGCCGGCCTAAAATAACTCCTAATCCGTCTGTCCCCCCGAACTAAGCAAGCGGAAAAGTTCCAGAAAACTTATACCATTATAGTTGCAGAACGCAGTGTTGCCCGTGGGGGAGGAGTGCGGACCGGACCGTTTGGGGTCAGGACACCCCCCGCTGCCGCGTCGGTATGGTTACGCCGTTTTTCGCGTGCTGCCTTCCGGGCGGAAAAAAAAAAGTGCGTCTTAACAAGTGCGGACGTGAGCTCGACATTAAAATGCCGTCCGGCCTAAACAACTTCACCGGGACCCAGCTGATCCATTTTCTTTATCCGTGTGCCCGTGTGTGTGTGTGTGTCCACTGCGTACGCCCCCCTCCACGCACTGCTCTAACCTTCATTGTTCTCCACTGCTGCAGCTCTGCATCGAAGGACGTGCCGCTAAACAAAATCACAGCCATTGACCGATACCTTCTTTCCCTCATGCCTGCCCTCCCCCGCCCAAAGAAAAGCCCAGAAGGACGCGGCACCTAAAAAGCAGGGTTTACACCTTTGTGAGTGAGAGCCCCCCGTTCCTTCCTCAAATAAATAAATAAGGAAATAAATAAAAATCACCTCTTTCAGCTTGTTGAGGGACTAAATCAATTTTCTGATTACATGGTTGGAGGTATGATGTAGGCACTAAGCTTATTAACTCCCGCGGCTTGGCTGCAACACCTGGACGGGCTCCAGCGGATGCGCCGCCGAGCCCATACGGCACTGCCTCTCGCTTATTCGCAGTGTCATATTTTATTCCCCTATAAATCAGCGCTTCCCCTGCACCTCCCCGGCTCCGCTCTGTCCGCAGGGTGCACGTGCGCATCCTGCCGGCCTGTTGTTGCAGGTCTTTAAACATTCCGGGGAGGTTGGCGGTGGGGGGTTAACATCAGGTGTCTCGGATTTTTCTGCTCAAACCTGGGCCTTTGGGGTTCCATCTACTGAATAGCCTTGTTTTAAATGTGTGGTACCGCCAGGTTTCCAGCCTATACATCAGCATCCGCTCCTTGTGTGTGTGTGTGTGTGAGAGTGGAGAGCTTAATGCAGTTTCCTTGGATTACGTGGAGCCGCAGGGGCTGAAAAGCCTGTCAGCACAGATTCCCCACGGTAATTGCTTACTCTGTGTGTGTATGTGTGTGTGTGTGTGTGTGTGTGTGTGTGTGTGTGTGTGTGTTTCACGCTGCCTTTAATCACCATTTCTAAATGAATATGTATGTTGACTGGATTATTAGCATATAGCACTGACGGAATCTGCAAGTGTGCATGACCCCCCCCGGCCCCCCATTTTACTTTTTAATGCAGGATTATGTAGGTTGAAGTGTTCCTAGACGGAGAGTTTTTAAACTTAATTATGTCACATTTCTATCCTGTGAGGATCAGCTGCCAACATGTGTGATGTCTGTTGACGATAATATTCAAAAAATCGCAGTAACAAATGAAAGGTCATGTCAGAAATAGCAAAAAATGTCTTTGGGAGAGTGCACTTGGTCTTGAGATGAAAGGTTCTGCTCGCTGCTCCAAACCTTCCGATCCCTGTCTACGCACGCCGTTCGCCTTCGGACCGCGGTACAGGAGATAAACACGGCGGAGCGGGTCGGGTGGGGCCTGGCAATCTGCACAGCGCCTTCGTAAATCTCCTTTCATTACGGGTGGGCCTGCATTAGCCTCGGCAGCTACTTGTGTACAGTGCAAGTTTATGACTTATAATATCACTTCAGCAGAGCTGGACTGAGGTCGGTCCTGCTTCCCGGAACTGTAATAAAACCCAAAATGGCACCAGACGTTCCGGATAAAGTGAACTGAAGGCTGCAAAAAGCCACCTGCAGAGACTATCCTTTGTAATTGCAGTTATGAGCGTTGCACATGTTTATAAGCACTTACCTTGACGTAGCTCAGCCACAACCCCATGTTTTTTTTTTTTTTTTTGTAAAATGCAATGTGAACGTTCCAATAACTTAAGGGCAGAGAAAGCGGTCTGTTTCGCACACACCCAAGATGGCGGCTGGACGAGACGCGTGTCCGAGTGGCGAAGCGGATTGATGTCTTTGTGTGCTCGCCATTAGAAGCAACCCAGAAGCGGTGTGTGATTTATCACGGTAACCACGGAAACCCAGCACGCGAATGAGCAATGAAATAGTTTTATGAGGCCCCTTCCCAACTCTCTAACCTTGGCGAGATAATTTCTGAGCGCCGATAAAGAGCAAAGTTTTTCAAGTAGCCACTCCAGGTGTGTGAGGCCTAAACAGTGAAGCAGTAAGCTTTATACCACCAACGTGCTCGATCGGTCGCTCACCTCCTGTTGTCAAAATTACAGTTAAGACATGTTTCAATGGGTCAGTCGTGAGCAGGCTGGCGAAAAATCAATCCCCGGGTACAAGTGAGATTAGACTGTCAGTCACCGTCTCGAACCTATAATGCAACTTTCGTTTTTGAATTGTGATCATTTGCCTTTCAGAGAGCAGATGCTAACAAGCGGGGCGGGTTTAAATCCGACAGGCGGTGGGATGTGATCGGATTACGAATCCCGTTCCGACGCTCACAGGATCGAAGAAAAAGGCCGAGCCAGAGCGATGAATGCGATCTGAAGGAGGGATCCGATAAACTACAATACCGTCCTCGACTTATGTAATACGCGACTTAGGAGAACTCAGACTTACAGCAGCCGCCCCCTTAACCTTATTATGCTATTTTTCCGTTCCTGACTACCCGACGGCGACGGCTCCGTCCGCCGTGCGGCAACGCTGGCTGGTCCGGCTGTCACCTTTCGGCGATTATTACAATAATTCTGGCACAGGTGAAAACGGCGACTGATGCCGATCCGGACCCGGGAGATCAGCCAAACCCAACTCTCGGGTTCTTCTGAGACATCCGTCCCGCAATCCCTTCACGACGTGCGAAACTAAGCCATCTACAATTTTATGCTCCCCTTCGCAGAGTCGCGCCGCACATCCTTGGACAGCTTTCCAAAAGCTATTATTTTATAAAAGGCCACCGCTAACCCATTCGTGCGACGACTCGAGCCATTCTTCGCCGATGACTCTCCTCTTCTTCTACTTCTTTTTTTCCCGCTCTTCCGATTTTTTTCGCCTGGTGACACGGTTCATTTTCAGCCTGTCAGTTGCTCTTGAGGAGGGGGGCTTCGCCTCGCCTTGGAACGCTTGTCCCGCGCTATTCCAGCGTTACTGTGGGGACACAATGCGAGACATAATTATTTTGACAAGGCATCAGATGTGAAACCGCCGAGAAGAAAACAGCAGCTCTTACAGCGACTCAAAGCGCTGAGCCTTTTTAGACATCTAACCGTAGTGCCGTCTGCTGGGAAGGCTTGAAAGAGTCCTTCGTCGCTCTTTGGAGCCGACTTCATTCAAACAGGTCCCGGCCAATTGTTGGATTCCTTTTTTGTTTGGCCGTTCCAGACGAACGTTTGCACGCAAATGAGGGCTTAGCCGTTCCGTGGGGAGAGAAGCCCCGTTTTCTTTGCAGCGTCCATTAGCTACCACCCTAAAAAAAAAAAAAACAGAAGAGGAACCTCGCAGGTTTCGGCAAACCAATCCGACCGCTCAGGAAATCAAGAAGGTCTCGTGAAAACCCAGCAGATCCGGGCGCATAACCCATTGTGCCGAATTCCCACGCGAACGCGAGCGTTTGCATGAACTCGCGACAGGCAAAATTATTTGCCGTGACAGGCGAGACGTTGTCGCAGTAATCGTCAGTTCGTGTTCATGTCACACGTGAAAGGTGCTACAGGGGTATTGAGGAAAGCTATCAAGAAGATCCCCAATCGTGGCTTGTAGCCGCCGGGCGGCGCAGTATCACCCTCCTGCCTGAACGTGAGAGAGAGTATCATTATTTCCGAGTTTTAAACGGGTGAAAAGCTCAATTGGAGACAAGGTCCTTCAAACGCAACGCAGGACGCATTCAGTGGGGGGGTGGCACGAGTTGAAAAGCAGTTTAGATGTTTGTGTGAAACAGCCTGGGATTCATCCTGTCCATGGCGGAGCACTTATAAATACACATAAGAATCTAAGTGTATATAGACCCCCTCCCGTCGTGGAAAAGCTGCCTGTTGTCACACCTGCCCGGAAGTTTTTATTTTAAGTCCAAGGTGCCAATAGAGATGGGCGCTGCGGCTGTTTAAAGGTAATGAACTGGATAATTATGTTACCTTTTCCACCATCTGGCCCCACAGCTCGGGTGGGGGGGTCTGCAGTTCACAGTCCCTCTCCAGAGCCTGGTTTTTACCTGGGCTGGAGGGTGGCGGGGGCGGGTGCGGTGGGGCCCGGGTACCTGTGAGGACACGTGTTACTTCTGCTTCACTGAGTGAGCAGAGCGTCCGCTCACTTCAGACGATTCGCTACCAAAGCGATCTGTCATCGTGTCCTTTTAGATGTTTGGGTAAGTGATGCCGGACGATTGGGTGAAAATGGCTGGGCAAAGATCGCAGGCGACCTCACGTAGTCAGACGTGTCATTTCGGCCGGTTAAATATGCTGCGCTCCGCAGAGCTTCCGGAAAACACGAGCAGCTAACACACCCTAGTTATGGGTTATGTGCCATCATACCAGCGTGAGGCAGTTGGTTAAACGCTCTGCAGACACACACACACACACACACACACACACACACACACACACACACACACAAGCAGTTTGGAAGTGGGGACCAGGTAAAAGATGTGAAACTCAGAATTTATAACTCCCCCCTTTACAGTACAAGGCTGGGTTATATTTTATTGCACTTTTTTGTTCATTGATATCCAGATTAATCTGAACTGCTTACATTTGTTTCATTTGTTTTCTGTATTTCTTTTTTCCACCTTCCCACCCGTAAAGCTCGAAATGTACATTAAAACAGTTGGCTTTATGGCTATGAAATGGTTCTCTTGCCAGCAGTGAAGGAATAAAAAGTACGGGGGGGGGGGGGTCATGTCACCATTTAATCTCTGAAGTTATTAATGTTTTAAATTGCAAAAGAGGGCATTAGCATGTGAAATATTTTAATCTGCAGGGCTGGGATTATAGTTCAGGCCAAATAGACGCACTTTAGGAAGTCAAAGGGAGTTTTGTTCCGGGTCGGCCGGTTGGTGCACCACGGTAACCTCTGTTTCACCTGCGGCCAAAAAGCGTGTTCAATTAAACACGTCTCATCCAGTTTCCACGTTTCGGGGGGCGAAATATTTTCACAGGGCTGTCTTGGCTCGATGTTACATCAGCAGCAGCCGCTGTTTAAAAAATAGATGGCAGCAAGGCAATATCGAGAGCATTATGACAAATTTTAAATGCTTAGAAACAAATTCACCTCGAGCGAGTTCCAGGGCGCTGCGCTTTCACTCGACAAAAGCGGCTGAACTCTGACTAATGTGACTCTGACAGAAGTCTGGCTGTGTGGAGAGACCACACATTTTCTCAGGACAACAAACTCAGTTTTGCAGTAAAATACAGTGAGGTTCCATTTATCCATTTTCAGTTTGAGTTTTTCTTCTATCTATCTATCTATCTATCTATCTATCTATCTATCTGTCTGTCTGTCTATCTATCTGTCTGTCTGTCTATCTATCTGTCTGTTTGTCTGTCTATCTATCTGTCTATCTATCTGTCTGTTTGTCTGTCTATCTATCTATCTATCTATCTATCTGTCTGTCTGTCTGTCTGTCTGTCTCTGTCTGTATATGTATCTATCTATCTGTCTATCTGTCTATCTATCTACCTATCTATCTGTCTGTCTGTCTGTCTGTCTATCTGTCTGTCTGTCTGTCTGTCTCTGTCTGTCGATCTGTCTGTCTGTCTGTCTGTCTGTCTATCTGTCTGTTTCTCAGTCAGTCAGTCTGTCTGTTTGTTTCTCAGCCTGTCTGTCTATTTGTCTGTTTCTCAGTCAGTCTGTCTGTCCGTCTGTTTCTCAGTCAGTCTGTCTGTCTATCTACTTGCTGACCTCCTACCTGCCATGCTTGTTATTCTATCTGTTGTATTTGTTTTATATGTATGGTCATCCATCCATCATTATTAATCACTTTTCCTGCTCAGGGTTGTGAGGATCTGAAGTCCATCCTGGAGTTACTGGGCACTTGACTTATTATTTTAGTTTGTTTACCTGTTTATCTATAGAACTCTTTTCTCCGCAGTGACTTACACTGTTGTTTGAACACTAACATGATGATTTGCCCACCTTTTACCACATCGGTTCAAGGTAAATACCTGACTGAAGGGTATTACGGCGGGCGAGGGAGGTCAAACACTTTCCGTTTCCAACAACCAGACCTGATTCTGCAGCAGCGAGGGATGCGATTCGACAGCTGTTGTCTTTGCATGTGTCAATATTCGCAAAGTCCACAGCGATTCACAAAATTTACCGCGACGAAGCGCAGTCCGGCCCTGGCAGCGTGTCCTGTCCAAACCCCCTGGCTTTCCTGCTTATTACACGGCGGGCAGAGAGAGCAAAGGCCACGCACAGCACGAGTGTGGACCTAGCTGAAAATAGAAACACACACACACACACACACACACACACATACACACACACACGATGCGTGTTCCTCCAATTCACTTTATTTCTATAATTAAATTTTAGCTGTTTCCAGCTCCCCCTCCAGGTCACCCAGCACCCCAGAGGGCCGCAGCTTCCAGTCCACCTGAAGGAACATCTCAAACCGCCGTAAACCGACAACCTGCAGATGCCGAGGTGGGTGAGACGCCGGCTGGCGGGAGGGGGGGTTCACACCCGACTCCCCCTTCACCGAACGACGCTCCGTCTTGACGACAAGCGGAGACATTGAATGGCACAACAAAAGCGCAGCTAAGATGCCCTGGTGGTAAAATTCTTTCAATTATCCTGCTGAGGATTTTGAGGTTGGGGGGGGGGGGGGTGTTAATTTCATTTCAGCCAGCAAGGACGGTAGATATGGGTTGGGTAAAAGCTATATTACATGTCCTGATATGATCTCAGCCTTATGACAGCGATAATGACAAACCATGGACAATTACACGGCTTATTAGCTCCTTAATACAACCCCTTGGCGCTGCATGGGCCCGAGCGTGGAACTTATGAATATTTTATACCTTCGCAGGGGTTTGTGGGAGAAGGACTCTCACCTCCGGCCCATTAATCAGGCCCTGTCAGGCAGGTGGAGGTGCGCGAGGGGAAGGTGGTTCTGGCCGGCAACGTTAAGCAGTTGTGTCTTTCAGGGTGAATGATGAATCTCGACGTGTTTTTTCTTTCAAACTCCCCCTCGGAGCCCCACCGCGGGCCGCCGAGTTATTAAACACGAGCGTCTTACGGAGGCGCGACGTAAAGACAAACACGGCGCCGCTTTGGGAGCCCGGCCGCACGCTCATCTTTCTCTGTCCCTGCGGTCGGCCCGTCTACAGGTGTCGTCTGCGTCGCTGGCGGTCCGCGGAGCCCTTCAGGGAGCCGCTCGACTGTTACCATTACAGCAGGTTAGCCAAGTGCTGCACGTGGATGTGCAAATTTAAAAAAAAAAAAAAAAAAAAACAAGCAAAAAGTTGGATGTCTGGATGAGTTTTTGTTTGTTTACATCTTGGTGGGAAAAGACACCTTTTTTAGAGACTTTTTTGGGGTTTTCTGCAACAATGACCTTTTCAGGTCTTCTGCAGTGAGCTGTCGGACGCAGGAAACATCTGCCAGACTGTTGTGGTTTTAATCCAAAATATTTTTTTTTATTAAACTAACACGCAAATAGACACCGGGAAGATGGTCCCTGTTCCGGAGGAACAAAACTTCAGCCTCACACCGTTTTACCCGTCAGACCCCCACCGTCTCACGTTGCATAACATGTTTTCCACAGTCTACTTTGAAAAAAAAAAAAGCGTATACATAAAAATCCAAACCAAAGAGGGGGGAGGGGGTCTACAGGAGATTTACACGCAGCCTTTACAAAAGAGCCCATTCAGCCAAAGCTCGACACCAAAAAGGTTTCTGTTATATATGGAGAACAACATTTATTCAGCTTTTGAGATAACAAAGTACATGTTTATTTTCTGTACGGCAGAACTTGTCAGACTTGGTGCTTTTCAGCGCAGAAGAGAAAAACGGCTTTAAAGATCACCTGTGTGGGAAAACCTGTGGTGTTTAGTCATCGGTGAGGAAGCAGCATTAACTCTGAAGGGAGTTCGTGTGCACATCCTGGGACTTTTACTGCGTTTACTGTGTTTCTCTCCACCTTTAGCCGTCTGCTGGTTCAACCAACAAGAACCCAGATTGTTTCACGATGAGCTTCTATCGTAACATGTAACTTAGGCCGGTTAGATATTAGGTGAGGAAATGTATGGTTGTGACGTTTTACTGACGGTCTGGTTTCTCGCTGTAAATAGGTGGATGATCAAACTGTTTAACTTCCATCCTTCCAGCCACAGTCCTGGTCCAGGTCACGGCCTCGAGGGCCTACATATGGGTGGCGATAGATAGATAGATGATGACAGGTAGATGTCCACTGCCGTGTTTAGCTTTGTTCTGCCGTCAGAATCACGACTGGTGGTCAACCTCTGTTGGCTGTTAATTCTGCCCCCGCTTCTCTGGCCGGCGTGAAGGACCGAGACCGAGGGCGCCACACATGTACGGGAAGAGCTGTGGTTCCTATACGGTTGCTTTACACCGTTTTGTACCGTTTCTCACTATCCCGTCTCTTTCTGTTCCGTGCGGTCGAGAGTCCGGAATGTCGAAAGTACGACGGACTATACCTGTGGTTATTATTGTTTTACGGTAAAACCGAGTCTGCAGTTAAATTCACCCCTTGTGATACCACTACAAACTTAGTTAAGAGGCTGTTTGAACATTATACTAAAATGAAGCAGGAAAGTGTCTGGATTTTTGCCGTCTTATTTTTTCCTTTTAATAACTTAACAGCACAGCGCTGCTGTGGCCTGTATTCAAACTGGCCGATCTGGGCGGATCACCAATGGATGGATGGAGGACCGGAGATAAAATCCACCCTGTGTAACTCACTAGCAGCGGACGTGACTGTTACTTTTCTCGATTTCTGCTTTTCTGTGCCCCCCCCCCAATGCTGTTGCTGCAACAAGCGAAACGAATAAGTAAGTTTTGATCTGCATGACAACTGAAAGGGATTCTGCCGGGTCAGGACCCCCCTCTGGAACTTATTATATGGTACGACTCGACTGCACCTGTGAAATACTGTGACCCCCGTATGACTCTTCGCCCTTGTCTTCCACTTTATTCTATATGAGAGCATTTGCAGTTTCTGTCTGTGCGTCGCAGGCATCCAGCATTGTTCATGAAAAGGAGATCCCTGAGGAGAAGATGCCGGAAGCCCGCGGCGCCATTCCCTCTTCCCCACGACTCACTTTCCGAGCCAATCGGTTCACCTTCAGGGGAAGCCGGGTTGGCGGCGGCCGTACGAAGGTCTTGGTTTTCGTAGGGAAGAGGGATTGGATTGGTCCACGTTGAGGCCCCGGCACAACGCTGTTTCACGGGTGCCCTTCATCTCCCTTCAAGCCGACAGCGACAGTGACTGATCTCGGCAATGTTGACCACCCGTCTCACGGTGCTTGAAAAAAAAAAGACAAATCTGAACAGCTTAATCATAAGGAGGGTCATCTATCACTGCCCAGCGGTTCTGTACTTCAGCTCAGCCATCCGTCTGTGTCGCCGGGCACCTCGGTTCCACGTCCTGCGGCTCTTCTGCACCCCGTGAACCTCCTGGTTCTTACACACCTCTTATCGGCAAATATCTCGTCGATCCGCCGCCGATCCAGCTGTAAACCCGTCCGCCGCCTGCGGTGGCGTCCCCGTCCGGTTTTAACAAATTCTTTGACCTTGACATAGGTCACCGAAAGCTTCCCGCAGTTAAAGACGCTCAAATAACACGCGTGTTTAACATGATATCGCATATGGTAAATAAAGCCTATCAGCATTATTGCTCTTTGATGCCCGTGATGAACCGCAGACAGTTAGAACCTGTTTATACCCCGGGAACCATATGGGGCCACAGATTAATCTCCACAACGCAGAGCCGTGTAACAAGGTCACATCGCACATTAAGTTTCTTCTGCATGACATAACATCTGCTGTTAACGTTCTTATTGATCAGGGAATAATTTAGTGTGTTTTACAGCAGGCCGTGGGGGGCGGCGGCGGGGGGGGGGGCAGACTGAGTCTGATATTTCTGTTGGACACGACGGGTCCTTATGTTTCCCTCAAGCACATAGATGTTTTCTCCATCTGTATACATTATATAGCCGTGTATTGCAGTATATGTATTTTAGGGCCGATGCTTGGATTGGCGCGGCAGTTCGGGCAGTGGGAACGTACCGGTGTGAAAAAAGTGTCAAGAGGAGTAAAACTGCTCGAAGGTGTTGAGGGAGAAGCCTGTGGGAGAGCAGGGACGACTGATGGTGTTGGGCTGGGGTTTTGGAGAAGCCGACGTGACCAAAAAGAAAAGAAAGTTTGTAATAATTCGAGCGATGGTGTTTTCCCTCATCGCTCGATGGATGAGAAGGATGAACATTGGAGAAGCAGGGCAGGATAAATATGGATTCTTTTTGGATTTGTTCTGGAGGAGACGTGCAAATACGCCGTGGGAACCGAGGAAAGCAAGCAGATGGATGTGGGGTCAAAACAAACTAGACCGCTCAATGGAAGTGTGAGAGATGGGATTAAGGTGTGTTGGACATGTGGCGAGCACGTAGTATTCTCCTCAAAAAACGGCAATGCTTGGAGAAGCTGAAGGAGAAGGGAGAGGCCGTCACCAACCGCACGAGGAGACAGCAGTAAAGGTCACATCCCCAATGCTGCTGAGGATGTGCGTGGAGGACGGAATTTTCCGGAGGGGCAAACGTGGTCAACAAACGCTGACATCTGCGATTCGCAGGAGGCGACGTAGTGAGAGAAGGTGAAAGGCCCTCGGGTGCTCTAGAGGTGAAGTAGATCTTTGGTGGAGGAGTCAGAAGGTGAAGGAGTCCTGAGGCTGTCTTTCCATCTCATCTTTGCGGGCCATCTCCTTCATCTTCGACTTATAGAGCCACGCTTCATGTGCGATTGCTTCTTGCCAAGGGGCTGAGATGAGAAAGACTCCCGCTGCTTCACATGAAAGGAAAAATACAAGTGCCATTGTGCACAATCTGCAGAAGAGCCGTACGCAAATTAAGAAAAGCGCGATGGCGAAGTTCTCCTTGAAGCCGGAGGAACGCTCGAGCGGCGCTCACAGCGGGGCTGGAAGTTTATTGCAAAGTTCTGGGGAATCAGAGGCGAGATGCGCCGTCTGCCGGGGGTTAATTGGCGCTGCCTCAAAAGCAACATCTCCGCCGTCATTGACGGCGCCGGGGAGGGGCCTCGCCTGCTTTCGGGGGGCGCCGCGGCGAAATTGCATCCTTTGTTACCCGCAAATGTTCTCGTCCGGTCTCGGCACACGTCGTTCATTTCGTTCATCTAAAAAAGGAAAAGCTTGACGTCCTTTGCTGATATCCCTAACCGGGGGGGAGCGGGGGCTTCCGTGTCCCGGCGGTAGCGTTATCCAATTCGAAAGGACGACTGATTTGTTTCGTGCTGCTCCACCGTTTCATCTCAGAGGCGTTAAGTGTTATTTCTGAAGCAGGGAGGAGGGAGCCGTGGAGGTTTTTAACTTTCTGTCACCGATTACTGTCATTTCCTCCGAGAGGACGCGGCCAAGCCCCCCCCCCCCGTTCGGCAGCAGGCCACGTTTTAGCCTCACTTTTAATAGACTATGACTTTTTCATTTTACCCACAAGCGATTGATTTACGATGAAGAATAAGTGCATTCTGCCATTTACGGCCTCCCTACTGTATCTGCTGGGCAAATAAGATGTGACCTTCCTTCGCCGGCTTCCGTCAACTCGTAAAGCGACCTGGAATCCGCAAAGGCGATCAAACCGTCCGCCATGTCGCTGCCGCACCGCCTAAAGGCCCTCTGGTCTGTACTGTCACCCTTCACTCTCAGGGGACGGTGACTCGGCATCCGCACGAGGACTGAAAGACCGCCGTGTCCGTTACAGTTAACCACACCTAATGTGTGTGTGTGTGTGTGTGTGTGCAGGACTGTACTGTAAAATATATAGTGGGGAAAATTCTAATAAAATGCATAAAGAAACTGTTTCAAACAGCAGGGCTACATTCTTCTGTACTCTTACTATGCACAGCAACAGTAAGAGTATAAACAGCATATAATAGAGATGTAATATTCCTTGGTTGGAAACATACACACAGCCCGCAAAGATTTTGAAGTGGTGTGAGGTGTCATGACCCGGCAGGTCCTGAGACACATACAGGTGAAAGACGTTTGTCTTCTTTCCTTGTAGACAGCGTTGTGACGTCTTAATCTTTTTTATTATTCAAGAAACCTTGTTTGGCTGCGGAAGAGACTGATGTCACGTCGCAGAGGTGTCCAGGGGGTCCAGCTTCAGCGTAACACCTGCTTCCGGGGCCCAGCGTGGGCCGGGTTCAGTATCCCAGGCCGGACACCTGGATCGTCTCCCGGAAGGAGGCGCCCGGCAGCTATTTGTTTACAGCATACCGTCTCGGTCCTTTGGGATCGTACGGGTGCCGCTTTGGCATTCCGACACGGCGTGCAGCTACTCACCTCGGCTAATTCCCGCTCGAGGACGAGAAGCGGCGTGTAGGTGTTTCGTCTCTGGAAGGATGGAAAACCGATGACGGGAGCTGTAGGATTTTTAACAGGCCCATTACGCTGAAACCGCCGCTAAAGGGTAGCGTCTGTGTGACAGAGCGACCTGCGGGAACAAAGAAATAAATGAAAGGAAAAATAAAAAGGAAAACGACGCAGTTATCGTTCCAGGTGTGTCGAGGCGTCCGCCCCGCGCGCCGCTCGTGTCTCGGGATGCCGTAAATTTCCGTTTTCCCCCAGTCATTGAATGCGCTGTGGAGGGAAAACCGCAGGCTAACTGCTCCAAGATGCCGGCAGGTTTATTGAATTAAAACTTTATTAAAAATCTTTCCTGGCTCTAATTTTCCACGGCGGGGGCTTTATTAACCCCACGCTGCAGGATTGTCACAGCTCCTTAGGTGAAATGAACCTGATGGGTCCATTATGATATCAGCTGCCGACCTGTCAGTTTGCCATGAGGTGGGGCGGGGGGGGGTACCTGTGCCACGGACGCCTGAGATGGGGGGGCCCCCAGCAGGGCGAGGAGATGAACAGGTTCATCAGGTGTCTTTTCAACCGTCCTGTTGAATTCAGGACCAAGTTTACTACCTCATTCTGTAATCCGACACACTTATCCCGGTAAGAAGGTCTTCATTTGTTCCTGGAAACCGGCTGAAGGGCAAAAAAAGAGATAATAAAATTACTTACTCCACTATTTTTACTGGGGCAAATTCTAATTCCCTTCCAGGTTTACCCCGTGATCAACGTAAATGATATCATCAGGGGAAAAAAGGAGGGCAACATCAAAATTTTTCATTTATTCGCAGAAAATAATTTTGAAATGACTTCATTTTTTTGTTCCTCTGCTTCCGTGGAGTTTTGCTCAGTTTTTTGCCTGTCGGGGAAACTTCTGTGAATCACACATGTGGTTGTAGGAGCAAACATCCCGTCCAGGGTGTAGTTTCGCAGCCCCCCCCCCCCACCAGGACAGGCCCTGTCCAGCTCAATGTGGTGGAAGCGGCAAACCGTATAAATGACCATTCGAACAGGTTAGCGATGAGTTTTTTTTAAGAATTGAAAGGCCATTCCATGAAAAACCGATATCGGGCGACCAAATAGTAGCAGTGAGAGGATTGTTCACCGCTGGATTGTGCCAACCACTTCATCATCTTTCCTTTTTCATATCATACCTTCACATCCCCTCTGCATCTGTTGCTTTAAATGCATTTTTCATTCTGCTTGACAGCAGTTTCTTCCAACCCTCTTTGCCCCTTTAGTTTAACATCGGGCATAAAGGGAGTGGTGGGGTGAGAGGAGAACCATTAGGACAGAACTGGGATATTATTTCAATGCGTTTTGGTCGCCGAGTGAACAGAACCGGGGGTTGAAATGCCACCGCTGTGAAGGACAGCAGATGGCCCAGGTCAGCTGGAAGCGTGAGACCGGAGGCGGTGGGGAATGCGAGATGCTCTTTAAAAAAAGCCACTCAGGTATTTCTCAGGGTCCCGCCGTGTGACGCTCACAAAGCGCTCTGGTGCGCCGGGACCGACAGACATTTAAATCCATGTCGGCGTGACATTTTTAAGTCTGCGGAGATGAAAAAACAAACTCATTGCGAATGCTTTAAGGCGCGGCTTATCCGAACGGCCGACCTCCATCGCAATAAGGCTGTCGAAAGCGGTGCCGGGCTGCGCGGTCGCCGGGTCGAGGCCCGCGTCGCTTTCCCGCATCCTTCATTTAACCTTCTGCCTGTATGCACAGCAAAGGGAGTTAATTGACTGTAACTTAAAACCTTTTAAAAAGTTCGGCGTCACCTGAATAAATTATTGAATGACTGTCAGTTTTACAAAATACCAATTTAGTGACTAATTAAGACCCCGAGTGATTAAAGGTAATAACCCCCCACCGGCGCGCCTTTCCTGCACGGGGGGGATGGTGCTGCTTGGCAGCCGTGCGGCACGAAAAAGACCCCTCCGGTAAGCGGACCGAGGGGCACGTTGCGGGCGGTCGAGCACAAAACAAGGCCGCCAGGTCCGGGCGGCTGTACGTTAATTTCTTGGCACCGGTGGCTCCGAATGGAGAAACGCTAAGGAAACCGCCGGTCAGCAGCCGCTGCACTTTGCGACGCGAGCAGGAAATCCATCGCTTTGTTAATATGAGTTAGTGCGGTGAAAAAGCTCAATGAAACGCCAGCGTGCCGCCTTCATCGAAACCGGCACCGGAGGTGCCCCTGTGCGCCGGCTTTCCAGCTCCCAGCGTCTCGGTTCCCAGCGGGACCAACGGCATATCGAGAAGTCGCCTCACAGCGAGCGAATCCAAAGCATGTCAGAAACACCAGGCACCAGGGGGCAGCACCGAGCCCGGCATCTGCGTTCTCGGTCCGTGCCTCGTGCGGCCCGGGTTCAAACGCAGTCTCCGCCGCGTCGCTCCGATCACTTCTGCCCCCCGGTGACGGTTCATTACAGTAACAGCTATGGCAGCCACTGCAGCTTCTTTTTATTTTATATTGATCTCACGTCTTCATCACTATTACCATAATTTACTATAAAACTGCCATAATTACTTATAACAAGTGGCAAAACATAATGTGTGATACAGGACAAAAAAGTAGCTGCAAATAAAAAGACACACGCATATTAATGAGGTCATTACCGGTTAGGTAATTGGAGAATTGGTGTTTAAAGTGTTTTTTATCACGCTGGAATAGGGGCTTCAGTCAGCGATGTTTCGGGGGAATTAACTGGCGTTTCTCAGGCGCATCCGAAACAAGTCGCGACCGTCCTCCTTAGAAATAATGGAAATAGCTTCCCGATATTGCTGATATTTGCAGGAACCGGCTGCAGTCAGATACCGGGGTCCAGGTGTACCAAAAACCTGGTGGCCTTAAAACAGAGGTGAATTTCACCACGAGAAGCTGTTCACATCACGCACGGCCTGGAAAACAGGCGCGAGGAGGGTGTTTCAGCACTCAACCGAGCGTTTGAACAAAACAGTTCAAATGGTCCCCAACATCACCCGCCCCAACCAAACGTGTGCTGATTCATACGCAGCGCCCCCCTCAGGAAATTATCCACACCTGCAGTGACATTGTTTAATATCCCAAAAATTATCGCAGTTATTTCGGCCGGGTACCGGGACGTGACGGAAATCCCCCGAACCTAGGGCCCGGCGCCGATGCCATTACCCCCCTTGGCTGCGGAAACAATTCCTGCCTCAAATCACAGCCTCCTGCACCAGTATAGCACCGTCGTCGCTGTTTTTTAGTTAGCAGTCCGCTCGCATCATACGGGCGCATAACTTGGCATATTTAAAAGACCCGAGTTTAATAGTGAATTCAAAAACAACACGGCACAAAACGCCCCGTCCTTTAATACGTTCATGCTGGTGTACTTTTTTAGTCACCGTGCGCTACACGCACGAGGAAACAAGCTGGATGCGGCACACGCTAAAGAGGTACTTTTTACGGGGTCCTTAAGCACCCCGTCCTTGTCTGTCGGCCCACCCCCCCGCTGTGCCGCTCCTCCATTACACGGCATCCCACCAAGAGCAGAAACGTTCCTTAAGCAGTCGCTAAGATTCTAATTACGGCGGGAACGGCGCCTCGGCCGCATTCGGGGACCGGCTGGCGATGTTCTGCAAAATTATGAATTATCCCGGTTAATTGAGCTGCGGCGGCTGGAACAGAGAGGCCGAGGTTGTGGTTTTCCGTCGTTTTTTTGGGGACCGGGCAGCCAGTTCCCGCCTCCCTTTGTTGGATGTTTAGCGCTGGATTTGCCACGTCTTTATGTTCCGTCAGCCGGTCCGAGTGGGTCCGCTGACCAAGGTGAAAATAGGCGAAGGGACTGTGTATTTGTGCCTGAGACCACCCGCACGGTCCCTGTTAATAATCGGTTTCCTAGAGATTACCGTCAAACTCTCTGACTCTATTCAAACCTATATGTGCGTAAATGACTAAATCCACCCAGAGCTGTTGGGGAAATACAGCCAATGAGGTCGGTGACTCGGGAACAGCAGGAACGCAGCTGAGCTCAAACACGACGCATGTATGGAGCAGTAGGTGGCGCCGTGGTTCAAATGCCAGCTCCCGGAGTTACCGGGGTACTTACCCTCAGCTGGTGCAGTAAATATTACCCTGCTGTGTAAACAAACAAGTCAGCGCAAAATCCCGACTCTTTGGGTCACTTTGCTCAGAAGCTTCGGTGAAGTGATGGTAGCAGTTTGTTTACGATGCTGTTGGATCCAAAGTTTGTTTGGGTTTGGGCCAAACTGCTCCCACCGCAAACGTCTCATTTGTCCTCGACTGACTAATTACTTTGCGAAGACTCATCTCTCGCATCCATTTACCGCACAGCCTTTCGCATCGCTGGGCTTTCGAGGCTCAGCTCTCATCATCTATCCTGACGGAAGTCATGCCGGGTTCATTCATCGCAGTTTTGCCCTGCAGCGGACGTGCATGTAGTTCCTGAGCAAAGGTCTAAATGATGCTCCAGACACCAGTGTGTCTGTTGCTGGTGGCGTGTAGAACGCCGGACCCCCAAAGCCAGTTCATCTGCAGTATCTATACAACCTGAGGACTTCAGAACCTCAACTGCTGCGCTATTTATATCAATTCCATTCATTCCCTCTGCTGATGCCTTTTTCAGGGCAGCTTACATTGGCAGATGTAAAATGCTGCATTATGCTGCTCAGATTTATTCACCCACTTATACAACAGGGTCATTTTTACTCTTGCAAATCAGGGTACTTTGATAAATGGTCCAACAGAAGCAGGGACTTCAGCTGTGGGCCGTTGGCTGCGAGGCGACGTTGAGAAAAATGTTTGAACGTTCTCAGGCCTGGATTTTCGAGGTGAAGGATCCGTGCGCTCCGCCGCGTTTCGACAGACAGCAGCAGTCGGAAGGTTTCGTAACAAGGCGGAGGTGCGTGGAGGCCAAGGCTGAGCTGTGCGTGAATCGTAACAAAGGGCAAAAAGTCTACCGAGGACGAGCTTGATGTGCGGCCAACCAAGTTTTACTGCTCCGAATTACCCGATAACAAGTGTGACGCACAGCGGGTGCTCACATCCAAAATGAATATGAACCGCTGACTTATAAAAATAAAAGTTTTACCGAAAGAGCCGCTCGAACCGCTCCTCGCTGAGATGGATAAACGGCCGACTTTCCGTACAGATGGCCCGTCTCCCCGGCGTTTTATTCTTTTGTCGCCTCAATCAGCCACCTCAACTGGGAAAACCTCCAACGTCAACAGTCCCAGAAGTTTCCCTGGCGCAACATCTGCTCCCGCTATGCCGCCAGGCTGCTGTTTGAAGGTCTCTGTTGGAAGATGTGTCACAGACGGGGTCTAGGGCACGTTGCGAACCGGTGGCGGGGAAACACCCACAAGGCGCCATCAAGCTGTACGGTATAGAGCTGTCTTCCTTTAAATGTGATGCTCTTTCCAAGCAAATGTCTGTCCTTTCTGTGTGTTGAAGTGTTTAAGGTCCAGGCCGGCTGCAGGGGCTGCTGGGTAATGTCGACAGTCTGTTTTAAAGGCATCCGCGATGGAAGCAGCGGGATGCGGACATGTCTTCTCAAGGGGTTTCTGGCACTGGATTAGGCTCTAATGGTGTATGTAGTAATGCAAAAAAAATGTCGATATATTTAACATATCGGTGAAATATTTGCCATGTAGGGATCTGGCAGGTTGGCTGGTTGAGTTGGCCGTGTCTATTACCCCCCCCCCCCCCACTGCTGGGAAGAGAGAACTTAAGAGCACCAAGGCTTGGATGGATCTCTTATGAGACCCCCCTCTCCAAACACGATACCACCAACCATGTGAATTAGAACAACAATTTATAACAGTCCCTAAAGTTCTACATTTTGGGCTGGCTGGGGGGGGGGGGGTGTAAGTGTTTTTTTTTTTTTTTTTTTTTGAGAAGCAGCGTCTGAAATCCAAATGCTGTCACTACAAGAGTGAGAAGAGCGGTAGTAAACCAAGGTGGGGGAGGGGGGTCAGCGATACAGCTGGTTGTAATACCCCGTGGGTTTAGAAGCTCCTCCGGGCCCCTAAGGACCACCAAGGACTGGACTCTGCTGGAAAAACCTGGCAGATGACGCAGTGAAGGTGTTGCACCGAAGGCCCGGCGATGTAAAACGCTTTTTGCAGGATGTCATCCAGCAAACATAATCGATTCCCAGCAGGCAACGCACCAACGCCTGGGATCCTTCTAGCTGGTTATATCAGCGTCTCGGATACTACGTCCTCAACGGGGGGGGGGGGGGGGGGTGACTAACTGCTTTTAAGTCGAGTTCAGTTCTGCTGCGCACAACAGTCCACTGGCCCAAGAAAAATGAGTTTTTTCCCACCACGTTTAAAATGCGTGAAACACGTTTTAAAAAACTAATAAGGGGTGGGGGGCGTTTTTATTGCGTCCGGTTATTTATGCACATGTAACAGCTCGGTGGAAATCTGACTCTCAAGACACCCGGGTGAAATAATGTGCTTTACATCTCAGCTTTACAAGCAAATTATAAATGGTTTCCCAGCATCGAATAAATGGTCGAGAGATAATCCGCTCGGAAGAAGCGTGGGGTCGGCACGATTTCGTACAGGCGTTCAATATTGCAAAGCAGCCGGAATATAATATTGTCTGTAGTTTCATTACGGAAAGTTATTGATTTAAATGTAATAAATAAGGCTCTACCGGAGTGCTGAATCGGCACGCTCCAGAGGCCCGGTCTTTTATCGCAGCGTGAAAGCGGCGGGCCTGGTTTGAACTTTTCCTCTGTAGCACCGCCGGTCACCTTAGCGCGGGAAGAACAAATCGGGGCCGTCGTCGCAACACGGCAGGTTTCGGAAGAGGGTTTGTGACGCGTGCTGAGAAACCGCCGTGTTCGCGACAAACGTGTGACGCGTGTCGAACGTTTACCGATCGATTTATGCGAAGCGTTTCAAATTATATACACAACTATATACGCTGTCCGACCGCTGCTATATAACGGTGCGTATTTGGCGCTCGAAACGCTATCGTTTATGTTTATTGTGCATCATTTTCACAGGCTGTTGCTGAAAGGTTTGAAGTAACAGCCCTGTTATCAATTCCAACTTTTTTACGCATTATTTATTATAGTAGCGAAGCCACTTGTGTTGTCGCTCATTGTAGACGTTCAGTTCATTCTGCGGTTCTTTTCACTCATATTCGGTCGCCGAATAAGCCAGTCTGTTCGCTTGCTGTTCAGTCGGTTTGTGGACAAAAAAAAAAGAATCAAATCATTTCGGTTATTTTCTGGATTTAATAGAAATTTAGATTAATTTGTCCAGCTCTTGCACTTTTTACCTGAATCGTCTTCAGATCGATTTAATGAACACGAGGACCTGAAGGTTCCTCCCGGTGTCTGGAAGTAAACCGAACCCCAACCTTCAAAGAAGAAACCCCAGGAGATACGAGTCCGTCCGAGAGTTGCTGGAAGTCCTCAAGTTCTGCCTTCGTGTTAGCAGAGCTGCTTGGGAGGTCATTAAATCTCTAATAACAGTTTCATTCGGATTTTTGGGAAAAGAAAAAATATCACCCTGGCCAAGGTCAGGACAGTACAAAGCGCATGGAATCTGAGGAACGTACTGTCTACCATGAGCTGCGGGAAACCGGTGTGATGGTTTCTGTGCCGTGATGTCCTCCTGCTGTCGCTACTGAAAAAAAAAAACTAAATGAAAAAATCATTTATGAAGCGTTTCTCTCAGTTGTATAAGTGGGCAAACGGCTCACGGTCCAAACCCAAAGCTGTAAGTCATATTAGTCGAAGGTCTCAGCTAAATAATGGTCAGCAATATCTTTAGAGCTTCTGAGATTCAATTTAACTCATTTTCATTCGGTAACTGAGGTCCACGTTCTAGGTTCCTGCTCCCGAACCCGTCCCCTGCTCCGCAGACCTCGCCAGCTGAGGCTGTATCACTGAATATCTCAGAAAGCCCCCGGGGGGGAGTTCCACGTCTCCGGAGGCTGCGGCCAGAGGCCGCGGGGGGTTCCGGTTCCACAGAGGAGCGTTGACACGAGCGTTTAGCGGTCTAATCCAGTGAAAATGAAGTACGCTTCCAAAGCCCTGCGCAGGATCTCGTTGCCAGTTCACTTTATTCCCCACCACACACCTCCCTCCATGTTTAATTCATCCAGTCATAATACCTTTGTTGATTATTTTACAATGGAGCCACTGCCATTGTCTGCTTGACATAACATCCACGTCTCCCACCCCCCCAAACCTCCACACCCACACCCATCTCCGTGCTCCTCTCATTTCATCCCATTTATGACTAAAGTTCCGGCCAATTCCGCCGGTATAATGAAACCCTAATTAAGTAGTAAACAAGCCTTTTGTCGCTCGACAAGCCCATTGTTGGATTTCACGTCAGGCCCGGTGCTGCCCCGGTGGAGGGGAAACTTCTGCTTATCGTCCGGCACACACTCGCCCCGCTCGCCGGGTATCTCCGCGACGTACAAATTGGGTTGGCAAACGCTCAATTTTTGCATTAAACCGAATAAAGGAATAGCTCTGGAATGGCTGGGTCTGGTTAAATATGTACTTGGTTGCTTAATTAGAACAACAACAACATAATAAACGGGCAGCGCGTTCGGGGGCCTCGCCGACCCTCTTCACACATCTGCGGGACAGACTCAAAGGGGTCACGGCACATATTAAGAGATCCCGGTTCGAAATAATTGAGCCGTTTGCTTCTCGTAATTTCTGCAGTAATATGCAGATGTTTGTTCGAGGAAAACGCGCTCTCTGAAGAGCGGACGTGCTGCGTAATTCGTCGGCGAGGGGTTTAACGCGGACGGGGGGGGGGTCGCGGGCATCTTTTGACTCTGCGGGAGATCGATGCTGAAGAACCCGAGCATCCGGACCCCTGGTGGTCCGAACGCGGCCTCGGCCGCTCCGACGGCGCCTTCTTCACGGGGAACTCTTATAGCTGCACAGCAGTTGGACCTGCTCAGTGGCGAAACGGAATCTTCCGCGGCCACCTTCTGACACGCCTCAGGGCGACGTCCGAATTCCCTCGCTGGCTGAGCGACGCGATCCTGACCTCCACGGATAAATAGAGCAAAGAATAAAAAAATAAACAAAAATGACGTTGCTGGCCATTCGCACCGCTGACGCACCAGCGCACGATACACCTGCGGAGGGTCACGATAATGTCGGCGATATGCACCGGCGTTACATCGGCTCGCGTTTGGTTTGTTCGGGCGTCTTTTTTAACGGCGACCGCCCACTGCAACTGTGGCGGAGCAATAATTCAGCAGTTTGTCTGTTTAAATGTTAATTAAATTAAATTAATTCCCTCCACAAACTTCCAACGTAATCGAGCTGATCGCAGAACTATTAGCGTTGCAATTTGTGCCGGGAATGAGGGTCGAATTAAGGATTATTCAATTTAGCCCGGCGGGTTTCCGGATTGTTCTGCTGGCTGGCGCGCGCCCCGGGAACCAGGCGTCCGTCTTTGGGCCGACGTCTTCGTTTGGTGGGATGGCCGACGCCTGGGATGTGCTGCTGCTAACCTCTGTGTGTGCCGGGTGCGGGAAAAAAGTCCTCGCCGGACCCCTCGTAACGGACAGGATACCGCACATCCGATTTTATTCAGACCCACCCCCCCCGTTCCTCTGCAAAATCTCATTTTACCTTCCAAGTGCCCGGCCCTATTGGCAAATTATGAAACTCTGATGCAAGGTATTCTGGCCTCTGTTTAGAATATTACTCAGAAATGTGCAAACAGATCCATCCCACGGTCTGCTGCGCTTCATAGATGAGGTTATTATTTTTCATTTCCGCAAAAATAAACAGGGTGTGCTTGACGCTCCCGTCAAAAGGAGACTGAGGTAGCAAAGAGGGCCGTTTTATTTGGCCTCTGTGGAGCACTGAAGACGACACCCAAACCCGGTTCTGGCCGCTGTTGTGCTTTTTAAACCCGACACTGTTGTCGCAACCAGTCGCACTGGAGGCCTTTCCAGTTAAACTATCCAAAGAGGAGTCGCGCTTACATGTCGAGCAGCCGCCTGCGGGTCGGTTATAAATAAATCAAAACATTTGTTTTGCTGTGGTATTTCTCTTCTTGAAAATGGCAAGGACGTCGTGGCATAAAGCACAGCAAATGATTCCACAGGTGAGACCAGAAGGTGAGGGTGGGCGATGTTTGAATAATCCTTTAACGTTTCAGGTTAATGCGCCGCGATTGTTGCCGTATTGCTTTAAATGAGAAAATTGTTCTCGCAGGTTTTCCGCGCGGGCGAAATGAAGCCCATCTTGGAATTGGGGGAACAACGTGATGCTAGGGGAGCGAACAGAAAAATCAACGGTTGTCGGATCGGATGGGGAACGGATCAAACGGGGCGCCCTGCGGCCGGCTCAGCAAGGCCACGGCACCTGGAAATCCAGCGATACCCCCTCGAGAAACAAGAAGATGGACAAGGACAAACTTTGGTGCGCAAAATCAGATTTTTTTTCTCTTCCTTTGTTTTTTTAACAGTTACGCAACAGAATTATACACCCAACTGGTCCTATATTCTTTCCTGCAGTAACGACAGATCTTCTCAACTTCTGACACAGTATGGACAACTAAAGGCAGAAGTGATCGCTTGTCAGAGTTGATTTATTTTCGTATTTTAACAAGAGAGGCCATGACAACAGAAAAATGCACGAGTGATGCTGGACTGGACTACGAAGGACAGTTTAGCGGAAGGCTGCTACCGAATTGGGTCCGGATGTAAAGAAGCAGCGCGTGGATTAGGATGTGGCCTATGAGGTGGCGAGAGGTAAGGAGCTCACGTGGCAGAGCTTCGGATGGAAGGGATGGGTTCTAGAAACCAACAGAAGCCAACAGCAAGGGGTCCAGACCAGCGGCCAGTCTGGACCGGTCCGAGTGTGAGCGTGTTGAGCCTAAAGAAACACACTTTTCACTGTCTACCTTCTCTGATGACGTCATCACGCCCACCTTCATGTTCAATATTCAAATCCATCCCGTCAAGCTACCAAACCTTCACGTCAGTTGCCGCCATTGCGGTCGGTAAACAGAGTCTAGCAGTGGGTGTTTTTTCGAACTTGCTGACCAAATTCGACGGGGGCCGGTATTTTGCACATTCCGGTCAGGTGAAATTCCCCCTTTCCTCAACATGGTTCAATGACATCCTCTACATTTCATGCAACCTTTAGCCCGCTGTCCATCTCGAGGCGATCCGTCTCTTTCCCTCGTCCCAAAGGGACCGGGCACATGACAGCCACCATCATGCCTCCTCCTGTCGCCTTACAGGCAACAAAGGAGAGAAGAAAAGAAGACGTGTCGACGGCAGCACTTCTCTGCATTCGGTCCTGTCTTACAGCTCAAAGACGCCAACTGACATATCTTTGTTAATGAAGGGCGACGTCTCGTGGGCCCTTTTCTTCTCTGCATCGCCATTTGGCCTCGCGTTATCGTCCTTTAGTTCGGACGCTGCGACACGGGGGTCCCTGTATATTTATCTATTAGTACTTTCCAGTCAGAAGTGATATTTCTGAAGGACGTCTCTTGACTCGAGTGGGTGGAGAAAAAAAGTGGCTTCCTCCCCCCAACCCCACGCAGCGTCGTAGGGGAAGTTTTTCACCGAGCAAACACATTTCACTTTATTGGAGCGTCATTCAAATGCATTTGATAAACATTTATGACACACAAACAGGTGCCATTAATTACCTGAACATCTCCTTTTGTCAGTAAACACAAGACCAGATGTTCTTGCACTTTTTTGCTTAATTTTATTTTATGGAGCAACTCCAGAAGCACCGCGTCGGAAACAGACGGGGGACACGAACATGAGGCCCTGCCGGAAAACCCACCTCAAAATCCGTAAGACGGCCACTCGCTTTGACCCCGCTGCGCGTTTGATGTGAAACTGCGATGGGATCAGGCCAGCAAAGGTCTCTCTGCTGGAGACGGACGCTAAGGCCTGTCGAGGATCCAGACCCCTGCGCTTTGAGCCGTTAAGCTGTGAGCAAAACGCACCGGAGATCCACAAGGCGCAGGAGGGCATCACATGTCAAAAGGTTTTTCACGCTGAGGAGTCTCTCCAGGCTGCACCATAGTCTATCTCTGCATTTTAAATATGTGCGCAGGCCTTTTTTAGCCCATTTCATTGCTGACTTGAGTGGGTATTAGCTTTAAATTTCAATTTATGCTTATATTGCACCCTCTCCAAAAAGCCTTTCCCTCAGAGAAGAGCATAAGATTGGATTTGCTGCCTAAAAAATGCCAAAAGACATGCAGTAAAAAACATTACCACCTCCATTTAAAGATACACATAAAACACGGCATTAAAAAGGAGAAGAAATACATTTGTAGAGATGATGTGAAAAGGACGGGTACAACCCTACACGCATCCTTATAATAGTAAATAACTTTTACAGGTTGACTGACCCTCGCAGCAACTGTATGAACTCCACCAAAATGTGAATACTGCAGCCAAGGATATTTCCTATTTCTCTTCTCCACTTTTGGACAAGGAGGAAAAATGCAGCGTCAACAGCTTCTGTCTCTGCATGAACACCATTTTGAAAACGGTTTTGAAGGCCACCGCTGCCATTAAAATGTTCTGTAGTGGAGCCCCATTAACTGAGCGGCACTAAGAAGGTCCGGAGGGGAGGAAAGAGCCGCTAGTGTCACACACAGAAAAGAGTGGCTGAGGTCTTGAGATCAGCCAGCCCCGAATGAGTCTTATTAAGGTTATTTATTCAGTCATCTGACACTTTTCTTCTGAGAAAGTTGCGTGTTAAGGGGTTTACTGATTTGTACGGCTGGGTAAACTTTACTCGTAGGTCAAACTCAAACCCAGGTCCTTCAAAACCAAGTTGACTGCTTGACCTTCTGACCCTTGTCTTTCTGGACTACCTACATTCCAGCTGATGGTGTAAAAGAGGTGAAAGCTGAGCTGGTTACCAGGGACCAAAACAAGCATGTCCATCCCAAGTCCCGCAAACAGCGGCCAACTAGTTCCATTTTCCAGAGGGAAACGAAACACCTGCCGTTGTGAGATACTATTAAATCTCCATGCGTCTGATATAAACAATGGGATTAATTTCATGGTAAAATGCGGTATGCCGCGGAACACCCCACGGCTGTTTTCCGTCGCCGTCCAAATGTCCGAGGCTAAGCGCCCGCTAAGTAGCCGTTCCTGTCATCGCCGTCTTCACATCGTGGCATCACACGACGTAATATAACGTCAGAATTTTTCACGATCGATAGTTTTGTGTAAAATGCCGCATGCTGAAACCCTCGGGTGGCACCCACGTTTGCAGAACGTGGCCAAACAGCACAACTGGTGTCTTCTAATCCTACTGAGAAAAGCACGAATGCTTATGGTGCCATATTTTGTCTTCCAGCAAATGGCGGGCAGTTTGTGTAAAACAAACAGACTATTACTTTGGATCGATAGTTGGCTCAGGCGCATTTCACTGTCAGCGCTGGAAGAGCGGGAAATGCTGCCCTGCTTTTCTGCTGCGTGAGCTTCCACGCCCCCCCCATTCCATTCCGTTCGCCAACACCCACCCCTCCCCCCCGCGATGCCATTGTTTGCAATCCGCCCAGGCCTCGTCCAGATAACGTTCTCCGAGATGCGGCGCAAACAGCCGGACCCCGCGGCCGAGCTAGCGCGCGGCCGCCGGCTGTTCTGCCAGTAAGCCGCCGAAGGCTGGAAGCAATATGGATGTGAAGATAACGGCGGCGAATTACTCAAGACGTCCCCCGCGGAATTCTACACCGCGGTTCAACTCCCCCGCGCCGGACGGATTTACCGCACAATCGTTTCCCGCATTTGTAGGCAGTCGTCGCGTTTGGCCGGCGCCGCCGATCCAGCTACACTTTCGATGTCATTATCTGTCGAGCACGAGCCGCGGTTCTGCGGAATAAAGAGGGCCCGTTTGTCTTCGGCGGTGTCATATCGCTGACAGAGAGGTTTGTTTCCCAGCTTGGAGAGCTCCCCAACATCAGCTGGGGTCAAATACGCAGGGCTGCTCGGCGGCAGGCGATGATTCCCAATGCCGGAGGCATGCAAACTGGTCCTCGTGCAAAGCGAGTGCAGTAAGAGCTCTGGCTGCACATCGCTGCCACAACAGGGTCCCTACAATGAAAACCAGCTTATAAAAATATGAACCACTTTCAATACGAGCCATTTCTTCAGCAAAACGACATCTGCTAGGTGTTTTACCCTGCAAGGGATGAAATTCCTGCCTCCCGCCTTACTGACTCCAGCGATGGCAGCGTCACGCAGCCGAAGACGGATTCAGGGGTAACCTGGAAATAGTTAGACGGTTACAGTGGAAATAAAATCTAAACGGTTAACAGTGGAAATAAAATATACGACGTGAATACTAACTCAGACGCTTAAATGACACGAGCGAATATTCTTGCGTGTAATTCTTTAGTGCGTCGTTTTTTTCAATTAGAATTTTTTTTCCGCGACGGTCCGGAAATTATTCACTATTCAAAACCATCTGGTACTAATTTCAAGAATTTGCATAAGTGATAGAATTCAATAATGTTGCTAAAAAAAACAAATGTGTCACTATTATTTTCAGGCATACGAATACCCTTTATGTCGGATAACTTTTCATTGCGGGTGACGGATTTTTTTCAGAATTAATGGTTCAAATAATCAGATAATTTACTGAACCGGCTAATCGCGAGACTTTGAATGTTTGTGATTTCAAGGAACGGATTAGCTCTGCTAGGCCAGGGTTTGCATTCCCAGGCTGCTTTGAGTCGGACCCCCCCCCACCTCCCGGGAGGGTTAAGCTAAACTGTATTCAAAATCATGAGGAATCAGCAAAATCGCACAAATCGTACAATTCGTGGGACGACAAGCACAGTCGCCCTCAGGACATTTTCCCCCACGGTCTGTCTGTCCCGAGCCGTCGCTTCCGGTCGCTTCCGGTCGCTTCCAGTCGCTTGACGCAGAAGCGGTGGAGGACGGTGTTAGATTTGTGTGGTTAAACACGTGTTTCCAGCAGCCGTCCTGCTCCGCTCACCGGGGCCGTTTGCGTCCCTCGTCTCCACGGCGGCCTCCACCCTGTAAAACATCTGCACGGCAGAACAAATGTGCCGGCGACGCTCTTTCCGGAAGACGTGGCATTAAACGTGAATGCCAGTTCTGCCACAAACCCACTTCGTCGCACCGCTTATCTGTTTATCCTTCACCCTCCCTGGAGTTCCCCTCCTCGTGCTGTTTATGTCCCCCTTTTCACACCGTTGTCGCCGAGTTGCCTTCATTAGCTGCGAGCTTTTAACCGCTAAAATACTGCCATATTTATCCACGGCGGTAAAAACACGTCGGCACTGAAACATCCATTCAGCTCTTAAACCAGGGAACTAAGAAAGTCAAATGTGTTCAAATTAATTTACTGTGATGGTACACCGAGTTACAATGTTTTACTCATTTACACAGCGGCGTAGTTAATGTACCGGTTTCCGGGGTAAATGTCATGATCGGCAGGAGGAGATGGTTCTCAACTCCGGTTCTTCACTACTGCGCCACCAGCTGCTCCCAGGTAGAAGTTCAGGTTTTAATTTATTATGTCCGGAGCCCATCCCTCGTGGCCAAACGCGCAAATCGAGACACTATTTGCATTATTTTTTGTGAAGGTGATTATAAAGCGTTCCAGGCCAACCCAAAACCCAGACAGTTTCCCCCGGTTTCACCTGAAAAAGCTCATGTGAGATGAAACTGTCGTGTTTAAAAGGATTTGCCACTGTGATAAAGCAAATAAAATAGTTTTATTAAGAACCGGGTGTTCATACAGCTTTACTGCACAAACAAAACCCGAGGACTCACAGTGACAACTTACATCCCTGCCATATTCACCCGTGTAGAAGAGCACTGAATATTACTGTATTCACCCGTGTAGAACAGCACTGAATATTACTGTATTCACCCGTGTAGAAGAGCCCTGGATATTACTGTATTCACCCGTGTAGAAGAGCCCTGGATATTACTGTATTCACCCGTGTTGAAGAGCACTGAATATTACCACATTCACCCGTGTAGAACAGCACTGAATATTACTGTATTCACCCGTGTAGAAGAGCCCTGGATATTACTGTATTCACCCGTGTTGAACAGCACTGAATATTACTGTATTCACACATGTAGAAGAGCCCTGAATATTACTGTATTCATCCGTGTAGAACAGCACTGAATATTACTGTATTCCCCTGTGTAGAAGAGCCCTGGATATTACTGTATTCACCCGTGTAGAACAGCACTGAATATTACTGTATTCACCCATGTAGAAGAGCCCTGGATATTACTGTATTCACCCGTGTTGAACAGCACTGAATATTACTGTATTCACACATGTAGAAGAGCCCTGGATATTACTGTATTCACCCGTGTTGAACAGCACTGAATATTACTGTATTCACATATGTAGAAGAGCCCTAAATATTACTGTATTCATCCGTGTAGAACAGCACTGAATATTACTGTATTCACCCGTGTAGAAGAGCCCTGGATATTACTGTATTCACCCGTGTAGAACAGCACTGAATATTACTGTATTCACCCGTGTAGAAGAGCCCTGGATATTACTGTATTCACCCGTGTTGAACAGCACTGAATATTACTGTATTCACACATGTAGAAGAGCCCTGGATATTACTGTATTCACCCGTGTTGAACAGCACTGAATATTACTGTATTCACATATGTAGAAGAGCCCTAAATATTACTGTATTCATCCGTGTAGAACAGCACTGAATATTACTGTATTCCCCTGTGTAGAAGAGCCCTGGATATTACTGTATTCACCCGTGTAGAACAGCACTGAATATTACTGTATTCACCCATGTAGAAGAGCACTGAATATTACTGTATTCACCCCTGTAGAAGAGCACTGAATATTACTGTATTCACCCGTGTAGAACGGCACTGAATATTACCACATTTACCCATGTAGATGAGAACTGAACTTTACCGTATTCACCCATGTAGCAAAGTACTAAATAGATCCCACCACATAGACGAGAGCAGTGTGGATTTTTAAAAACAGGATGATTTTTTTTGTCAGCACATAAATTGAGACCTGGAATTAAAAACCAAATCATGATGTTGCAAAACTCATTGAGTGAATGCGCATAAATGGAGGGAGGAGCGTGATACAGCAGCTAATGGATGGATGGAGGGATGGGTGGATGGATGGATGGATGGAGAGATGTGGTACTGAGCATGCTCAGGTTTGAGTCCAGCTCATTCGTGTTCTTCCAACGTCTGCGAGGATTCCACTATACATTCCCCACGGTGTGTGACATCGCGTGTGTGGCCGCCCTGTGACGGATTCCTGCCCAGTCCAGTTCATAGTCTGCTGTCTTCCGCTCTGACCAGGACAACCAGTTAAGGATGCTGGTCGGACAAATCTACATGTATAATGCAAATAATACTTTTTTTTTCGTGTAGATGCAGTGGCTTTCAGAGGGTTTTATGCTGAAACCCAGAGTGTGATGTTTTACTCTGTAAAATGACACCACATAGGTTTGGCCACCAGTGTTTGCTTTTTTCACTGGCAAGAGAATTGAGGTGGGGGGGGGGGGGGTCACCGTTAAATTTGAGCTTTGATAGACTTCAGAGGGGGGGAATTTCAATCGCAGCACTTTGGCGGNTTGGGGGGGGGGGGGGGGGGGTCAACGTTCAATTTGAGCTTTGATAGACTTCAGAGGGGTGGAATTTCAATCGCAGCACTTTGGCGGGGAACTTTCCGACGCTGTGCCGTGCGGGAGTGAGCTGGCGTGAAATGGGATTAGTATTAGAAACAATTTCCCTGACAAAGCCTCCTCTTGCTCTTCTGCCAAGGAACGGGCGCGAACGGGCCGCTCAAAGCCTGCCGCACGAAAGAGATGATAAAGAGGCTCCCATCTTCTGGGTCATTGTCCTTCGTATGACTGCAGGCCCCCAGATTCGCTGGAGAAGGTCGTAAAAAGGGGACTGTGAGCCGTGCGAGTTGCACGACGCCCTGACATGCGGCACGGTGATGCCATAATGGGGGGGGGTGGTCCTTTGAAAAAGATCAAACCTGGGGAAAATGACCCCCCTGCGGTATGAAAAGCTTCAATTCAAAAGAATTAAGGTGTTAGTGGAATCTAGGTATTTCCACATAAAGACGGGCGGAACTGCGGCCATCTGCGCTCGAGCGCCGCAGTGATCGTTCACCGCTGGCTTGCAAATGACAGTGTTACGTTCATTCGGAAAGATTTATCGTGTCGAGGTAGTTTGTCGATTTGTACAGCTGGGAAACTGCTAATGGCGCAGTTTAGAGGGAGTGAATTGCCCAGGGGAGCAACAGCAGGAGGTGGGATTCAAACCTGGGTGCGCTGGATCTGGAAATGTTGCTCTGCGTCCAACACTTAAAACAAAAGGTTTCAGAGAAAAGAGCAGAAGGCAGAAATTCCAATGAGGCAGCACACAGGAGCTGTAAAATCAAAAATCCGTAGCTTCCCAGTTTGTGGAATGAGCTCTTTATGTTCCTCATGGCTGCTGAATCCCTCCCAGCATTCAGGAAGGGGCTTGAAACACATCTCGGCTAGACCAATTCCTCTCCTAAGCTTTTTGCAGCTTCTTAAATCAGGAGGACCTCTGCTGTAGGACCCTAAACTAAGATAAAGTTGCTATGGTAACGCAAATATGAAGTGTGGTGAACTGGATGGAGTGAAAGCGTGGGATCTGTGAAGAGACAACATCACAGGGTTTCGGGGGTTAGAGGGATTAGACAGGTTGGGCGTTCAGGTGGATCCTTGGTGCATTTTCCATGTGGGTTTAAAGTCCACTGGAAGCCTCGCACCCGCCATTGTGTCACCTGTGTCAGGTGGACTTGGGGTGGTGGTGGGTTTGGCGTTCGCATGCGCACATGCATGACTGACAGCTGGGTGTGTCCAGGGGTTTGGTCTAAAGCTGCTCTTCCGCAATTTTGTTTCTGCAAACTCCAGATTTCAAAAGGAACATAAGCCAAGTTCCTCCTGCCTGGCAGAATCGTACTTTTCTCTCGGAGCGTATTTCAATCCTCTCAGCGCAATCTCTACTTTGATTCTCTGCAAATACCTCATGTTTAGTCGGTCAAACTGATACACCATGGGGGGGGGGCGGGGGTTGCTAATGGTAACAAAAGCTGCTGAAATGCCCTGGTTCAGGAATCCAGACCTGATTTGGTTTCAACAATTATTCCACATTCCAAACCTATAGGGAAGTATCACGTATTTATATGGTGGTAACTTTATATATTCTCTGCCATTATGTACTACCACGGGCATAGACTCACGTCAGACACTCGTACCCTGGTCATCCCAGGAGGAAAGGCTTGAGGAACATCTGAACTTGCATATGGCTGTAGCTATGATGGACTATTTTCACAAACATGTTCTGTCTGTAGGGGCAGTAAACTTATATTTGTTGGAGAGGGTGATGAAACCGCTGGTCAGACAAAGGTTAGGGTTGCTGCCTTGCAATCTGAAGCTTGTTGGTTCAAATGCCCACTCCTGCTCTAGTACCTTCAGTCCAGGTGATACAGTGAGAATACTGCTGGGTAAATCACTGCCGAGCCGATCTCCTTCGTCGCAGTAAACACCCCAAAGTCCTTCTGCTCACCGGACCGAACACCCGGAATCCGCAGATGCAACAGTTAGGAGAAACACAGTAGAAAAGCGAATATTCTGAGACAAAGTAAAGGACTCGTTGGTTTGGAGAATGGAGCACGACTCTCTCCTGAAAGGAGATGTGTGCAGCCACAGATCGGAGCTTCTGCAGACAGATGATCAGCAGCGGCAGTCGAGATCCTCCCCGCGTGGAACAACGCATCAAACAAAAACCTAAAAGTACAGAAACTCGGTGCAGAGAAGTTCAAAGGGAAACTGAAAGAGCTAAAAAAGACTTAATACAACGAAAGTCCTTCATATAAAGATAACTGAAAGTTAAAGAGATGGAAGAGCCGGCTGCACCTGTTTCCGGCACGAGGCGCCTTTTCCAGTCTCACACGGCTCAGAAGCTTCAAATCAAACGTGGAGAAAGGAACGAAAAGTCATCGGCCGCTGTGGTGTAAATGCTACACGCCTCCCTGACACGTGGAGGAAAACTCAACATTTAGTGGTTCAGTATAAGCTGCTCTAATGTATGGTTTGTACGACAGTTAAAAGTAAGAGATATGACACACCTGGCTGTGAACATGACACGTAGGTGACCTCTGACCTTTTCCACACTGGCCTATAGCAGCGCAGGAGTTCCATGGTGAATCCACAGCTGCCCGGAATAACACTTTTATTAATAATAATACTGATCAAATCCGTATATTTTCTCCACAGCCTTGCGTGACACAACAGGCCTGGCAGGGGAGCTAATCTGATGTCTTACCTGGTTCTGCTAAAAAGGCAGTGGGAGGGATCAGGTGACCGGAGAATTGTCCTCCGCTCAGACACGGCGTTTCGCCGCAATTTCTTTGGTCGCCAGGACAGATGGGACCCCAGTAGATGTATTAGTAACGCGGCACCTTTGTCTAAGGTAACTTGAGGTTTGCAGTGATTTACTCTCTTGCCAGCTTGGTGTTATTACTGCATCAGTTCAGGGTAACTACCTCGATCAAGGGTGCTACAGCAGCAGGGGTGGGGCTTTGAGCCGACAACCTTCAGACTGCAATGCTTTTATGTGGCTTGCTGGTTGTTTTCACCCAGAGGACTGAGAGAGGGTGCTGCGGTGAAGTCTGATGTGTCTCATTCCGTAGACCAGTGTGAAATATATGGTTAAGGTGGCACCAGCTGAGAGAATGCTGGTCAGATTACCCACCGTCTACCTGTCTCACACACGCCCCCACCTTGCAGCTGCCTCATTGTGAGCGTCGTGTTTAGCTGGGGTCGCTCACATGGGGACGTTCCCTAATGGGGCCGACGTCCGCCTGAACCGCACCCCCCGTGGCCGTTTTGGGGACAGCGGTCGGCGTGTGACCTTCCCGAGCTCTCAAGAACACCTGCGCGCGTTCACACCTGCCAGCTCGGGCCCCGTCCACCCCAGGCCTGCAGGAAAGGAGTCGTCTGTCACCGTAATGCGACCGGATGACACGGCGAGCGGCGTCCGGCACGGGCCCTGCCGCCGGGCGCCTAACCGCAGCCTCGGCCCCGATCTTCATTAATACCCGCCCGACCAGCAGGTGCCGGGCGGAGCGCGGCCGAGAGTCGGGCTCGCCAGAGCGGCGGGACGCCTGTCGGAATGTGCCGGCTGCCGCGTGGAGAATGCTAATTTTTGATCCGAAGTCAGCTGTGTGTTAATTGTAATGAGGACTCCTGCCCGCCCCCCCACCTCCCCAGCATGGCGGAGGTAATGACTTAACCGCCCTGTGGCTAATGAACTGGAAAATAGATCTGCAGCATTTTACGTCCGTACTGCACTCGGTGTTGGGCGCACACACCCGCACGCGTGACCCTGACGTGCGGAGCCAGGGGGGGCCCACAGTTGGACGCGCGGTCCACGGCGTGGCATCGTCTCCTTGGGCGTCGGGGGTCCGGTGCCGTTCTTTCCCCTGCTGTAAGCCCCGAGCAAATGGGTCCGTTCACTGGGGGAAGGTGTGCTTTGGAGGCTCTCCAGGTCCAAAGAGCTTCATAAAACAATTACGGCTCAAATGCGAATGTAGAAGACGTGTAGGTGTTCGCAGGGGGTCTGCTCTGCCTGTGGGAAACACCCGACTGAGATGCGGGCCCTCTTGAATTTGACCGGGCGGTAGGTCTCCGCCGGGTCATCTCGCCGACCTTCGCGGTCACACCTGCACCTTCCATGTCCCAGTGTCACTACTGACTGCGGTGGTTTCGCCCCATTGTGGCTTTTACAGCAAAATCAGCACAACTTCAGAGCAGTGGGCCGCCATGTTGGAGCCATTTCAAGCTACATTTGATTTGCTTTTGGTTTAGAGCTAAAATAACAGTGGTTCTCTTCGGGACGCCATTAGCTTCACTACATTTGCCCATAATGGGGCTACAGTTGAGCACGTAGAACACTTTTCGTTGCAGAAAAGTGTCGATATCATCGGCCGAATCGGACAGTTGAATTCCTTATGTAAACTTTGTTGCGAGAGCCGGCAGGGAGCCACCGTGACAGCCCCCCCCCCCCCCCCCCCCCCCCCCCGGGGGCCCTAAGCGGAGCCCTGTGTTCTCCGGGAAGAGCCGCGCAGGGCTGCCAACAGCACGCNCCCCCCCCCCCCCCCCCCGAGTCAGTTAAGTTCAGTGGAGATCAGATGTTTGATGTTATGAAAAAGATTAAAGCTGTTGGTTTAAGGACAGAAGAACTTGGGAGCGTCAAGAACGCCCATACTGTGTTTTCACTGCCGGTTCCCCTTTTAACTTTGTTTCTCTGGCCTTCCTCCATTTTTTTCATTTCCACCTTTTCAATAAAGCCCATGTTTGCTCTGATGGACCTTCTGCCTTGTTTGCGTGTCCACATCTTTTTTTTTTTTTTTTTTCAAATTCCAACCTCACTTTGACACTCTTGTGAATTTAGAAGGGTGGCTTATCCGAAAAATTTTCTGACCTGGTATCCACATTCACAGGACACAACATGGCAGCATTCAAATTGAGATCGCTGGGGGCAGCAGGTGATAAAACTGTTGTTTTCACTTGGTGGATCTGAAGGCTGGTGTCCGAATCTCCTCGGTCGAGGTGTTTACCCTGAATTACTACACAGAAAAGCTACCCAGCTGCGAACGGGCAAATCATTACGCAGGTCTAAAAAAAAAAATCCTTCTTCCTGTCCGATTTTTCCGATTTAAAAACCAGATTTAAAAGTGACCGTAACCCTACGTTATATCATCAGCTAAATCATTTCAGTGTTGAGGAAAATCATGTAATGTTTAGTCACACATCTGAAAAGCAGGAGGTGTAAAGATGCTGCAGTGAGGATGATGACAAAGCCGACATATGGAATGGAAAGTATCTAAAACACCGCCACCCTGGGCTGGTCCTCCCTGTGGCGTCTTCTAGACGAATATTTCTCTTTCGGGCAGCCGTTGTAATTGGTCCCGTTTTCCAACGTAGCTCCAAGACGACTCAGCTCAACAACACCCTTGTTCTGTGGACTTCAAATTCTGCACATTTAAAACAGACAAATATTACAAAGCAAATATGGCAGGAGGAAGACTGCATTAGAAAATATATACGGCACGGTGCCTGTTTTTTTCCCAGACAAAAGCATGGTGACTCTGGTGTTCTCGGTTACATTATTGTGCATAAGTTAGGTTATTACAGCTAACATGGACAAAATGAGCCCCTTATTTGCTGTTATTCGGACCAGAAGCCATAAATGGTACAAACAGCCTACACTGAGCAGGGTAAATGTTGGGTGTTTAATAGAAGTTAATTTTGGACACGGTCATATCTGGACTGTGGTTTAGCTGTGCTGAACAAAAACAAGGGGAGAGATAAGGAGCTCCAGCGAAGGTAGGCAAGATATGCTATCGTCACTTCATTTTCATCTTTCTCTCTTTCATGCTGTTTTAAAGAAAAATAACACGAGACTAGTGGATTATCCAGGTCCACGTGCATCATCGTCTTCTGTCCCTCTGTACAGAGGTTATAACCCCAAACTGAGGGAAGAACTGGATGCAGGAGACAATGGGACTAAATAAGCCAAATGCCACTGGAGTTTACAAACTAATCTTAACCCCACCTAACCCTATTCCTAACTCTATCCCTATCCCTAACCCCTATACCTCTCCTTATCCCTAACTCTAATCCCTACAGCTGCCCCTACCCCTATCCCTAACCCTGACCCCTATCCCTACCCCTATCCCTAACCCTAACCCCTATACCTGTCCCTAACCCTAACCCTAAACCCTAACCCTAACCCTAACCCTAACCCTAACCCTAACCCTAATCCCTATAGCTGTCCCTAACCCTATCCCTACCCCTATCCCTAACCCTAACCCCTATACCTGTCCCTAACCCTAATCCCTATACCTGTCCCTAACCCTATCCCTATCCCTAACCCCTATACCTCTCCTTATCCCTAACTCTAATCCCTACAGCTGCCCCTACCCCTATCCCTAACCCTGACCCCTATTCCTAACCCTGACCCTAACCCTAACCTTAACCCTATCCCTAACCCCTATACCTGTCCCTAACCCTATCCCTACCCCTATCCCTAACCCTAACCCCTATACCTGTCCCTAACCCTATCCCTAACCCTAACCCCTATACCTGTCCCTAACCCTATCCCTAACCCTAATCTCTATACCTGTCCCTACCCCTATCCCTAACCCTAACCCCTATACCTGTCCCTAACCCTATCCCTAATCCCAACCCCGAGGGAAGTGTCAGTGATGGCGGCTCCTCCAGGAGGTTGGGTTGTCCTGAAAAGGCAGACAAAGGCTCCATTGGAAGAAAGGGACAAGTGGACCTGTATAAATTATACATGAGGGTTGGACCGCAGGTGTCAGGTTGAGTGGTGGAGAGTAAATGTGAGGTGACCCAGGGAGGCCGGAGGAGAAGCAGAGAGACAGACTCGCTCTCTCCCCCGGCGTCGGTACACTCACGTCATATTTTCATTTCGGAGAAGTCCGTGGTTTTGCATATATGTGCGTCTCTGCGTGTCACCCCCAGCTCCCCGTCCGATACCCTTAATCGTAACCGGACTCATTTAAATAAATGAATTAACATCTTTTTTAAAATTATCTTTTAAAGTTGATGGATTTAATTAAAGCCCTTTTCAGCCGCTTTGCGGAAACGGCCTTTGTCTTATCACCGGCACAGGAAAGCGGCTTCTGTTTTCACACAAAGGTCTCCCTGACTGTCACTGCAATTCACATTTTGTTCACGTTAAGCAGTCTGTCCTTTGGTCCCGCGTCTCCGCGGTTTTCGCGGGATTTACCGCGACCGCGATGAAGTTGCGCACGTTCTCGATCGCCGGGCAAATTTCGCCTAATGAGGGGCGAGATAAGCGTTTTAAGACAAACGCTCATGGTTTGAAAGAAATGTCTAATGGGCAAACTGCTCTCGTCGATCATCCTCTTTCTTGGGTATTATCCTCATTATTGTCGCCGGTGTGTCGGTGTCACCCTACGGCGTGATTTAGGGAGGTGCTTTCCATGCAGTATTACAGTGTGGGATAATAAACGTTCTTTATGGCTGTTTCCCGTATTGTGCTGATGGCGGCAGACGTCACCCGGAGTTTTAGGAGGATGATCGATGGGTCCGCGGGAATTTAAGGCCGCCTCACTTCGGAAACACGCGCCGCGTTTACGGCGCGTTCTGGGAGCTCGGCCGGCATCGGTTTGCTTGGCTCCACGCGCGACAGAGGCAGCAAAATATTTGCGCGAATGAAATCTGAGCACGTCTGGAATGCGATAACCTCCCAAACACACCGGTACACACGTCGTGTGTGTGTTTTTTAAATTTACATTAAACTCACATTGCAATCATGTTTACCATTAAGTCGCAAGTGACAAAAGCTTAATAATACAGACGCGCTGCGACTTATTTGCAGTTTGGCTCTGTGAACGTTACACATGTAGCTTTAATATAATTTGTACGAATTCTGACATTTTTATTTGCTTTGAAATGCACGAAATTTTATTTAAAATGGCTGAAAATCAAAATAACGGCCCCCTATACTCCTATTCGGCAACGGTTGTCACTCACATAAACACTTCTCACCTTGTAACTGACCACCGACACTCAGAAGCACCAGACGTGAACTGTAAACACTGTGGAAGTAAATTGATCTGTTGATGGACTCGGAGGCTGAAGGTTCAGATCCCACCTCCTGCAGTAGCTGTGAGTAATGTACTTCACCCTGAAATCCTCTGCTAAAAACGACCGAGCTTACCACCGTAAGTTGCTTTAGGAAAGAGTGTCAACAAAGTGACTAAATGTTAGCGGCTTTGGGCTCTTTACCGCCATCTGTTGGCAGGTTTTGCCAGCATGGATCAACAAACCGAGCACCACAAAATGGGGCGATAGAAATAAAAAAAGCTGAATAAAACACAGCTAAAGACAATCAGGAAAACATTTAACTCTTCAAAAATGTACAACTCCACCATACATGAGTAACCAGTATATTTATTCAAACATCTAATGGATTAAAGTAGAAAAATTGTTCAAACGATCGTAGCTCGGGAGACTCGTGCAAAATCACATTGTGGAAATAAAGACGTGGCTGCGTGAAGATCAACAGCGTTTTAAACATCAGCAGCAGGACTGAAAGTTCAGCGCAGAGGTGAATGCAATGAGGTACCGTTACATTTACAGTGTTTTTAACACGTCTTCATGAGGAAATGTTCCGTGTGGCGACGCCTTTGTGTCGAAAGGTTAGATTGCGAGGCAGATTCTGCCGCTCGACTCGGTCCCGCCCAGGGAACGGAGCAGGGAAGCACATTTACACCGCAGCTCCACGGTCGATCAAAAAAAGCACCGGAATCGCCGCCCGCAGGGAAATATGGCTGGAATAAGGCGCTCACTTCCGAGGCGCGCTGGCAATTTGACGCCTGTACTAACCCCCGCCCTTCCGAAGCTTGGGGGGGGGGGGGGGTTGCTCTCCAGGCCAAAGAAGTAAACAACAGCAACTTTGCATGGAGAAAATCAGAAGGAGCGAGTTGGAGATGTAGTTTCACAGCTATGCCAACATGTCCGCCCTTCACTCGTCTCCTCTAAATGCGGCATTTCTAAGTTGCTTTTTAAGAGTCAACAAGTCACAGCCGAGCCCTTCTTTTCCGGCTCCCTTCTGAAGGTGTAGTTCCAAGATGGACAGTTGCCTCGTCCATCGCCAACCTGCACTGAGATGTTGTCCAGCGGCAGCTGCAGTAGAATAAGTGAAAAAGATGGCGCTGGCCGGGGGATGTGTCGTCGCCCCCCAAACAAACCACAGTGGAACATATTAGACGACTGGCACCTCTATCCCGCTCCAGGCTGCATGGTAATATCCACCGCTCCCGGGTTCATTATGGCCTTGTTCTGTTCTCCTCTCGTGAGATACACGTTTACACGTTTAAACAAGCAGCGAGAACTTTTCCGTCCATTTTCCCATCCCTCTTCATCATCCTCCTCTCTCCCTCGGTATCGACCGTGCTTTTGTTAATTTCCCTGGGTGTCCCGCCGAGCCGACTCGCTCGCCACCGCTGCTTATCGGTTAGAGAAAGCCGCGTAAAATCAGTGCGTTTACGCCACGCCCGCAAACAGTTTATATTTCCGAAAGGCGATATTCGCTAAACAAACGGCCGCATTGCGCCGGGCCAACTGGAACCTTTCGACTTGGCTCGGGAGGAATTCGAGGGCCTCCGCAATTACGGTAATTGATAACTCCTCGATACCGCTGCAGAATCTGTGCGCGTCGGCCGAAGAAAACGCTCCTGATCGAATATCGGCTACTTTTACGGCACCGAAGGGTTCTTGTAGCTCATCTGTCTTCATAATTGGTTTCCAATTGAGACAATCCACATCAGCGGAGATCAATGTACCGCCTCCCTCCCCTTCGCTCCCCTCACTCTTTCCGTCATCAGCCGCTCAACGTTTCCACCCGTCCCTGGGAGAAGACGACGGAAAGTTGGGTTTCGTAACCATCCTGTTCGGTTAAATAGGAGGAGTCACCTCGTACTGCAAGGCCAGCAGGGGGAGTAGTGGTTACAGTCTCCTTCTGCACGAATCGCTGATCCTGCAGTGCTCTCGATCATGGTTCTTACCCTCAACTGGTACAGTAAAAATTACCCAGCTGTATAAATAAGCTCCGTTGTGAGTAACTTACTGTACAAACCCTACACTGTAAGTGGCGTCGGACTAAAGATTAATGCAGGCAAAGAGTTGCAGCTGAAGATGAATTAGAACAAAGTTCAGTCCTTTATGCTCCATGGCCTGTAGGTCTCCTGCCCACCTTTGTGTAATTTACCATAAATCTAGTCAAATGGGTCCCGACCCTCTCACGCCTTCTCTTAATTTGCATAACACACACACACACACACACACACACACACACACACACAATCTTCATGTCAGTCCTTAGGAACTGTGCTCTCTTGCTTTGCTAAACACATGACGTTGTCCATATACTGCATATCCAACAACTGGTCATTGTGGAAAGTGCTGAAGGAAGAGCTGCAGTTGCATGAACTATACCTGGACATCTCCTTAAGGAGGGCTGTAAACTTTGGGGGTAACGCAGTATCATAAATCTTTATTCCACACCTTTCTCCAAAGCATCTAATAACGTAAGGTTTGCACATCAAGACACTCAAAGATTTTTATCGAGCACTTTGGTTATGGGTTCTACAGGAGGAGCGGGGATTCAACCCTGGGACCTTCAGTTGCACGGCAAAGGATACGCTGGACACCCAGGCCTCACTGGGCTGGTCCGTCCTCTGAAGAGAGGGACGCCTTCTCTCAAGCGGAATGCGGAATGGATTAACGCGACGTGACAGGGACGCGGAGGTGACTAAGACCCTCGGCTGCAGAGAAAATAATTAGCATTGAATGTATGTTGGCTCTTGGGTGCAGTGTTGTCTCATCGATAACGTTTCAACATCTACATTACTCGCCATAATAGGCAGGCGCGTCGCATGCATTTCATTACGGTCATATTTATTTAGTAAACTCCCTGTAGTGCGATGCAGGGAAGCGCCGCTCGCATAATTTGTGCTTTCAGGCTTGATGTGAAATCATAATTCTAATTGTAACCTGGCCAGTCTGTGACATTATTTCCCTCAGGTGAGATATGTATGAAAAGATAATCAAAGGGTGACAGACGTTATTTATTTTTCCTTCCCTATGTGGGTTCGGTGCTATTTATAATGGCGGGACGATGAACGGGCCATCAGGCTGCCCGTCCCTTGTCAGTGGGCACTTGTGTGGTGCTGGGCAGTGGTGTCCGCAGTCTCCCTTGGAAGCTTCCAGGGTCCAGGCTGGAAGGGTTGTCAGACCATCATGAGGAAATGGACTAATTCCCTCGCACTCTCACACACTGCGGGCAATGTAGAGCCACCGATTCATCTGAAACGCAAGTCTCTGGGCTGTGGGAGAAAACCGGGACACCGGACGTAGGAAAACCGTCCAAACTCTGAGCCACATTCGACCTGCCTACCGCCACCATACCCTTCTTTGGTCTTCATGTGGGATAAAACCTTTATTGTCAGCACTGTTAGACAACTTCGAGTAAAACCCTTCGTGGGATACGATCGTGAAACATCCATCCTCTACCGTGCGGGTGGCAAAACGATACCGTTCGGTTTCCCCCACGACCCTCACTTGCTGCTCACGTGGTGCACACCTGGAGCAGATGGCTGCAGCAGGGGCTGGAGTTTGGCGGGGCCACCTACACTTCTGAGGTCTCACTAGGTTTGGCGGGCGAGGCGGAACCTGAAACATTAGCAGCCACCTGGACCACCGTGAGAGCCCCATTAGGATTCTGGGAGCTGCTGAAGGATGGAGAGTGACATCGGGATAGTCGTGTTGGTCTGTGGTGACTGCGACATGATACAAGTGGCAGGATGGCAATGTGATGCGAAAGCCAAAGCTGTTTTTTTTCTCCGGCATTTCGGCTGATTTCCTTTATATGTCTTGTGGTCAGATGGTTTAAAGAGAGAGATTTGAGCTACATGGCGGTAATAACAAACAGCAGGGCTACTGCAGGGATTCTATTTATTGCACACAGTAACCATTAGCTTTCCTCTCGTTCATCTATCTTACCGCGTCATCGCTCCTGCTGGAAACCCTGCTTTTTATTCTTCACCATAACTTTGTTTTACCGGTATGTTACATGCTGTGAAAGGTTCAGCCAAGAAGAGAAAAAAAAGACCTTCAGCATCAAGATCAAATGATATTTACAGTTTTTTATTAACTTGGAATTAACTTACAATGTTAGGTTTGCACACTAAGCCACGAACAATTATTTACCCATTTGCAAACCTCGGCTTTTTTTACTCTATCGATTCAGGGCAAGTAGCTCAATCGAGACATCTGTCTGACAGGTTATATATCACGTCTGACGTGATTCATCCTGGTTTCTGGCTTTACATCTCAAAAACCCGCAAGATGGGTGTGTGGAGTTTTTTCACGTATTGACTGTGTATCAGCTGAGGGCAGCAACCCTAATGGGGGGTAATACAGCAGGAGTGGGGGATTCAAACCTGGGTCCTTCGACTGAAAGACAAGAGTTGCAACTGCCACACAACCTATTGGCCCACTTTGGGTGAACGTTGCAGTTCAGAGTCTCCTCGATAACGTTTATTTAATATGTTCCCGGGGTGTTTTTAATTACATCTCTACCCAAAGCTCCCGGGAGACCCCCGTGGGTCTGGGGGAAATTCTCATTTGACCGTACACTTAACTTACACTTTTTAGCCGTGATACGCGTAAACCAAAAAACGGAACCAAAGAGGACGTAAGAGAAACGCAAAACAAATGAAACGAAACAGTGTTTGTTCTGTCGACGCGCGTGATAATTCTAACAACGGCAAATTACTTTGTGCTCGGCTTCCAGGGACATGCAATATAGATCAAAGCATCACACGCAACACCATCCACCCGGGTACCTTTGTGGAAATGCACCATTCAGATTTCTCAGCAGGACAAGAATCAAAAGGTTTGTTATCAAAGCAAATGAATAAAAGCAAAACAAAGTTGTTGGTGGGTGGGGGGGGGGTCGGAATTATTGTTTAAACAGTCTCTCGTGTAAAAGGCACAGGAAACTCTCCTTCTGGAGATGAACTGTCTAAAACATCTAAAAGCTGGTCGGTTGAGGGTTCGAATGTAGCTCAACTCTATGTGGAGTTGGGATGTTCTCCCCATGTTTGTGAAGGTTTCTTCTCACAGTCCAAAGATGTGTGTCTCAGGTCGAACGGTCACTAAATTATAAATATTGTTTGAATGAATGTGTGTGTGTGTGTGTGTGTGTGTGTGTGTGTGTGCCCTGTGCTGGACTGGCATTCTGTTCATTTTGATCCCTGTCTCAGACTCTGGGCCCCAGCAACCCTGCACCGCAGGGGTTATCGATAACGGATGGATTTTTGAACATTAAAGACTTAATTCCAGCCACAAGCAAAGTAGCTTAAATTATGGGGGGGTCTGGAGAACATATAACCGCATCAGGCAAAAGCCAAATATTATTTCTTCTCAATTTTTCCCCTTCAAGAGAACATGCAGAAGCGACGATCATCAGATACCAAGGAATCCGGGAAGAGCCACTTTGGTGGCACTTTGTACTTGACTTCAACCCTACAGGACATTGCAGGTCCCATATTAGCAGGATCTGCTTGTCAGATGAGGAGTAGGAGGCCATCCTGGGGCCGACAGAAGAACGTGAATGAGATTCCGTCGCTTTGGGCTCTTCCCGCGACTGGAATAAATTAACAGGATGGCAGGGCTTTCGCTCACGATCAGCGGCGGGTGGAAATCGCATCGGACTCCTAAAAGCCCCCCTGCAAGATGCCGGGCTCCCGCGGCGATAAGGTCTGCGACGCTGTTCCCGGCACCGCATTTCTTCTCTTCCTGTTTATTCCCCAGGCCGATCTCTCGATAAACCCCCCGCATCTCCAGCTCGCGGAGGGGGTTTCTTTCCCGGCAGATCACTGACCGGGATGTTGTCGCGTGGTTCTCTGAAGCCCTGCTTCTGCTTCATCCAGACCAGCTAAGGTCAGTTAAACTAGGGCCCAAAACCAATTCCCACCATTTAACCTCCGTTCCACTTTATCGAACTTTATTTTAGTTCTATTCCAGCCTGATCTTTCTTTCTGTCGTCCGCTACCTTTACTACATTTGTATCTAATCCAGAGCTACGTTCCAGCAGTCGACTTCACTTAAATAAACTAAGTGCTGGAAACAGGTCTAAGGAGTATCAGTACGGAGACATGAGCGCTATTTGTGATCATTCTGGATTAGATGATCTCCTGCTCACCAGCTCAGGTTGGAACAAAAGTCCCTTTTCTGCCTCTACTTCTGTGATAACAGCAAGAGGAAGGAGATAAAGCCACCCGGGTTGCAGGAGATGGGGATCACATCTCCACATGGCAGGTTAGCAAAGACCTCAGAAGTGCTGGGTTCCTTTGGACCCCCCCTCCACCTCCTTTGCCAGCATGTGGGCTGAACCCTACAAATCAGACCACACATTACAGGAGAACATTTTGTTTGGTTTACAACTTTAGACCTCACACACACACACACACACACACACACACACTCTCTCATATGCTTCCTTTCCTCGATGACGTCATCGGTGTGGAACCTGTAGGTCCTCTTTGGGGAAGGCAGCAGCTCAGCTGTAAATTACATTTGGAAGCACGAGGCGTTTGGCCTAAAATCTCGAAGGTAATGAAAATGTGGGGGTTTTAGCAGCATTTTTACAATTTCCATAAATAGTAAAAATCCCCATTTGTTTTTACTGTATTCCAGGGGGTTACAAAAGCAGCACTGGTGTCCTGTCCACGGTGACCCCCCCCCCCCCCCCCCCCCCCCCCCCCCCCCCCCCCCCCCCCCCCCCCCCCCCCCCCCCCCCCCCCCCCCC